>CM077034.1:33737508-34083139 GCA_039090855.1 Macrothele yani
GTCCTGGTCTGACGACTCAGGATTCCTGGTACATCACGTAGGCTGCCGAACGCGGTTACGCAGATTATTAACGGAGGCAATGGCCCCTGGATGCACTGTTGGGCTGAAAAAGGCCACTGGCGTCGGTGTGTATGTACTGTGTGATATGTTCTTTTTTTTTTTTTTTTTTTTTTTTTGATGGGAGGTTTTAACGACCACCGTGAGCAACTCAATGGGCTATAAGCAGGTCGCCCGTCCCTAATTTAGGGTCACTGGTTCCAGGGAAGGGAGAGAGCCAGTGCCGTAAGACAAACACAACATCCATGCCTCACCGGGATTCGAACCCGGACCCCTTTCGGGTGAATGATCAGAGGCCAACGCCTTAGACCACTGCGCCACCGGGGCGGCTGTGATATGTTCTTGGGACACTTTGGCCCCGTTGTCCCAATAGTGGAATTTCTGACAACTGTCAGATATTTAACATCGTTGCAGACCAAGTTCACTCATTCATGGAAACTGTGTTACGTGATTGGTGATGGCATTTACCGTCAGGATAATGCTCCATGCCACACTGTCGTAATCGTCAAAGAGTGGTTAAGCCAGATAATATACAAAAACCTGAAAATCTCATCTTCCCAGAGGCGAATTCGAACCCGGTTTATCTGTTTCTGCGGGCAATCACGGGATGGGATCGACTAGTGCATCCTGTGATGGTTATATTCAAATTAATCCGAAACTTGAGACTTGGTCGTTTTGGGTGGTGTAGTGGTTAGCATCCCCCGGGGGCCTATCTGGGAGACACGGGTACGGGTCCCGCTACAGGACGATAAAAGTTTCAAGTTTTCGGATGTTATCTGAGTTAATATGTTTCATCACATTTACACCAAAAATCTAATTGTCATCTTCAAAAATTGTATTAAATAGTGTAATCCCGTAATTATTTAATTATTTCATTATGTTTGCGTTTCTTATGTGCAGGGTTATTACTAGATTGTTGATATATAGTATTGATAGCTCCAGCTACTTGATGCCTGGCAGCGTCTTGAATATTATATGCGAGCGCCTTCACCATTTGTCCAGCATGTGGAATTAGCTGGACATCATTGACGACATTGATAGGATAGGCATACGTAAGTCCTCTATTAAGGGCGCTTTTCTGAACTTGGTGCAATTGGATACCACTGAGATTATTGTAGGATGTGGAGTTCCAGGCACTGCAAATTAGGTTGTATTCACTTCGTGTGCGACCAGTTGTCGGAGCTTTTTTAATATCTGTCTCTCGTATTTTAGTGTCCTCAGATAGATTAATGACATCGGTTATTGTCAATATTATGTACAGAAGAACCGGGTGAGTCCATTTAGCTATGTTTAAGTGAAGAATCGTTTGTTGGACGCTGTAAATAGTCCAAATATCATCGTTTTTGCCGAATAGTATTGGCGAGTCCGCCCTTTTAAGACTATGCATGAAGGGTCAACACCAACCTATCTGGAACGATCTTACTATGTTACATACGCCGATTACCTGTTCTTCTATCCTCTTGACAAATAGTTTGCTGATACATAAATATAGGGCAGAATGTTGTAACGACAAAGCCTATCACTCTACCGTTACCATGGAAACTGCTTTGCGCCAGCTACTCCAGCGAAAGAGACAATACCGGCAAAAACCAAAGCTCCAATGAAACGAAATGATTATGTAATCAACATGCGCACGCCAAAACACACTGTTTCGTCAGTGTGCTTATTATCTACATATATATATATTTATGCACTTACACTCCCAAGGCATAACGCAACCACACTATCTGATGACGGGTCCACAGTGGACATGAAAGTGCCAGTGTTTTAACTTTGTGTGTATATATATATCTTTAAAAGTAGTTTTAAAAATCCTGTCGGTGGTCTGTGTTTTTAATATGCCCAACAGTATGTCAGGATGTTTTTGTGAGACATTTTTTATCAGAAAGATGCCTACTAATAGATCATAATGCCTAGAAGTATATCAACCCTTTTTTGTGCGGGGGGCGTTATGATTGCTCGTAGGCCACTTAGTGAGAAAATAAATCAATCACCGCCAGAGCAGGAAATCTAAAATATCCGATAAAAGAAAACAACATTTAAGGGAATGATTCCAACTGTTTTTGTTACCACTGGGATTTTAAATCATTTGGTAAGCATACATTTCTTTGTGAACGAACTTTTTTTATGCTCCATGAAACATTCGGGGACTTCCATGGGATACAATTTAGTATTTCCTTGAAATAGTTCTTGTGCTAAGAGACATGAATCAGCCCTAAACTGTTTCCAAATGTTTGAAGTCAACCGACGACTTCAGCCCATTAGTTTTCATGTTGACACTCATATTCTCTTTTGAATTTCTTCCTGCAGTCATTGTCATGAAAAGGAACATAAATGTTTCTTGAATAGGCTACCTATAGGATAACAGGAATGATAGGCATCCATCCTCTAGCCGGAAATTGTTACCTTCTCGCTTCTCACAATAATAAAGTATATACACATTGCACATGTAAGTTTCCCTTGTCCGGAAATATAATACCATTTGGATCCACTACTAATATACACTGTATTCGTAAATGCGTTCTAAGGCTGGCACTGATCTGAAATTTCTGCTCCCGATGCTGCTGTTCTCCATATTTAAAAATAACTGGATTGGAATACTGAAACACTGATGTTCTCTGAAGATTAAATTTGAATGCCCTCATCGTGTTCCTTATGTTTAAAGAAAATATTCTAGAAAATATGAAACCACAAACTTCGAGCGTTAAATATGAGACTCAGCAATAGCACATTCAGTTGTAGGAAATTACCTATGGCGACATCATGTTTTTGGGAGAATGCGTCATCTGGAATCACAAAAGAGCGCCACAGATTTGGTCTCCTTGGCTACCATTTTCTAAGAATTAATTAACGACATGATTGCATCTTTCTACGTGCCCCAACATTCCACTGATCCTTCTTTTTAGGTGTACTGGAGGTAGCTTTTAAGTCTGATTGTGAAGAAAGCAGGAAGAGAATAAAAGATCCCTGGAAAGGAGGGCGAGCCTCAGAATATAACACTGTGTAACAAAATCTGAATGTGAATATTTGAAAACGTTGGTGTTTGCTTTATTAGTTTGGTGCGAAGAGGATGTCAAAACTGCCGATATT
The DNA here is from genome assembly GCA_039090855.1 of Macrothele yani. Lineage (NCBI taxonomy): Eukaryota > Metazoa > Arthropoda > Arachnida > Araneae > Macrothelidae > Macrothele > Macrothele yani. Next base: position 33,740,656 of record CM077034.1, read on the forward strand.
ATAGGTGCATTGCATCAATTGTTTATTCGCAATATATGGTCTCCAAAATCTAGGCAGTAATATACGGACGACATGTGTTACAATGCATCAGACAATACAACTGGGGATGTACGAGAGTACAGATCATGAATAATAACAATACATAGCACGGATTAAAACAGTTAATGGCATGAAGTATATCACTCCTAAAAGTAAAAAAAAAGTAACTGTGGATTGCCTGCGTCTTAAAGTAACTGTGGATTGCCTGCGCCTAAAAGTGACTGTGTATTGCCCGCGCTTCGTATAAACGCTATTAGCATGGCGAACCAAATTTCAAAAGTATTCTCACATCGTGGCTTCATACCATCTTCCTTGATATCTATTTTCCATTTTAAAAATCTCCTCTGTTTCTACACTGCTGGCCACCCAAAATGCAACACCAAGAAGGACACGAGACAGCAAAGCCAGATTTACTGGACACATAACAACAGATACAAAGACGAAATGATTGAGCTTACAGGCCCGTGCGACTTGCGGAACACTCAGACATCAATAGTTCGTGTGGCCTACGTGGCTGGCAATAACGGCCGCTACACGCCGCGGCATCGAACGGAAGAGGCTTTGGATGTGGGCTTGGGGTATGTCAGTCCAGGCTGCTTCAACACGTTGCCACAGTTCATCAGGGGTAGCCGCGGGTGATGCTTGCCGGGCTACTCGGTTGCCAATCAGCGACCAGACGTGTTCGATGGGCAACATATCGGGATAATAGGCGGGCCACGGCTGCAGTGACACCTTGGGTCCGTGAAGAATTGTTGCCCGATGCGTGTCACGTGGGGGCGCGCATTGTCCTGTTAAAATGTGGCCGCTGGCAGGTCCTGCATGTAAACGAGAACTGTAGGCTCCAAAATGTCGGAGATGCAGCGGTTGCTGTTGAGTGTACCGGCGATGCGTACCAGAGGAGGGCGCCTGTCATATCCAATTCCGCCCCAAACCCTAACGGCATGCGACGGACCGGAATGCCGATGCATAATGCAGGCGTCATACAGTCATTCGCCGCGGTGCCACCACACGCGTATCCGCCCATCGTCGTGTTGCAGCAGAAATTGGATTTGTCGGAGAAGACAATGTTGCGCCATTCCGTAGTCAAGGGGCGGTGTTCAACGGCCCACTGCCCCCGCACTCGCCGCTGGTGTAACGTGAATGGTAATCGGAACAATGGGCACCGTGCGACAAGTTGTCGCTTCTGCAGACGACGTCGAACGGTACGTGCTAACACAGGTTGTTGCGCAACACACCCTAATTCCTGCGCAAACGTTCGTGATGTGGCGGTGCGCGCCGTCAATGACCGCCGCACAACATGCCGGTCCTCCCGGTCAGTGGTGTGCTGCTGCTGCAGCAATTGCTCAAGTCGCTGCGTCAGTCCCTTCTGCACCCACCGAATCCATATTCGCCTCACTGTGGCTGGAGGTTGTCCCACACGGACGCAGATGTCTCAGTACGATAAACCGCTGTCGCGATAAGCCCCTATTCGTTCTATGTCGAACTCCCAAACGTGCTGGAATGTCTGCGCGTATTCTGCTACGAGGCATCAGGAAGCTTCCCACGCACAGGTTCGGCAGCACAACACACTTCCACTACTCACACCCCGCCTTCTGTTCACCCTTCTTATAGTGCTTCTCGATGGCGTGTCGGGCGCGCATGATTTGCATATGCCCTGCAATGCTAATCGTTTGAATGTCTTCTCGCGAGCGTCGCATGCTGCGAATTTCAGGCCAATAGGATGCTTCCTTCTTGGTGTTGCATTTTGAGTGGACAGCATTGTAATTGTGAGCTTACTTGGATGATACTCTGGGTCCTTGCGCTATTCGTTTGTGTTTCTAGACAGAGACTATAGTGAAACCTCAAATGTGTATGGCATACCGTTACTGACTCCTAATCGTGTGAAAAGCACATACGTACACACACACACACACACACACACAAAATACGACATTTTATAAAAGTGAAAAGAGTGTTGCAGTCCTATTTTTAAATTGTTAAACATGTCCCGCTTTTCGCGACGAAAATTTAGGCTTTTTATTTTTATGTTGCAAACTGAAGAATAAAATATTGTTATTATAAACTGTTTTTCAGGAACTAAACTTACTGTAATGAGAAAAAAATGAACTCCATTTATTAGGCGTATAAATTATAACATTTAAAAAGATACTAGATTTCGCTACCTCCGCGTAGCTTCATCAGATATTTAGTAGCTAAGACTGAAGAATCAACGGAAATACATTTCTAAGAATACAAGTAAGTTCAAAATGAACAAGACACTTGCACAATGTCACCAGTGGTTGTATACCAAGGCAGGGAGCTCACGTGGAACATAAAGAAGTCGGTGCCATTGTCATGCCATATTACAAACTTTAGTCTACCGACTCCTTTTACTGGATATGCATCCGCACAATTTTTGAAGCCTCGAAAACTGTAATGTCTGCACCAAACAACCATTGTTAAAGGTCATGACTCTTTTACGCCTAACATAGGTTTTGCCGTCACACCTGTTCAGGATAAATTTCAAAGTATCTAAAAATATAATAGAATTGCACACATTCGCGGTCCTGTCGGAATGCTCTTTAGCCAAAATATAATGTTGTTTACGCATTTTACCCTTCACCAATGACTACTTACGTGGACGGCAGGCTATGAGACCCAGGTTGCACAGATGACGTCACACAGTTTGTACACTCGATTTTACTCCTCCATGGTGTTCTAACTGTACCTTCAGTACGGATTAACTAGCTGTGCATTCTCACAGGCCGGGACGCTTCGGCGTCCTATCCTTGCATGGCGTACTCACATGTTTGAAATGATCCGGGTTTTCTTTCCATGTTGTCATGTTCAAGTACCCTTTGTAAAAAGTGAACAATTGTTGATCCATGATTATGAACTTTTTGCGCTGTTTCACGCGAGTATACACCATCAGCATTCAAAGCAACGAATACAGATGTTTTACACTGTGTTAAAGGTCGAATAGTTTTCGTTTTGCTTATAGCAGCAAAGCACCTTCGCAAGGGGTTTTACACGAAATGTCCAATGGTTGATGCAACCGTCGGAAGTACTGCTGTACTACACTTTGGAAGCGAATTAAAAGCTCTCTGATGTTTCTGGTGGCATGCATGATGAATCCTTTACGTATGATTTTTTGCAGGTCTGGAGCCCAATGCTATTTTAATTAAAAAATTAACGAATTTCTACAGAATTTTACAGGTGAAGCAAATTCCATGCCCGCTACTGTATTTTAAACGATAGCCTACTGAAAGGCCTTTGTTTAAGGAAAGCAAATATTTTTGTTACCAAAGGACGTATGTGCAGTTGTTTTATTTAGATTGATGGGTAATAAACCGTGTAATATATTTGTTTTTTAATCTTTGGTTAAGTTGTTAAGTATTACAAATCAGGGAATCACTGATTTTAAACATTTAAAAGATGAGAAGAACATTATTATACCATTTTATAAAGCAAAAGTTCACAATGAAACTCAACAAAAGGATGCAAAAGGAATCGGTCAAGAACAAGAGAAAAACTTGACACAGAAGACGACGACCAAAAGTTTTCATTGGATTATCGGCATGACTCATATCAGCTGCATTTTCGCAAGTATGGGAATAATACGGGTAAGTGTCTCGGGCATTCGGGTCATGGTCTTCTAGAAAGCCGTGACTGAAGAATTTGATGAAATGTCTGTAAAATCAATTCAGCGTAAGTTTAACATAATACGCAATATTATACAAATATGAATAGGAAGGTATTGCCGCATTAATATGCAAAAATATCTGAGAATGCCTTGCTTTTACGGATATAGCGTATTGGCGAGATACGTTACGCTAAAGAGTGCAAAGAACCTAACCAAAATCATGTAAAACTAAAATTATGTTTTTGTTTGATGCACAGAACTCAGCATTTTTAATTTAAATATAAGACACCGATTTTTGTCTTTTCACATCTTGAGCAAATTAGGAAACATTAACGATGGGTCAGTACATTTGAATATGGGAGAAACTCCAGCAAAGTATCACTTCATCTGGTGCAGAACGCAATTGGATTCTATGGCCGAACATTCGCACACAGACCAAGTATTAGCAAGATAAACGTCAAGTGTTGATTAGAGTGTTGTAACATTCTGTTTTGATGGGCTCTGGAGCAGTGTGCACGCGTGTTCTGCGATTATGGATCACACTTCAACATTTCGCAGTGTGACGGACTGATGTGGATGTCCTGGATGCAAAACGGCTTCTTAGTGGACGGTAGTCTTCCAACCTGAAGTATGGGTACATGCATGTTAAAAAAAGATAAGTTCAAAGCAAAAAATGCAAAGAGCAGAAATGTTCTCTAAACATTTTGCTGAATATTAGTCCCATATTAGTTATTTGTAATCAGATTCGATTGGATTTTAAAACAGATGCTTTCAACCATTGAGGATCAGACATCTAGATAGAACTGACGATTAAGACATTCAACTTGTTATTCCATATGAATCACCATCATTATTCCTAGCGCTATGAATCTCAGCTTTTTTTGAGAAGCGGAACACTAAATAGCTTTCCCGATATCTCTTCCTATTTGTCATGAATAGCCTATTTTTCATAGAAAATATTCCAATAAGCGGCATATTCCATTATCCGGTATCATAGGAACTCTAGTAGGTATAACCACGTAAATATGTAGCGAAAATTGTTTTTTAAAGAACAGGTAAAAACTAAGTTAAATGTTGCTATACAGCGGCATGAAATTTTATGCAGTACAGTACTATACACATAATACCGTGCAATGTGATAAAATATAGTGCGGTACATATGTACTGTATAGTACATTAAGTAAAACATGCATGGCTTGGCAAAATAATCAGTTATTTTACATTGCTTAATTTCGGAATTAAATAAATTTGTTATCTGAGTTTGCAGTTTATAATATGCAGAGACGTCCACATTACTCTTTTTCAAAAAGCGTCTTAAAATGCTGCATGCCATATTCACTTTCGCATAAGAACGTACTTCAATATCTACATGGTCATTATCATCATTTTCTATAATTTACACACTACGAACCACACATTGCACGTGTGTTTCTGTCTGTGAACAATCACAACATAAATTTCAAGAAAGGTGCCTTGAATAAAGAAATTAATTTCCTTATTTGTTAATTTGAAAGAACAAAACTTTATTCCAATAACTGGGATTAATCCAATATTAATTTTCTATTAACAGGAACGGTTAATCATTACGTACGAAGGTTGAGGTTTCCAACACAGTAATTTAATTGTTTTAAGCGGGATATTCCACTATCAGACATTCCATTACGCGGGTTCAACTATACACAGACGAGTCGCATTGTTGTGACCACCTCTTACTTTTGACGTCAGCAGCGTGTAGCCAATGAAAGAAGGCATGTGTCATGAGCCGGCTTGTAGGGTATATTGGGTGTGCTGTTGGCATTCTGAAAACATATCACTCGTTGCTCTAATGGATAAAAAGAGCATTTTATCAGATTCGCAAAAAGGGATGATTATCGGCTTTCGGGCCAAGGGTGGCAGTATTTCTGAAACAGCGCAGTTTGTGTACTGTTCGTGTGCTGATGTGGTTAAAGCGTATCGTCATTGGACAAATGGATCCATTGCGAATAACCGACAAGGAAAATGCGGAGCACCACGTGCTATTGAAGTGTGAGATGAACGTGGATTTCGAAGGTGCGTGAGGGCCTATTCATAACCTACAGCGCAGCAACTCACTGGACGAATCGACCAGAGGGCTACAGGAAGTGTGACCAAAACGACAGTTCAGCGCACCATGCTGCGTGTGGGGCCCCGATACAGACGGATGGTCATTGCATCTATGTTAAGGAAGATGCATCGGCAGAAAAGGCTTACTTAGCATGGCGGTATCTGAATTGGACCTCCGATGATTGACAAAATATTTCCTTCTCCGATGAATCTCCTTTTCTGCTTCATCGATCGGATGGACCACAAACATTCTTCAACCATTGCTGGAAGTACACAAGCTGCTGTAGGCAGCGTTATTGGCTGGGTCCACTCTTACCTGTGGAAAGCACTATGGACCGAATTCTTTATGAATCCACACCTCCAGACCACGTACACCCATATATACTTATTCTCTTCCCTGGGAAGGATGGGATCCTCCAGTACGACAATGCGAAGTGTCACACAGCTAGAAATGTCAGGAAATGGATGAAAGTGCAAGATGAAGACTTCAAAGTACTTCCCTGGCCCCCAAATTCCACAGACATTAAAACCCAATTGATCATCTGTGGGAATACCTCGATCGTGTTGTTTCCCCTATGGATCCTCCACCACGCACCCTCCAACAGCTGTCAGATGTACTGCAGTCAGCAAGGCTCCTCATACCTGCGAACACCTTCCAGCACCTTACTGAGTCACTCCCAGCCCGTCTAGCGGTTGTCCGCTCTGCACACGGCGGTTACTCTGGATATTAGCTAGTGGTAACAATAATGTGGATCGACCGATTATATATTGAGGTCTTGAAATATTATTTAACGTACTTCGGGTAAAACTTTTGGATACATACTCCCATGACTACCGTTGTCATAGATAGCTGTCAGCACATAAAATTATAACGAAGACATTGACCTCTTAGAAAAGGGAAAGGAAAAGAGTGAAAAATACGAACTGTACGAGAATACGATTTCCCGTTGAAAGATGAAGATATCAGTTTGCATAACTCATAGAAAACTTTGCTGCCATCATCTCTTCGCAACTGTGAAAGCTCCGTAGTATCGTAGCCAGGAGAAGAGACATGAAGTCAATCAGGATATTATTCGCAAATTGGCTGTAACAACTCTGTATAATTTCATTTCCTAGTACATTGAGTTTGTATTTACACAAGAGTCCGGGTACTTTTGGTGAGATATAATAAATCAAATTTCAAAGTAAAGATGACAACAATAAAATGAAAAATATCTTGCAGGACAACAAAATAAGTGATGTTAGGAAGCATTCCGTGGTAGCCACATGAGTTTTTAATATAAAGCGGCTGTTGTATGGTATTGATTCAAAAACTGTTGTAATGAGCTTCGCAGGCAGTACCGTGCTGCTCAATTATGCTTTCATGTATAAACCAATGTTCTGAAAGGATTATTGTAGAATACAAGAAACTCAATCAATGTAAAAAATAATATTTTTAACATAAATCGTTTTCTGATTTAAACAGTGTAAACTGGTAGTTAGTTACAATTTTTAAAGAAGGATGAAATCTTATTGCTTTGCACGTAAAAAGTCATTCCAACCTTGAAATCTCATTCGAGTAATTTATATCTGGAAAATATTGCAGCCTTTGCACTGCTAAAAAAACATAGTTGCGGGCGAGCGATTCTCCAGGTGTTCAATAATAAAAATTATCAATTAAATTTTGTTATCTCCTTTTCTCGGACCGATTTGTGGCAATACAAACAAGTTGAATAGAACAGTGTACGTCAGCATCGCTAATTGTTTTTCTATATCATTAAATTTAATTTCGCGGAATATGATTTTCATAAAACCGTTACACAAAATCAGTGCAGTTTCCCAATTTGTAAAACGCTTAAAGAGCCTAAGGACAAATTAGATAATGTTCAAGTATTTCACTACTTTGTGCATGCATTCAAAGGTAAGAAATAATTTTTAAATATCATTGAAAGTCATTTGTCTTGTAAAAAACGATTCACCAACAAATAAGTGCATAAAGAAATCCACTCTCTGTTGGGGTGACTATGGATGCTTCCGTCACGTCTTGCCGAGATCATGTTTCCTAGATCCTACGGGATTACGTTACGTTTCTATGTAGTCTTCCACAATAACATAACAACATTACTGTTGGTGAATGGTACTCATGACAATGTTTTTGAGTCACTCAGATAATCGCCACCTTATTGCACTTTTAAAACATTGTGGTTGAAATGCGTAATAGACTGTGGTTTCTTTCAATTGGTTACAAAAAATGGAAACTGAGATACAAGCATCATTGAACAGCTTCGATATCATAGGAAAAGCCACGTTATGCATTGCACAATTTTTTTTCTCTGAACCGTAATCGAATATATGCTGGTATTTCTTGTATTAGATTGACAGTACACTTCCTTTGTATTCAGAATTTGTAGCAGTATATTTATCGCCTCAAACGTTTAAATTTGTTTTCCTCAACGTGCACTATTTATCCTAATCACACCTTTTAACTGCGAGAACAAATATCGAGACCCGGCTTTCAATGTTATGAGGAAACCATTCCTGTTTAACGAAATGTATGATCAAGTAGTGCTAGGAAAACATAACAGCTTTCTAAATTCAATAATCATAGCTCGTTTTAAGCATTCTGTACAATGTTCTATTGCAGTACATATTCCATGAAAAAATGTTCAAATATTGTTTATAACGTTAATAACAATTGAAAAACTGTATGATGATAACATTGAAGAAAACGTGAAATGTAAAGTACGTGAAATTCTTTTTATTGCCAGTTCATGCAAATAAAAAAAATGAGACTTCAGTGGGAAAATGTGGAGGATTGTCAACTCTTTCCCTTGGTTAGTCAAGACATACAGTATATATTAGGTGTGCAATTAATTCTCGACCACAGCTACGACACTTTGACAGCTAATTATAGCAAACTCAATACGTACCTAATCAGAGAAATAATCCCAGTCGTGTTGGATTCATTTGAGCCATCGGTCAGGGAGCTGCCTAATGCCACTGCGGAAAAAAGAGGGTTGTTTCGAGTTGATAAAGTCATCTGTACTTCTGTGGACCTCCTCGACAGAAGTGAAGTGCGTATCACTCAGGTGATGTAGCAGGGAGCGAAAAAGGTAGTAATCCGACGGGGCGAAGTCTGGAAAAATATGACGGGTGGGACAAAATTCCTCATTCCAATTCGGTGATCATGTTTAAAGTAGTTCTTTCGGAGTGAGAACGCGTGTTATCCATAAGCAACAGGACTGACCTTCTGCCCTTTGCCGGTGTATTGCCTTTTCGCCTCCATTGCGTCACTCACACGAATCAGTTGCTGACAATAACGCGCAGCATTGTCCGTTTAACCAGGTTTGAGAAACTCATAGGGAACAACACCGCGCTGATTCCACTATAGGCACAGCAACAACGTACTGGCATGGATATTCGGTTTGCCAGTACTGGTGGTAGGCTGACCTGGATAAACCCACGATTTGCGCCGCTTAGGATTAGCGTAGAGGATCCACTTCTCCTCACAGGTGAAAATAATGTGGAGGAAACCGTTCTTCTTGAAACTGGAGAGCAGTGATACACCAACATCGTAGAGCCTAGATTTGGTCACAGCTGTGAGTTGGTGTGGCACCCAACGGCCCTTCTTGTGAATCCGCCCAAGTTTGTGCAGGCGCTTTGCAATGGCTTGCCGTGTTACTCCGAGTTCCTGGGCAAGCTCTGACTGGGTGCGACAGGGATCCGCGTCCAACAGATGTTCGAGTTCCTCATCGTCAACTTTCTGTGGCTGCCCCAAACTTTCTGCATCACGGAGATCAAAATTTTCCTGCTTAAACCGCTGGAACCACTTTTTACACGTACTGTAGGACACCGCAGCCTCACTCAAAGCTGCACAGATCATTTGCTGGGCTTTCGCGGCCTTTTTTTCAGCTGAAACGTGGAAAGGAGGCAGTGCCTAAAATGTTGCTTCTCGAACGACATTACTTTCAACGTCAACTTTCGTCCCTTCTGTCACTACAGCTGTGAGCTGTTACGGTTGCCTGGAAAGCAGTTGGATGGCGCTGCAAGCAGCCATTATCGCACATAGGTATTTGCATTGGCCGACGTTCTATGAAAGCTTGCGGTTTGGCCCGAGATTTAAGTTGCACACCTAATATTTAATTTAAAATCAAGACTGTCGTTCACACTACAATTTACCCATCGTATCTCCTGAATATGATTTAAATTTACAAGAAAGACACATATGTTAAAACAATTTTTTTGATAGTTTAGAAAGTGAAATGCTGAATTTAAATCGATTAAGAGCTGAGAAACTACGGCAATTAAAATAAACATAAGACTCAAAGTGTGCAAAGATTGTAGTGGCAGCGTTGGTATCTCTGTGGTCATTGAACGCTCGAGATTTTAATTATAACAAAGATGTGTACACAAATTATTGTTAAAATACCTATGCATTTTTGTTAAAATATTTGAGCAATCCGATCTATTGCCGTAAAATAGAAATCTCAATTTCCAGGCTTTCACGCATCAACCAGATGGCTTTTGTAAGGAATGTTGACTGCAAACTGTAAATTTAGAAGTTGGAAATATGAACTCCATGAAGTACCGTGACATTCCAGGTAACGCCGTACTGCCTAAGTTTGAAATTTTCATTTCTGCATAGAATTTCTGAAAGAAAAACGAAAATCGGAACTCCAATTTAGAATGAATTCTTAACGAATATAAATGTGTTACGTTCACCGTTTGTCGTATACGATTATGAAACAAAAAGGTTTGGAGCCTGAATTTTTTACAGAAACAAATAAAGAAACTTACCTACGAAATAATTCCCGACCTTTCCAATTTTCACATTTTTAATATGCTAAATAATTCCGCATTTATTTTATGAAGCTACATAACTGTAAGGGTTGATTCGTGTATTTGCCCTGCATGGCTACATTTCATATGAAAACCTAATAGAGGTTGATTTGCGGGAATGAAAATCGAGAAAGAGAGAGAGAGAGAGAGATACTATATTATCTTGTCTTAGTTCTGTTATTTCATTAACATATCGACAGAATATATGTGAATTAGGTACATTTTATTAAATCATATGTATACAAACCCACTCCCTAATCTTGACCTGATAACAATTTAAAAACAAATTTTGAGGTGCACAATGTACATTGGTTTATTATTCTCCTTAGGTAAATCACTACTGTTAATTAAAAATGTAATTACCATGAACTTCGAATAATGAATATGTACAGCAGAAATAAGACGATATTATAGTGCTGGAGATTGAATGCGCTTGTTCTCACAACAAATTTTGCCGATTAATATGTAACATTTTGCCCTTCATTTAGAATTATGTATTTTTATTAGTTTTGTTTTCGAAACGAAATCATTTTCGCTCACAAACTATGGTTCACGCCCACAATCATGTGTTGAATACCTTTTTGCTTCCAATTTTGAGGGATATTTGCCCCTTGTATGATGTTTCATTCAGAAAGCTAACACGATTTCTTTGAAAATACAAGTTTGAATTAAAAGATACTAGCTGAAATCTCACAAAATTATTAGCATGGTTTTACACAGGACACTATCAAAGGTCAAACTATATCGCTTTAAGGTTAATATGTCGTTCGTGTGCCGACAGAAGCTTATGTAAATTTCACAAAATTGTTTTCTTCATGTTTTCACACAGAACCCTAGAAACGTCCAAACATTGGAACCTGAATTCGACCAATTTAACATTCGACCTTTGGAACATCCATACATTTGTTCTTGAGTGTAAATATTTCTTTCAGGTGCCGACAGAAGTTCACGTACAAGAAAATTGCTTTCATGGGACAAATGTAATTTGGTTCTGGCACCGATCTAAAGCAAACGATCAAGAGCTTACACGATCTATCAGATATCAGCACCTTATAACCGTTTTTATACAAATATGACTGTCCAGAAGAATTGAAAATTCAAATTTGTTTCATTTCTGGGAATACCTTATCTTTTAGATTATTTAATGAAATAATTTTTTCAGTGCCTTGAAGAATAAGAACTACATTTCATTATCCTCTTAATATTGTCACTTAGGCCGTTAGCAACTGTTATACGAATCCCTCTAAAAAAACCAAGAACTGGTACTAGGGATAGATCCATGACCTGAATCTCTGAGAAATAAGAAAGGACTAGCTCTGACAGTCTTAGGACTAAGGACAACAGATGCACATTTAATCATTTACAACTATTTAAAAATTATTTAGAGATCATTTACTAAGTACATTTATTTTCACACCTTCGGCTTGGAGCATAGGGGGCAAAAACATGCCCCAAATAAAAGCATTAGCAGTTCAAAAAGTCAGATGAGCTCTCCGTAAATGGCCGTCCAATCTGCTAGGACAGTTTTGTGGGCAAGCAAAAGGAACAAAATATACTTACAGATATGTACACGTTAAGGAACTGGCTGGCAATAACTAGCCTTTTGATGACACACACACACACACACACACACACACACACACACACACACACACACACACACACGCACGCACACACACACACACACGCACACACACACACACGCACACACGGCACGGCACGGCACGGCTTCGGAAGATACACGCACAAAGTTGCTGACGAGGCGGACAACTGCAAAACCCCACAGCAGAACACGGGTCAAGCCGCCGGACAGGGGAAAGAACCGCTGAAGGATGTAGAGCTTAATTTTCTCTTTCTCTCTCTTTTTCGCCAGAAGGATGGCTGGGCATTAATATATCCCGTTCTCAGTGGTGTCGTACAAATTCACTCCGTATCTCCTACATTCGGGTCATCAAAGGAATAGACCGTCCTTCTCGGCAGATCACAGATGCACTCTGATGTTGGCTTCTCTTCTCCCGTGACCTCTTGAACACCCACGATCTTTCAAGGGTGGCAGAGATCTCCGATAGTCTAAAACATACCGTCTCCACGGCTGCCGTAAACAAAACACTTCAATTTTTTCATGGCAATGATCAGCGTGACTTCAAGAGGCACATTTGGGGAGCTTCAGCTCTAAGCGACCCCAACAAATCCAAAACGGATTTTTTCTGAAGCTAAGCACGAATATCTTAAAATATTCGACTTCGTAACAATACCCTCACCTTTTGAGACTGTTCGGCGGCGCACAGGTCCCTCAGACTGTCACTCCAATTCACTGCGCCTATTGCTCGCGGCTTTCCCCCAAGTAAGGGCGGAGCAAATCTATTCAGGGAACGGAGAGAAACACAAAATCCATACCTCACCGAAACTCGAACAAAGACCCATCTTGAACAAATGACCAAAAGTCATATCTTAGACAACTGTACCACCGCGGTTACAATATATTTGCACCTCCTCCAACAGCAATACGAGTTTCCAATCTGGCATGCATTCGGTCTACTAATGCTGGATATCACTCTGGGAGATAGCATTCCATGCGCTTTCAACTTGGGCACGTAATTCTGAGTTGGCCGCAGCCTGAAGGTCGGCGAAAGAGACTTTGTCCGATCCAATCCCGACATGCTCAGTTGGAGACAAGTCCAGAGAGCGTGCTGATATGACAGGACGACTGGCAGCACGATGTCGCTGACGTAGGTACAGCTATTCAGTGTACTCCGTATAAACACCAGCCTCGTACGAGAGTCATAGGTAATCACTCCTCACACCGTGCTGAAAAAATTTTATTTTCGTGGAAGAAACCTCTCACCTTGTCACCTTCCGACGCGTACACAACTATCAAACGCCTCTAAGCATAATCGACTTTTATCACTGAAGACCACAGCCCGTCATTCTTCCCTCCAATGAATACGTTCTTGACTGATACCACCGCAAACCTACTCGACGGTGCACAAGATTCAGTGGTAACCTTTCCAGCGGCATGGTGCCCGCAGTCCTGCTTTCAACAAACGATTCCGTATCGTTCTGGTAGACACCCTTGGTATGACAGAGGATCGATTTTGTGACGCCGTAGCCTACCCTCTCTGCCAACGCCGCCCTCCTAATATACCGATCCTCTCGTGCGTTTGTAACTCTGTGTTCCCCGGAACAACGTCTGCGAATGTGTGGATGCTCCTCTGACAACCGACGTCATCATCTTACCACGGCCGATACCTCTCGTCTCACTCGGTTCGCAATTGGACAGGAGGACCAACCTCTTTTCCACAGACCCACCATACCGTCTTTCTCGAACACAGATAACTGAACAAATATTGCGCGCCTGCGTCGTCCATGAATGGTAGCTTCTTCAACAAGCACTCAACAACACGACACCAGACGAATGACTTCGTTCTGCAGGTCCTACTAGTAATTAAATAACGTGTTGCTTACGTTTGCATCTTGTCGTCCGCAGTGGCGTCATTATTTCATCCAATGGCATTCCAATGTGGATCACAAGTTCTGCTGCCCTTAACAGTTAACATAGCTTCAATCTAAAATATTTTAAATTTAGTCTGAGAAAAGTGCCTGTAGTTCAAAACAGGAATTCGTGTGACATGCACGACTTATTTTATGTACTGGATCGAATATCACAATTCAAATACTTGGTAACTGTGAGTTAAAAACATGTTTTAATGTTTCAAAACCAATGAAGTTGGACAACATGCAGAGATAAAGGACATTTGTTTGAAAATGAAGTTAAGATGTGGGACAAGCAACTTAATTCTGTAAACGTGAGAAGCGTTGAGTTTGGGTAAGAAAACAGCATTTAAGCAAAAAGAAATACACTTGAGATAAGTCCAAAGCCAAAATGACTTCTCTCCTGAAAGGAAACTCGAACCCAAGAAGACTGCTGTTTTGCAATGTACGAACACGTTTAACTTTTGAATGGGAGATCCCGTGGACCTGTTTTCGTTACCATTGGCGGAGGTTACGTTCGTCGCATGGGCGCATTTTTGTTACACGATGGGTTGATCTGGAATAGTCGATATAATATATGGAATCATGTTTTTGTATTTGGTAGAGGACTGAACCTCTTTATCATGTAAAGGAGATATTAATAGTCAATGAAGTTCTAGAAGTGATTAAAATAAAAAATTTTATTTCAGAACATTATACTGAAAGCAAAATATATCAAAATACTGGACACTTGCATTAAGTTACAGCTGAGGGCCAACAACACAATTTTCCGCCTCCTTTTCCCACATTATGTAAGAATACTACACATATGTTGAATATACGTAAGTTTAGTTAACTTTATTTCTTTTCAGATTTTTTGTTTTATTGCTCATCCAACATATTTTTTAAGCAATTCAAAAAAGTAATATTCCAGCACCCAGTTATATAATGATTTTGGCATGAATTTGGATCAGAATGACATTATCTTAGCAGTGAGATGTGGAGTTTAAACATTTTACTGCTGTAATTTTGTTTATCTCGTATTTACAGTACGGTATGTAAATAGTCTCCGGCAGCTGGAATGTACCTGGCCAAGGCAGCGGCCAGTGCGACATGAAGGCAGAGGGTGCTAAGAATCCCCGGAGGACCGGACTAGGCTGCCATCTAATGCTGACCTTGGCTACTTACAATGGACGCTCCCTATCTTCTGATTCAAGGCTTCTTGAATTGGAAGAGGAACTACAAAGGATCAAGTGGGACATCGTGGGGCTAAGTGAGGTAAGGAGAAAAGGAGAAGATCTCGTCGAACTGAAAAGTGGACATCTCTTCTACTATCGTGGGACAGATACTGGCAGAACTAGTGGTGTTGGATTTATAATAAACAAGAAACTGAAGGATAAAGTTGTAGAAGTTGAAAGTTCCTCTGACAGAGCTGCACGACTTGTTATCCAACTCTCGAAAAGATACCAGGCTCAGATTATTCAAACTTATGCACCCACCACAAGTCATCCTGAAGAAGAAATTTAAGAATTTTATGAGGAAATTTGTCATCTAAATAATAAAGGTAAGCAGCACTTGAAAATAATTATGGGAGATTTCAATGCAAAAATAGGGCAACGGCAACAGAATGAAACTTCAGTAGGTAAATTCGGTCATGGCAACAGAAACCAGCGTGGAAATACTCTCGTTGAGTTTGCAGAGGCAGAAGGGTTTTTCATCTTGAACTCCTTCTTCAAGAAAAAGCCACACAGAAAATGGACATGGAGACATCCAAATGGGACGACAAGTGAAATTGATTTTATTATGTGTAACAAAAAATTCGTCATAGAAGACTGCAGTGTGCTAAACAAGTTCAACACGGGTAGTGACCATAGATTGGTGAGATGTAAGATGCACCTCAACACTAAACTTCAACGTGGCAAGCTCATAAGACAAACAAAATCTATTGACATAACCAACCTTAAAAAACACTATAATACCTTCAAGTTAGAACTGAAGAACAGGTTCTCTGCTTTAGAAGGCCTAACATCGGAAGAAGTGGACATCTCTGAAGTTAACAGAAAAGTAACCAAAGCTCTTATGGAAACAGCAACAAAATTAGCTGGGTCTAAGAACAAGTTGCATGTGAACAAATTATCAGGAAAAACCAAAATGTTGATGCAAAAAAGAAGAGAGATGAGGACAACTAAAGAAGATGTGACTTCCAAAGTGGAATATATAGAGCTATGCAAGACAGTAAGAAAAAGTATCACTGAAGACGTAAGGAAATTCAACTGTGAACTAGTGAGGAAAGCAATTGAAAACAACCAAAGCTTAAAGAAAGCAAAGGGACACCTCAGTAAGGGAAGAAAACAGATTATGGCCCTGAGAATAGAAGATGGTTCTGTAACAAGAAATAGAGGCGAAATTTTGACAAGAGTGAAAGTTTTCTACTCCAAATTGTATGAAAGGGATGATATATGCACTCCAGACATCATGAAAGATACCAGTACCAGAGTTCCTCCAGTCCTTCCAGCAGAAGTTGCACATGCAATCAAGAACATGAAGCCAGGAAAAGCTCCAGGAGAACATGGAATTACTGTAGACATCATACAAGAAGCAAGTGGAGAAATCGAAACAGTACTCGCCCAAATTTTCACTCGATGCCTTAATGAAGGAAAGATTCCTGAGGATTGGAACACCGCTACAATGATCCTGCTACATAAGAAAGGTGACATTGAGGATCTCGGAAACTACAGACCTATCAGCCTCCTATCAGTAGTTTATAAAATCTTCACTAAAGTTCTTTCACACCGCTTGAAGGTAACACTGGACATGGCTCAACCGAGAGAACAAGCTGGATTCAGGAGTGGCTACAGCACAATAGATCATATCCACGTGCTGAGAGAACTAATTGAAAGAGCGAGGGAATATGAACTTCCATTGTGCATGGCTTTTATCGATTATGAAAAAGCCTTTGATTCGGTGAAACCATCAGCAGTTACAATGGCTCTGAAAACCTGCGGTATTGAAGATGCATACATTAATATTATTAATAACATCTATGAAAATGCAAGTGCAAAGATTCGGCTGTTTGAAAATACAACACACATAAAAATTGGAAAGGGAGTGAGACAAGGTGACACCATATCTCCGAAGCTCTTTAATGCCACATTGGAGGGTGTTTTTCAGTCGCTGAGCTGGGAAAACAAGGGGATAAAGATTAATGGAGATTATTTAACCCACCTTCGTTTTGCTGATGACGTAGTCATTTTTGCAACTAGCCCATCAGAGCTGCAGAGTATGATCCAGGAACTTGCTGACAAGAGTAAAGAAGTGGGATTAAAAAGGAACTTTCAGAAGACAAAAGTGATGTTCAATGCTTTTACAAGAAATGAAGATTTATCGATTGATGGAGAAAAGCTGGAGATAACAGACACGTATGTTTATCTTGGACAGCAGATATCAAGTGAGGGTCACATAGATGAAGAAATTAATCGGCGTACAAAACTTGCCTGGAGAGCTTTTGGAAGAAACAGCATAATTTTCAAGAGCAATATGCCATTATGTCTTAAAAGAAAAGTGTTTGATCAATGCATCCTTCCAGTGCTTACGTATGGTGCAGAGACGTGGACCTTAACTAAAAGAGACATACAAAGGCTGCAGACAACTCAAAGAAGCATGGAGAGGTGCATGCTTGGTGTAACCAGGAGAGATAAGAAGAGGAACTCGTGGATCCGAAAAATGACAAGAGTGGAAGACATCATGATCAGAGTTAAATCCCTGAAATGGCAATGGGCTGGACATACTGCCAGAAGGACAGATCATCGATGGACAGCCGAAATTTTAGATTGGATTCCAAGGGACAGGAAAAGACCCAGGAGAAGACCACATGGGAGATGGGTGGATGAAATTCGAAAGTATGCGGGAGTGACATGGAGGAGACTGGCACAAGACAGACCGTTGTGGAGGAAACTTGGGGAGACCTTCGTCCAGCAGTGGATTGATAATGGTTGACAATGATGATGATGATGATGATGTAAATAGTTGTATTAGAATAGATGAATTGGATGCTATTTTGGAATTAATTTGTAATAGGGATAAATTTAGAATGTGGATTCTTATAAACCCACAAACAGGATTTTTATACAAAAAATACAGGATATAAATGAAATTCGAACTGAAATGGAGCTGTGAATGAAACTATGAAGTAGTTTCAATGCAGCATGCATATTTCTAAGATTTGCACTCATTGTAACAAACATGTATTTAGGTACTTTTAACAAATCTAAATGTTTTATAATAAACAAATACAAAGTAAATAGGTCAAACAATATTCAGCTCAGTATTGGTTTCTAAAATATGTAAAGTCCAATTAAAACTCAGTTTTAGTAATCCATAAGTAGTACACTAAATAAAATATTCGGTTAACGTGAAGAACATTCAAGGAAGAAAATTTTCAAAAAACTGTGAGGTACGTATTTTCAGAAATCGAAAATGATATAAATTAAACAAAGTATTACGTGGTCGGGGTCATTTTAAATTATTTTCGATAGCTCCCATAATTTGAAGTGTAGGTGTGCCTATCTTGTTGAATGTGTGTCATCGCTACGCATAATACCATTTGCTCGTATCCTTCAGTGCTCACAACCGTTACTCAAGCTTGCTGGTCGTACTGAATGTGGGTCGTGCCTGATCCTAATTTATTTTGTGGACATCCCTCGGTTCAGACCACTAGTAGCCGTGGCAGATGGTCTGACAGCAATCATAGCTTCGCGTCTCGGGAAACTGCACCTCCTCGTGTCGTACAGATAGAATATTTTTACATTACGCCATTTCAAAATGACTGTATTACGGTATTGTTTTCGTTTATTTATGCCATTTTTTATTTCTAAAAAGATGTTAAGACATACTTTTACGAAATTTTTCGTTCTTGAATTGAGCATCATGTTCATCACGTTAACCAAATATTCTTGTTCCAAGCGATCTAGAAATGCACAAACTAGCGCTTGTTCGGGACATTTGTCTGAACTGCATACCATTCAGATTCGTATTCCTTACATTTTGAGTTCTCTTATCTTGTTACACTTCGAAAGGTGGGGTGCAGAATTTCTAATTAATAATACAAAAATTGATAGAACTGGGAAAGCGCAACATATGCAAGGGCGAGATATGCTAATAAGATCATTCCAAACAGAAGGAGTATATGTGTTGCACAAAACACAAGTTGTAGGAAAACAAACAGCTGAATTATTATATATACTTACGCCACCCAGCCATTATAAATTTCTTTCTATCACTCCCAGTGTTAATTTTTAATATTCTACGCTACAATATTACTTCTATAATAAGTTTCGAAAAATATAAAAAATCATATTTTCAATATGTGTATTTGTAGAAGTAAACACATAATATCTTTAAAACATTTTTTGACCTTCAAGCTAAAGGTTATTTCTGTAATATAATAAAGCAGAAAATTTAAAATAAATCGGAATGTCGTTGATATTGTTTTCAGAAATTTCTTCATAACTTAAAATATATAATCTAATAAATTATTCAGCGTGTGTGAGTCTGGAGGAATTCAAGGCCGCTGTGGTGTAACGGAAGCATATTCGGCGCGTAACTGGAAGACCCTGGGTTTGAGTCCCGGTGGCGGCCAATAAGAATTTTTCCGTGACTCACTTATAAAACGTGGAATGAGCGAAGACCTTTGTTTGATGTTCCTGGTCCACGTTAAATGTCTGTAATAATTATTCATTCGCCTTCTAATTATTTCTTCAGTTGCTGCTTACCATCTTTGGTGAATCCCCAGCATTGTGCGGGGCTGCAAGAAGCAACCTGCCAAATTGGCTTGGCAGTTAGCGTGTGTGAGTCTGGAGGAATTTGAGGCCCTTGTGGTGTAGCGGAAGCATATCCGGCGCGTAACTGGAAGACCCTGGGTTCGACTCCCGGTGGCGGCCAATGAGAATTTTTCCGTGACTCACTTATGAAACGTGGAAAGAGCGAAGACCTTTGTTTGATGTTCCTGGTCCACGTTAAATGACTGTAATAATTATTTAACTGATGCTTGAAGATGTGTAGAGTTTAAAAAAACAAAACAAATTGCTTTACATCACGCTTTTCACCGATGTTATGAAACCTTCATTTAATGCTTTTCGCAACTATGACGGCAGAAAGCGTTTACCAAATATCATTCTACAACAATAACACTAGTAACACAAGAATTTTAAAGTATTACTATATATTTATTTTTATAATTTACTGAAAGATATCAGTTATTTTAAAACCGGTTTTTAATTTTTCTTAGAAAATCTATTTCAGAGAAATAATTTATGTTCTAGTGATATATAGAAATAAAATATTTTTTCAAACCAAAACTCTCATTTAATACTGTAAACGCAAGCGCTATATCATGACGCACAATTTTTTCATTAAGTCCCCTTACAATTATTAAGAATGGTTCAAAACTATAGTCAAGTGATACTAAAAGAAAAATAGAAAGAAAAGATAAATTCAATAAAAAGTTCAAAAATTAACATCACCAGGATGATCACATTTGAAAATATGAAGAGCATCCGCAGAGATCGAAAAAACATGCGAATACATCTGATGGATCACACGAAAAAGTTAGCGTAAAATAGAGCAAGCATATCTAACTAGCAAATGTTAATGACGTCATTTTATTATCTGAGTTCTGTGAAGCTGCTAGGATGTTTTATAAAATGTGCTAGCAGCTTTAGCTTAATAATTTATATATGCTTTACTTTTAGACCCAAAAGTAAGAACAGTTGCATAAGTGCAATCTAATTTGAATTCTGGCCTATCTGCATTGATTAAAAATATTTTTTTCAACGTAATGATTCGATTTTTTAGATATTTTATTTTATTCACAGACGATGTGCTGCGCATTTAAAAAAAATATTTGGAGACAAATTAAAATAATATAAACAATCCCTCAAAATTCGCAAGGCCAGATATTTTTTCCTATATTGTTGGTCCCATGGAGTAAAACAATCTTTTCAAACAACGGAGGCAAACCTGTAATTTAATTTTCATATTTCTTACTTTAATTTAAACGCGTAAAACACCCTTAGACGACGAAAATGTCCTTAATTGAAAAGTAAGGAGTTGCCTGATATACATTTTATGAAAATTATATTTCAGAAAATCTTTCAAAAGCTTTGAAATTAGAAAAAAATTGACTGCTACAAAGTTTTAGAAATAAAATTTATGATTGACCATATATCAATACAAATGCGTACGGAGCTAATATAAGTGAGTGCCAGCACGCTTCGCATGCGAAATGGAGTGTGTGTTTAAGCATCGTATGTATTTCTGAAAAAATTATGAATTCATTAAACTTCTTTCAAGGTATATGTTTTCATAGCACCAATAATCTTTTAAGGTCTAACATGCTATCACATATAATTCAACATTTCTGTACAGGTTAAACACAGACATCAGAAATAGAAAGCAAATAATACATGTATGCTCATAGGTAAAACGGAGATAGGTTGGTTGCCTAAGGATTGCATACTAGATTATGGTAGTCATATCCAAGAAGGTACCCCCAAGTCGAATTTCTGTATTGTACCCTGTGACTGACTTAAATTAAGTCATTCACAGGGTACAATTTATACATGTGTGTTGATAGGTAAATAGTAGATAGGTTAATTGCCTAAGAATGACATACTAGATTATGGTACTCATATCTAAGAATTGCTCCCCAAGTCGAATTCCTGTATTGTATCCTGTGACTGTCTTAAATTAATTATACATGTATGTTGATAGGAAAATAGTAGATAGGTTGGTTGCCTAGGAATTGCATACTAGATTATGGTAGTCATACCCAAGAAAAGGTCCTCAAGTAGAATTTCTGCATTACCCCTTGTGACTGCTTTAATTACAACTCACAAAATTAAAGTTTTCCTCTTCGTTGTGTGCGCAAAGAGCGATCCAGCTAAAGACAACTTTTCTGCGTTACCTACCACTGAGTAATGGTCCTCTGAAAACATCACGAAACTATACATATAATTGTCATCAGAAGGATAAAAACAATTTGGATAAAACAAGTACGTGTTATTGCCGTGGATTTCCATTTAACCAACTTTAGAAAACTTAAAGAATTTCCACGCATTGGAACGGGTACAAATCAATATCTCCGGATTTACATTCGGTGACCTACTGTTTAAGGACCTAGAAAAACGAGGTTGCAGAAAACTGAAAATGTTCATGAGCAGCATAGAAAACATAAATTAACAAGAATTTTATACTCTCGAAGTAATCTCTGATTTTTTTTATAGTCTACGATTCTCATTAGTGCACGAATGGAGAAATACATCGAAGAGCAAAACATTAAGACCGCTTGCCTATTATAATATTGGATCTCCACATGCAGCCGACATAGCTCTTACCCGGCGAGGCACAGACGCAACAAGATTTTTAAAAGTGTTTTGGTGTATCTGCTACCGACTGATTACGAGAGAATGCTGATACTTGTAAAGTTTCGTAGTTGTGCCGCGGGAGATTGAATTTGCTCCTGAAACACAAACTACAAAATTCTCTATTGGATGAATGTCTGGAGAATTTACAGGGCAGGAGAAGTGTTCCTCATGTTCCGCGAACCATTCTCGAACAATTCGGGCAGGGCGGAGAGGCGTATGGTGGGTGCCCCATGAAAGCGAAAAGCATTGGTTGACGCAAGCAAGTGTACTTAGTGACAAAAATTCCGGGTAGACGCAAGAGACGTCGATATACGCAACTTACGGGATTTGAGAGAGGCCTGGTAGACTGGCTGAAGACCGCAGGGTGGTTGGCGCGCCGTATTGGCCTCCACGTGGATCGTTCTGAGAATACCAACCGACTGTGTTGGGACAGATGACACGTGATGGCACAGTCACACGGCGGAGAGGCTCCGGACGGCCAACGAGGACCACCGATAGAGAGCATCAACGGATCTTACGCCAGGCATAAACGGATCCCGCCGGGATCCCGCCCACTGTACAGCCAGATGTAACGGCTCCTGCGTTCCTACGAACGAATTCTTGACGTGTAGCTGTAGTGAATATGCGATTCCAACACCCCTTACGTGTGTTGCTCTTAACATAGGAACATCGCCGGCTCCGTTTGCAATGGTGCCAGGCCAGAGTGACGTGGAATACCACAGAATGGCGACGTGTGGTATTTAGCGATGCGTCCCGATTTGTTTAAGGGAGAGATGATCATAGTGTCAGGGTGCCCAGGTCTCCGGGTTAACGGTACAATCCTAACCTCGCTATCAAGCCTCACACCTCCCTCAATGCAGGTACTATAGTCTGGGGAGCCATAACCTCCGGTAGCCGAACAGCTGTAGTACGTTACGTGGATAACTGACGGCCAAGCAATATGCGTATGAGATCCCACTGCCCTATGTGCTGCCATTCTTTCACCGGTATTCCACGTACGGTAAACCAGCAGGATAATGACTGCACGCACACGGCTCGGGTTGCCTAGGACTGTCTAAGTCATGTCAAGACAATTCCATGTTCTTCCTGCTCCCCGGGCATGTCCTCTATCTAGCATGTGTGAGACTAGTTCACGCCGGCTACCGCCGTGCCGCACTATCCGGGATTTGGTGGAACACTGTACAAAACGTGTGGAACAGTCTCCCGCAAAAAAATATCAGGCGTCTTTTCGCCTACATGGCTGGCCGTATTGCAGCATGTATCACCCCACGAGGCGGTGCGACACGCTATTGAAGATGACTAGACTGCTTGCAAAAGATCTCTTTGTAGTTGCTTTGCAGCTCTGTTTTTATTATCATGTGTTTCATTACATCCATAAAATTTCAGTTCAGTCCGATGCTTCCTACTTGGTGCGCATAATCCATTGTCGCTGAGTGTATGTAGCGTGTATTATAGTAGCCAAAAATAAATTTCGTTGTGGCTGATATCATCTCTGAAACAATCAATGCCACTCCAATTAACAACACCCTTTGAAGAGCTTTTATCAAAATCTGCTATCACAAAGCGAAATAACAAAAAAATGAGCATTATTTTTATTACGTCAATTACAATTTATAGGAAAAAATCTTAAAGGAAAGTTTTTCTGATATTGTTAAAACGTATGCCATAGTTATCTATCCTAAAGCACAGGTGCTCTAATAAAGCATTGATATGAAAGACAGCTTTTTTATTACAGAAGTTTGTCCTATTGAACACAAATAATTATAAAGGAAAACGGATTTTATCGTAACGTATTCTCCAGTTAACAATGACTTTTTTCCAAGCTTGTTTAAACAGAAACAAAATGACAAGACGTAACAAGCGCACATTTCAAGTCTTTTCGTGCTTTTGAAATGTGAAATAACTTTATTGAAGAAATGAAGTAACATTCGCAGAAAGCAATTGCGAAGTTCTACGGAAAACAACACAGGTGTTGATATGTATTAACCATCAAACAGAAGTCATCGCTCTTTCCATGTTTGTAAGTGAGTCACGGAAAATTTCTCATTGGTCGCCACCGGGAATCGAACCCATGTTCTTCCAGTTACGGTGGCGGACAATGAAAATTTTTCCGTGACTCACTTATAAACGTGGAAAGATCGATGACTTCTGTTTGAAGTTCCTGGTCCAAGTCGGGTGTCTGTATTTCTAATTCATTCGCCTTCTAATTATTCGTTCAGTTGCTGCTTACCATCTTTGGTGATCCCCAGAATTGTGCGGGGCTCCGGGAGGCAACCTGCGAAATAGCTTGGTCGTTAGTGTATTGAGTCGGTGGGAATTCGAGGCAGCTGTGTTGCAGTGGAAGCCTATGCGGCGCGTAACTGTGAGACCCTGAGTTCGATTCCCGGTGACGGCCAATGCAATTTTTTCCGTGACTTACTTGTAAACATGGAAAGAGCGATGACTTCTGTTTGATGTTCCTGGTCCACGTCGGGTGTCTGTATTTATTATTCATTTGCCTTGTAATTATTTGTTCAGTTGCTGCTTACCATCTTTGGTGAATCCCCAGCTTTGTGCGGGGGTTCAGGAGGTAACCTGCCAAGTAGCTTGGCAGTTAGAGTATGTGAGACTGGGAGAATTCGAGGCCGCTATGGTGCAGTGGAAGCATATTCTGCGCGTAAGTGGAATACCCTGTTTCCCCTTGACTTACTTATAAACGTGGAAAGAGTGATGACTTCTGTTTGATGTTTCTGGTCCACGTCGGGTGTCTGTATTTGTATGAACCATGTTCAATGATTGATAGTCAGAATAACCAACATTAAACGTAACAGTTTACAGACATTTAGAAAACCAACATTTATATTTTACGTCCTACATATTTTTTCTTATCCAATTTCGTTCTTGATATCATTTTGTAAATCATTATTCATTTGCACGATTAAATTCCGAAGTCTCAATGTATTAAACATGTAAAGTGCCAATGCTGAAATCGATCTACAGGAATTTCAGTGGAATTTTCTTTCGAATACAGAACCTAAGCAAACCACAAGCATTTTATATTGGTTCTCCTTGAACAGATCTTTAAAGCCCACAACTTGGAGAGGCGACTATTTCAAATAAATATACAATATTATACAGTATCCGTTTCCTGTCACGATGACTACTTCGTGCACACTGAAAGGTAGTCACAAATAGGGTTGTTCATGGTATTGTGTCGACCTCGTCATGTTATAGCGACCAATACTTTGGAGAGTTAGCAGGTCTATCTCATATTATTGCATTTCACAACACATTTGTCTTATGAAGAAGTAGAGAGAGAAAGAGAGAGAGAGAGAATCTTCGTTTTTGAGTACAGGACTCTTTCCGCAGTCTGAATCCTAAATTTTAAAATATTGTTTTCTAATTTGGGAAAACACGCAACACTGAAGTGCAGTATATTACTGAATCAAACACACACAGGATAATTTTGTCTGTTCTCTTCATTGATCCGATGTAGTTCGAAACAGAAGGAAGGTGTTTCGAATTCCTCATAGTAAAAATTGACTATAATGTTAACGAAAACGCAGTTCCGGTTCAATATCTTTTGTCGCGTGTATCCAACAATCAGAAAGCCTTATACAAAGCATTTAAGAAATGAATAACGTTCTTTTAAAGAAGACGCAATCAGGATCGTGCTATATGTTTAAATTTATTTTGGCAAGGCAGTTTAGAGAACAAATATTAGCCTTCAATATCTTTTTCTCTATAATAATTTTAAACCCACGAACTCCTGTATTCCAGAATGAAATGCGTGAGAAGTCGTCAAATTTAAATCCAAGTGTTTTGTTTTTTTAATGGATTATCCATTCGAGAAATAGAGTTTGGAGACAAATATGACACATTTGGCAAAAGATGACAAGATATTTTAACAGTTAGCACGTGCCCCTCAAACGTTCCTTGAATATAAGAAAAATAGTTTTCTTGAGTGTTAAGTCTCTCTGTGGGAATACATAGAGCAGTGATGCGTAGAAATTTCACCAGCTCTTTTTCACACGTTCCCATAAATTTCAATTAGTCTTCTAGGTGGGTGTCAGACCCATTTGGAGTGTCAGAAGCCACTCATTGGTCAGCAAATTGACTGGAGGAAGAAGAAGAAGACCACTGTTGAAAGGTGATTAAGTTTTTCTTTGTGTGTCACTGTGGTGTGTACGTTTAAACAAGCCAAAATAACTTCCACGTATGAATTGATTAGTTTTGGTGAGGGCAGATTTTCGATATCGTATTGTGTGAATGTTTGTTCTCACAACAGCTGCTACTTTTTGGATGTTATTCGAGGTCCAATCAGCAGCGATACTGCTTATACATGCGATATCATGGACTCCTAAACATTACATCTGTCGCCAATTTAAAATCTGCCTTACTGCCATTAATAAACAAATTTTGATCTTTTCACTTTATTTGAATGCTTGTTCTCGGAGTTCAGTATCTAGATAATACACTACAGTTTGGTTATCGATTGGTTTTCAAAAGACGTAGCTTCGCAAACTTAATCAATCGAAACGTGGTCCTTCCTATCCATAAAGTATATTTCAGTATCATGGATGGTGCACATGAAGCTAAATGCATTCCATATTTTTTTAAGAAATAAACAGCTCCATATAGGCATTCCCATCAGTTTTTGGAAAAGCATTGATTCATCCTTGAAAATAATTTTAGTAATATTACTTTTCATCCAATGAAAGCCTAAGTCACTATTTCGTATGAGTTTAATGCAATACATGTAATGTGAAATAACCAACCTTATGTTGCACCATAAATAATCCAACAGATATATTTCTAGCAAATAATTATTAAGCATTATTAATTCAATAGATATATTTCTAGGACAAATTTTTTACTAATACATTAGAATAAAGGGAAATATTCAAGTCAGAATATCTCTAACACAGCTGAAAGCACCTCTTGGAAAAACAGATATTATTTTTTTTTTGTTTACAGGATTAGCAAGCACAGAATTACTGGTTTAAACAGCAATTCGGGGTGAACCTTCTTATAGAAATTAATAGTTCTCAAACGTGCATGTCTGCATTATACAAGGGAAATTTGCCTTTACAGTCCAACGGGATTCCCTAGGCATGGAGGCCAAAGCACGAGACACCTAATGCCGTATGAGGTACCATTCAACACATATTCAATTTCCGTGCAATTTCGAAGTAGCTATTAGGTCAGTTACAAAATGTATTTGCAATCGGATGACTGTAAAAGAAGTATTTCTGGTATTCAAAATTTCTGAAGGCATGCAGTGGTGCCAATCACAGATTCAATAGCTCAGTATAGGACGAGAAAAAGTAACTTCGAAAAATTGGTTCTTTCAAATTCTATGTATTGTAACATTAATATTTCAGACTTTGCTGTGAATAAGTACGTAGGGATGAAACTCAGGAATTGCGATTGTAGTCATTTTAAAATTCAAACCTAATACCAAAATGTAACGTTAAAAAAATCTTAGCATTTTTTTTTATCAATGTGTGATAGTGTAATTGTTTTATGAAAGCATTCGGGAATATTCCTAGTTTTGTACTTACAATTAATTTCCACGTATTTAAATAAACGTATTTATATTTAGCAGATTAAGTTCCATGATTTCCCCAAAAGTTACATCTATTTGCGCAATAATTCGTAGCTTTGGTTTTATTTTCAATGATTGCCTTTGACAGGCTTAAATCTAACAGCAGGTAATTTTAATAGATTGAAAGAATTGCCTTATTTAATATAATATATAAACATTAATTCACATATATTAAACTAAAAGCCTGATTTTATATATTGCGATTAATGAAATACTCGGATGCCATGAAAGAATAACATTGTCCTGCAAGATAGGGTGCAGAATGATACACAGTTTTCCAAAAATAACGAAGCATCACATGAAAATCATTCGATCCTGACGAAACTCCGCATGTAAGTACCTCAAGCCCTAACATGCATATTATTGAAAAACAACAACCAGTGACAAAATAGTGGCCCGCCGCATAACATGCGAACCTCGCATTATTAGGAACAACGCTTTCATGCAGGGAAAATTGTGGCTACGAATTGCGTTTGTACTAATCTCCACGGACTGAGAAGATGCCTTGACGTCTGATACGCGCGCACTAGGAACAGTCGAGCCAGTTTGAGGTTGGACGTGTAGTTCAGCTGAAGCAGGCCGGATGGTCAAGTAGCCATATCGCACAGTATATATGGAACGTAACTACGCGGCAATCGCTCGATACTGGCACAACGGTACTCCAATGTAGAGCAAATGTAAGAATCGCCCTAATAGAATCGAATTGGTTGTTTTCAATTAACCTTGCAATATTGCGTCGTCTACTGGTACGAAAGTAGCCTTTCGGACCGTTGTTAAATGACTTGCGGCAAAGAGACAACATTCGAAGTCGCAGTTCCGCCGCTAACCACTGACCAACTAGCATCTCCGGCACCCGTTGCAGTGGTGTCGTACGCTATCTACGTGCGATAGCGTCCAGTAGTGTCGTGTTGTCTACATGGGTGAGTCATGGTTTACTCTTTGCGACGATTTCCCGAGCATACGTGTCTAGAGACGAGCCGGCAAGAGCACGGATCCTGCCTTTACCGTGGAATTGTACACGGCTCGCACACCAGGAGTGACTGAATAATCATTTCCTACGATATCCGGACAGCTGTGGTTGTCATTACTAAAACCCTCACTGCTCAGCGGTACATCGACGATTTTAACGACCTGGGGCGTTGCCATTCCAGTCTCAGCATCACGTAGCAAATCCTCAACAAGGTTAGTGCCCGGCCACTCACACCACGGCTGTACCACGTCTGCCTCTGTAATGTTGAGACCTTCCATAGCGAGCAGGATCACCCGACGTCTCACCGATCAAACACGTTTGGGACATGAAGATGTGTAACTACCAAGGAAAATTATGGAAATGCTTGAAAACAGAGATAAATTACTTTTGTAGGTGAGACCTCCTACGACGAATGGAAGGCTTCTAGTAGGATGTGTTTATGTAGGAAGAAATTTTTTACCATGAACACATATTTGATAAGTAGGATTTCTATGGTGCGTCGTGCGTTTATCTTCAGCACAAGCTACAGTTATGTCCAAAACATAAGGACCACTTACATTTTAATAGATAATTTTCACTCCAATAGGTTGCAGATGAAAATACATTGAAAAAGGATAAACAAAGATGAAATCATCACACTTAAATAAGCTTGCATTCGTACTTATTAATTCAGAAAATCCATAAAAGAACAAAACATATCGTTCTCGCAAATTGGCTCACAATAACTAAAATTGACCAAAAAATTATAATATTTCATGGATAACTTTAATCGAGTATATGTCCTCCGCTGACTACAATTCATGATTGACACCTGTGGGTCATGCTTTTTACGAGATCGTTCAGATGATGCTGAGGGACGTTTCTACGTTCTTGTTTCAGCGCGATCACCAGACTTTTTGCTGCCAGGTAGGGGATCCTATTCAGCAATGCGCCTCACTAGAGCTCTCAAACATTTTAAATGGAATTCACGTCCCGGGCGTGTACGCGGGGCACTCCATTTGGTTGATCATCACGTCTCCAACCGTCATTCAACACATGATGGTCAATGAGGACGAGCGTGCTCTCCAAGGAAAACGAAGGAATTTCCCACAGCACCAAGAAACAAGCTTATATGTTTTAAAATAACATCCTCACAATAACGATCGGCATTTATTGACCCGTTCTCCAACAGGAGGAGCTATTTACTCGAAATGATCATAATCTCACACCAGACCATTAATTACTCCACCGCCCGGTAACGTCAAATTTCTACGATGTTTCTGGCTGAATAGGCAGTGAGGGATTCTTGCCTGATGTTATGCCGCCGTGTCAGACGATAAAGAAATACGCCATTCATCTCTCAACAGAATGCTAGTCCATTCCTGGAGTGTTAACGGCACCATCGCTAGCGAGTTGTTTTGCGTGTTGGGATCAATAGAAAACCCTGTACAGGTTTCCAAAGTTATTCAAACGCCCTGACACGGTTTGACGCAATATTTTGTTACAAGTGCATTATTTTAGTTGTTTTGTTACCATGCGAGCAATTTGTCTGCTAAAGCTTTAGTTTTTACGATAAAAAAACTGTCTTGTGGTGGAGTGGTTCTTCATGGTCAATCATTATTGAACCTTCTGGTAGCGATTCCATGTTCAGAAAATTCTTTCCAGTCTCGTGATACTATAGTCTGGCAATTCCTGGCTGAATAGGCAGTGAGGGATTCTTGCCTGATGTTATGCCGCCGTGTCAGACGATAAAGAAATACGCCATTCATCTCTCAACAGAATGCTAGTCCATTCCTTAAGTGTTAACGGCACCATCGCTAGCTAGTTGTTTTGCGTGTTGGGATCAATAGAAAACCCTGTACAGGTTTCCAAAGTTATTCAAACGCCCTGACACGGTTTGACGCAATATTTTGTTACAAGTGCATTATTTCAGTTGTTTTGTTACCATGCGAGCAATTTGTCTGCTAAAGCTTTAGTTTTTACGATAAAAACACTGTCTTGTGGTGGAGTGGTTCTTCGTGGTCGATCACTATTGAACCTTCTGGTAGCGATTCCATGTTCAGAAAATTCTTTCCAGTCTCGTGATACTATAGTCTGGCAATTCCTGGCTGAATAGGCAGTGAGGGATTCTTGCCTGATGTTATGCCGCCGTGTCAGACGATAAAGAAATACGCCATTCATCTCTCAACAGAATGCTAGTCCATTCCTTAAGTGTTAACGGCACCATCGCTAGCTAGTTGTTTTGCGTGTTGGGATCAATAGAAAACCCTGTACAGGTTTCCAAAGTTATTCAAACGCCCTGACACGGTTTGACGCAATATTTTGTTACAAGTGCATTATTTCAGTTGTTTTGTTACCATGCGAGCAATTTGTCTGCTAAAGCTTTAGTTTTTACGATAAAAACACTGTCTTGTGGTGGAGTGGTTCTTCATGGTCGATCACTATTGAACCTTCTGGTAGCGATTCCATGTTCAGAAAATTCTTTCCAGTCTCGTGATACTATAGTCTGGGCAATTGCGAACTGCTTCGCTACGTCTCTGGTACCCCGCCCTTCTTCCAGTTTAGCAACAATTCTCTTTCGGGTAAGTTCATCCAGATCAGTTATTTTAAGTGCACTACATGTCTTGCCATAACAACAGAAAATGCAGATCTGCACTTCAACACCTGTAAAACAAAACTTTTCTTCCCTCTCACGCTTCGGTTATTGTCGCCATTCGGCAATACACTTGTTACCTTCAACCACCTCCCTCTTCTAAATCACCCCTTTATGGTCCTAAGGAGCTCAAAGTATTGCTGCTGTGTAGTGTTTTACTCCAAGAACTGGAGTAGTTTGTTTTGGAGATTTGGGGCAGGCTATGGGGCGCACATTCGAGTTTGGGGTCTTACTGTTTGTTCAAATAATTCAGCCCTCTCGACAGGTGCAAAAATTATCCAAGTATGCAGCAGCTAAAAAAACAACAACTTTTTATTATCTCTGTTACCTGTGCAATGAAGCGTCAGATCCCTCGGAATGAAATTGTTTGTTGACATTTTTACTATAAGATACAGAAGCTAATACTAAATAGAAATCCTTCCTAGTAATTATACATCTGAACGATAATAATCAAGTCTTTTAGCATTCAGTTGCACCAATATAAATATCACTCTATAAGTAATTAATGAAGAAACTGTAAGAAGTTGCCTGCAGATATATGAATATTCATTACCCACTCTGTTAACGACTGAATTTAATGCTACCATTCAAGAAAGCCATATTTTTTTTAAAGCAGACAGTGACAACGGATGTGCAGTGTTCAAATACCGATTATCAGAAAGTAAAGAGAAGAGGTCACAGGAATATTTCATTTCTTCCTGGAGTGCATAATGAGTTTATTGAAGCTTCCAAAGTCAGATAAAGTAATAATTTTTAAAGATATTCCTTGCATAAAACTAGGTAAAATCCATGCAAACACTTAATGACATGTTGGTAGGTTGCACTTTTCTCTTCAGAGTGTTTGCAGATATGAGCCATAAAATATGCGCAGTTGCACGCCATTATTTTATATTAAAGATGTAACCCTCTCGGGAAATCTGCACGAGTCTCTAAGAAAAATGCCCCTTTGTTCAGCAGCAGACTCGTCGGACTAGACTGGAATTTTTATGAATGAAACAGTCGATTTTCCTCAATACGAAAACCACTCTTACTGCATGAATATCTCATTAGATTCTACTACCAGCTTCTCTGCATGTGCTGAATCGAGATTCCATAACCTGTGTAGAGTGGAATCGCTTCTTTTTAAAAAACAACTTCACATGAGAGACAAATTGTACCATTAGTTCCATGCAAAATTCATTCAATTTATGAATAATTTACGTATTATCATACATTAGATGTGAGCCATCAATATAATTTCAGCTCAAAAAGTGCATTTCAAATCCTCTTTTTTTTTCTAATGTTCTTTTTGTTTCGATATATGTGTAATCTAAAAAGAAAACTATGTAGATATATTTTAGTGATTTCAAACTCGAATTTCAAGATGAGCTTAAGTCATATTATCTTTTACTTAAACTTCATCATCTCTATACAATAATCATACTTACTTTCGTCTTCCGTTAATTAATACACCACCTACTACAACTGTACCGTAAAACTTAAAAATTTAAAAAGACGTAAATTTAAAAATTTAATTAGGTACTGTATAATCGTTTGTTGCAATTTCTGGATATAAATATGATATGCCGAAAAGGTACATTTCTATTGCACTTCTGGGTTGTAGTAACAGTGCGTGTGTCAATTTCTCACCCCTGTACTGATTTTGCATTTATCACATGTGTGCCATGTGATAGATTTCTTAAAATCGGAAGTGTGAAAACTGCGGTGAATGCAAGTGCCGCTGTATTCCCGAGGTGGTATTACCCATGGACACTTTACGAAGTTTTTCAGTTGAACATTAAATCTGTCTTTGAGGATGTTTTATGAAAACAAACATTTTAACATATTAATTTAAATAAATCATGACTACATAAAACTAACGTGTTCCACCTGTACGGTTGTAACGCTGGATACATGAAAAAACACGTAATCTCTGATACAAAATGCTACATATTACTAACTAACGCATAACTATACAAAAACGACTTGCTTTTATACACAAAACTGGGATTACACCTTACTTGCCCAAAACTTCTAATCTTTCGTCCTGGAGTAAGAAAGTGTCAGGTGCTTTCTAGCTAATATTCACGATGATAACAATGAACGCAATCCAGGCGTAAAAGCCCATTTGTATTGCAAAAGTTTATTCCGCCTGATGCGGCCAAACAGATTAGGGAATAGAAGGGCAGAAACGATTCACCTAATTTCAAGATGTTTTAAAAGGGAGACTTTGAAAGAATCTAAAACGTTCAATTCGGTGAGAGTGATAATATCCTTAAATTTACGTGATGTTGATTATGTTTCTCATGTAAATAATTACGAAATATAAATATCCATTGGCGTTATTATTTTTCATATGTGTATGTGCTAATGGATGGGAGAAAGGTCAGCAGACATATTAATTTTCTTTCAATATAAGGTAAAGCTTTGTTCAGTTGTCAATTATTTTTTAAGAAATGGGGGTGTATTACCTTTTACCTGGAAACCATTTCCTTCGTTTAAGGGCTGATTACGTAAGGGAGGTTCTCTTCTAAAGTGTGGACAACAATTTCATGTGGACACCTCAGTACTAGGAAACGTATTTCCTGGTTAGACATATTCATCCGGTCCCTGAACAGAAGAAGGAAAATTTAACATAACCAGATAAATTTTACAATGGAATTTTGATTGTCTTCATAAGATTCAAATGTAATGTATCACAGGTATATAACAATTCAAGTAATACATAATTATATTATGTATCGGTAGTAATCAATTTTACTGATATATAAAGTACTACGTCATACATAAGAAGCGAACATGTTGTCTCACGAGATATCAGCTCCACCTGTATCACAGGTAGAATTGGTATCTAAAGGTTCATAGGTAGATTAACAGTCTTCCTTTGCAGTACACATTGCATGCGTAGTAGACGAGGCTTTGGTCTTTTTTTCAAGATACTTGGGAACAAAGACAACTAGAGCTGTGAAAGTAAAGTATGGTATCGTAAAACAACCATGCGCTATCGGGTGAGAGTGACTGCTGCGCCCCTATTGGCAAAATGTGGAAGTTAGCACTCCTATCGGGAAACGATAAGAGATACGGGAAAGAAATCAATTAGAAACGTGTAGAGTATCAACCCGTTAGTAGGAAATGACATATGGTAGAAACGGCTTGGGTACGTAGTAGGCTGGAAACGTGAGGGAAACACAAGGTTTATTATACTCAGGCATGAATACAAATCGAGTTCATTGATCGTATTTAATGCAACAGCGATACTTACATCACGTTGCGTTTAACATAAATAGGGTTCAATATAGCCATCTGCCACAATACACATTTGAATGCGAGAGAAAACTTCCCGTTGTACGTTCGCCAGCATAACAAGCGTCACGCTCTCACACGCAGCAACGATACGCAGTCGGAGATCGTGGAGACTCGTCGGTTCCACCCTGTACACGTGATCCTTTAGGTAACCCCAGAGGAAGAAATCCATGTGAGTTTGATCCCGGGATCGTGGAGGCCATGCTATGGGACCACCATAACCGATGATCTGTTGCCCGAAAGTGTCCGACAGGAAGTGCTGTACCGCTGTTGTTTGATGTGCCGGAGCGCCGTCATGCTGAATCCATAATGAGCGTACATCTTGCAGATACAGATGATTTAACCACTCAGATAATGTGCTTTGTAAGAGCTTCAGGTATCTTCGTCCATTTAATGCGCCTTCATAGAACACAGGCCGAACAAGTCGGTCCTTCCAGATGCCACACCAGACATTGGTCGGTTAGCGCACCTGATGCTTCATTTCCCGTGTAAAAAATGGAATCTGAACTGCCCAGTAATGCGTGTTTTGTTTATTCAGCACCCCGGTGTTTGTGAACTGCGCCTCGTCAGTCAAAGGAAGTTTGATAAAAAGGCCGCATTTTCTTCTACGGTGTTCATTTCAAAATTGCACCAATCTAGACGTCGTTGATTATCCCCGGGCATCAGTACGTGCAGCGGTACTGTACGGTATGGGTTGGCACCATGCTGATGCAAAATATTCCACACACGGGATTGTGATAAGCCACAGGCCATACTCGTACTGGTGTGTGGGTTGGCCAAAACGTATGCCAGAACATCGACTGGTTGTGCATCCCTACCCATTCCGGTGGGTCGTCCCGAACGGGGACGCGCTGCAACAAGGCCCGTCTCTCGTAGCCGTCGAACCGCGCGACTGATGGTCCAGGCTATCGGCGATGGATGAGTCGGAAATTCGTAAGCCATACTGTCGTGACACTTCCCTCGCGTTGCGTC
This sequence comes from Macrothele yani, assembly GCA_039090855.1. NCBI lineage: Eukaryota > Metazoa > Arthropoda > Arachnida > Araneae > Macrothelidae > Macrothele > Macrothele yani. Next base: position 33,776,554 of record CM077034.1, read on the forward strand.
ATTTTTCTCCATATAGCAGTACCATCTCGCAATACTGTTCATTCGAACAGCCTGCCGTGCTCGTTCTTCACCCGATACTCACGTTACGAATGACATAGCTCCTGACCGACGATCTCTTATACATTTCCACGCCGCGCCTGACGGCAGGTGAGGCGTTATGTCACACCAGAATTTGCATACAACACTCACAGGCGTGCGGTCGCATACGTCATGCATTTCTCTCTGAAAGGCTCTTACCGCGACAACGACACGAACCAGCTTCTCACAAGTTCGCGTTTTCTGTCTTCTGCTTATTCCAGCCGTTTCTACCATATGTTGTTTCCTACTAATTCGTTGATGCTCTACAAGTTTCTAATTGATCTCTTTCCCGTATCTCTTATGGTTTCCGAGATAGGAGTGCTAACTTCCACATTTATCCACTAGGGGCGCTGCAGTCTCTCTCATCCGATACCACATGGTTGTTTTATTATACCATCCCTTACTTCCACAGCTGTAGCTGTCTTTTTCCTAAGTTATTGAGGTGACTTAGGACTTTAGGAATAATCCTGTAAATACACTGCTGGCCACCCAAAAAGCAACACCAAGAAGAAAGCATCCGATTGGTCTAAAATTTGCAGCAAGCGTCGCCCGCAAAAGGACATGCAAACAATTTGCAGCATATCAGGATATATGCAAATCAATGCGCCCGGCACGCTACCGAAAAGCCCTATAAGGAGGGTGCACAGAAGGCGGGGTATAAGTTGAGGAAGTGTGTTCTGCTGCCGGCCCTCTTCATGGGAAGCTTCCTGATGCCTCGTCGGAGAATACAGCAGTAATCTCAACACGTTCTGGAGTTCGACAGAGGACGAATAGTGGCTTCGCGCGACAGCGGTTTATCGTACCGAGACATCGGTGCCCGTGTGGGACGACATCCAGCCACAGTGAGGCGAGTATGGATTCGGTGGGTGCAGGAGGGACGGACGGACAGACGTGACCGATTGTCACAGTCACGGCACACCACCGAACGAGAGGACCGGTATGTTGTGCGATGGGCATTGACGGCCCGCACCGCCAAACACGAACATTAGCGCAGGAATTAGGGTGTGTTGCGCAAAAACCTGTGTCAGCACGTACCGTTCAACGTCGTCTGCTAGAGCACCGACTTGTCGTAGGGCGCCCATTACTTCGATTACCATTGACCACCAGGGCGAGTGCGGCGGCCTTGGGCCGTTGACAGCCGCCCATGGACTACGGATTGGCACGACATTGTCTTCTCCGACGAATCCCGCCTCTGCCTGCAACACCACGATGGTCGGATCCGCGTGTGACGGCACCGTGGCGAGAGTCTGTATGACGCCTGCATTATGCATCGCCAAACTGGTCCGTCGCCTGGCGTTATGGTTTGGGGCGCAATTGGATATGACACCCGCACCCCTTTGGCACGCATCGCCGGTACACTCAACACCCACCGCTACATCTCCGACGTTTTGGAGCTTGTAGTCATCCGTTAGCCGCAGGACCTGCCAGCGGCCACGTTTCAACAAGACAATGCGCTCGTGCGCACGTGGCACGCATCGTGCAAACATTTTTCACGGCCCACCAGGTGTCACTGCTGCCATGGCCATCCTGTTCTCCCGATATGTCGCCCATCGAACACGTCTGATTGCTGATCGGCAAACGAGTGACCCGGCAAGCACCACCCGCGGCTACGCCTGATGAACTGTGGCAACGTGTGGAAGCAGCATTGACCGACATACCCCAAGCCCACATCCAAAGCCTCCTTCGGTCGATGCCACGGCGTGTAGCGGCCCGTACTGCCAGCCAAGGGGGCCACACGAGCTGTTAATGTCTGCGTGTACCGTAAGTTTCACGGGCCTTTAAGCTCAATCGTTTCGTCTTTGTATGTGTTGTTATGTGTCCAGTAAATCTGGGTTTGCTATCTCGTGTCCTTTTTGGTGTAGCATTTGGGTGGCCAGCAGTGTATTTAGATCATGTTGAGGGTAAGCACGATTATGTTTATACAACCCGAATTTTACTGGACGTATTCCCCTCTTTTTCCTTTGCACAATGAAACATGTTTCAAGCAGGAAGCACTCTTTCAAGTTTCCGTAGTTTTTGGTGAATTGAAACTTATATACGATTTTAAACAATGTTAGGATGAAATCTTTATGCCATTCATTCATTGCGAGTTTTTTGTGAAAACATTTTCACCACATTTATATTTTTGTTTAACGACATTTGATTTACAATAGTACAGTTTTAAATCGAAAATTCATTTAACATTGGTTATCCTTAAAAGTTGTTCAAATAATAGTATACTTTCCAATAATACCAATGAGCTGTTTATCGGCTAATATGTTAGCATTTGAAATTGATTCTTGTCTTTCAGACGATATTTCAACTTTAAATTAAATGTTTACGTAGGAAATTATGATACGTTTTCTGTGTTGCTAGCCTAACTCTTTGCCATTTGCTATCTTTTACTACTTGAGGTAATAATTTAAAATTATTTTCGTATTTCTCTAAGCCCTATGAAGTTCCCGACGATTATCTTTCGATTTCTGGAAATTTCCATGTCCGTTTTAAACAATTAATTTCGTTTTGTATAAGACCTTAGTGATAGCTCAGATGTTTCATTTAATTTTATATCCAAAGGCATGATAAATATCAACGTGCGGTACGTTATCCACATAATTATTTATATGTATTTTTATTAAAAAATTAATTTGTTGATTAAGAGACACTTCTGTTCTAGACTTACTATTCACCTTTGTGTAGGCTTACACTTGCAATTGCTTCTGCAAATTTTGCAGTATGAAAACTTGAATTTTCTCTTACCCTTTAAGGGGCCTCAATTTTCTATGCTTCGCGAAAAGATAAGTAATCATATAGCGCCCGGGATTTACAAAACCCACGGCAAACAGTTCTATTTGCCATTTCAGCAGTATTGAAAGTAAATCTGCTACTAATAATAAACGTTTGCTTCTAGTCTTTTATTTCCTGTTCCATGACACAAGACATGATGCGAAACGGATACTCACACTGACATAATGTCATTCGCTAAAAGCAAGTGTCCGTTTTTCTCAGTAGTGGGACTATAGTACTTAAATGGAACTTCCATTTAAGGAACTTTGGAACGGTTTACTATTTGGGTAGTGGAGAGTTCTTTTTACGATAAGCTAATAATACGTCGTCAGTTGGCATTACGTTGCTGAGAATGTGTATTCGAGACAGCAGGTTCATTCCTATTAAAACTTCGCAACACGTACCCAAAGGCCTAACCATGAAGAGATTTAAACCAATGAATCTCTGGCGTCGGAATATATCGTGTGCTCAAATGAGTAATATAAGTATCAGTAACACCGCATTACTGCGACTGTGGAATGAAGAACTACAGCATAATATTGATGCAAACCTTCCTTAGATTTAAATTAAGAATCACAAAATCCAAATTAGCAGACACTAAGTATTAAAATAATTTTATGTGTTACAGTGTTTCAAATCTGTGTTAGAAAACAAACTGAAATGCATGTGTGTATGAGGTCACATTTACCTTTTAAACGACTTATATTCTAAACTAAATGGTGCCGAAAATTTTCCTCGCTCTTCAAATCGAAATGTTCGCATAGCGGCCTAGTTTTACGTAAGCTACGACGAAACAGTTTATTTCCCTCTCACATTTCAACAGTGCTAACAACAAATGTGTTGTTAATGATAAGGTCTCATCTTCTAGCCCCTTATTCTCCGTTCCGTGACCCAGGGCATGATGGGGAAGAAAGGGTTAGTTCCCTGACAGACATCATGGCACTTCCTTTGAGGTAATTTCAGCCCAATTTGCGTAAACCCCCATTTAATTCGTTTCAACCGGTTAAAGAGTTAGGCGCATGTGAAAAAACATTGAAATATGGCTAAGTGGCACTCCAAGTACATGCTGGAATGCCACCTTTTCAAAATCGAAAATAACTACTGCCAAATTTTGTACTAGTTTTGTACAGTTTTGTACACCCCAAAGAAATTTTGTACACCACCGGAAGTGCTTTTTTTTGCTCTCCTTTGTGGCCCTCGAACACGTACTTGGAGTGCCACTTTTCCAAAAACGAAAATAAACACTGCCAGAGTGTTGTCCTAGTTTTGTACAGTTTTATACACCCAAAAGAAAAATTTGTACACCACCGGAAGTGGTACTTTTAGACTCTCCATTGTGGCCATCGAGCATGTACCTGGAGTGCCACTTTTCCAAAATTGGAAAAAAAAACACTGCCAGAGTGCTGTCCTAGTTTTGTACAGTTTTGTACACCCAAAAGAAAATTTTGTACACCATCGGAAGTGGTTCTTTTTGGGTCTCCTTTGTGGCTCTCCACCATGTACTTGGAGTGCCACTTTTACAAATTGAAAAAAAAACACTGTAAGAGTGTTGTCCCAGTTTTGTACAGTTTTGTACACAACCGGAAGTGGTACTTTTTGACTCTCCTTTTGTGGCATGTACTTGGAGTGACATATTTCCAAAATCGAAAATAAACACTGCCAGAATGGTGTACGAGTTCTGTACAGACAAAAGAGTTATGTACCCCTCAGGCGAAGGATCTCTTTGGTTGTCCAGCATGCTATTAGAGTGTCATCTTTCGAAATTCGAAAGTAAACACTGCTATCTTTTTCGAGTTCATTACATACTTTTACTGCTGTTCATTATACACAACCAGCTGTTTTCGTGTTCATTGTACGCAACTTTTATTTGTTCAAGGTCGCAAATTTCCGTGCTGTTGTCTTGTATAAACTAAGAAACTGTCGGAGCCTTCATTTTTATAGTAAAGGAAGAAAAGAAACAGCTTTTTGTTGCTTTGTTAAGCAATGCTTTCAGCAAAAGCATTTCGAAAACACGAGGAAAAGAAATTCAAATCAGCGCGGATCATCGCTTCCAGTCTGGCAGCCATGCCGAGCACGGTTGGGGGAGGGGTAAGTTGCAAAATACCTCGGCGCATTCGCAGTGGCGTAATTAGCACAACTTGTGCAACCCCGGAAAGTTTATTTAAGCACCCTTAAGCATAATAATTTTTTGCAGGATTTCTGACACTAATGAGGATGTGTTTTTCACGGTCTTTGTTTTGGGAAAATGGGGAAGTCAGGAAGTAAGGGAGACTGCCTGGTAAAGTAAAGGAACTACCTATAAAGCCCCGTAGTTTTAACTTTTAAAATACATTTCAGAACAGAAGTACATAATGCAAGGTTATCAATGAGCCAGTCAGATTTAACACGTTGAGCTGTCAGATGCATAATCACGAATATACGTTTTATCGCATTGAAACGAATTCGGTAAAATATTCTTAAATGTTTAAGGTTAACAGCTATGAGACTTCAGTGATCGTTATTGGATATGGTTGTATACAAACAGTGAATTCAGTATTCTACACTGCAACAATGCAATATGGATTTCGTAGCTGCAGATATTAATTTGAATGTACAGCAAAACTTCAATGCAGGCCAGGAAAAAAAGTGCGTGTGGAAATGCAATGTGCAGCTATGTGATGTTTACAAATATACGAGTGCTATACCCAGTGTTCGAAATGGGCCGGTATGGCATACCGGTAGTTAACAAAAATGGAAGTGAGCATACCGGCAGTTCAAAAAAACGTTATTTACCATCCCGTATGTAATAAATTATAAACCCTTCACAAACTACGTAAAGATATTAGAATGAAAGCACAAATTTTAACGCAAAAGACGGCAAATGACACTTTTAACGGATAAAATTGATAATTAGCAGCTGAGACTGAAAGAGATAACAAACCCTTCAATGAAGTTTTTTTAAATTTTAGATTAATTTTATAATACTATATACATTAATTTTTCAATACCAAAAAAAACAAGAACCAACAGTTATACGGAATGGTATGTATTTCTTTCGAAACCTCCTATTTATACTATGTGGATCTATGGTCTACACCATACCAGCAGTAGCTCTGCGCCACTTCGTCCACTGAGTGTACCATATAACTACATAATATAGATATAATATAAAATATAATTATATGAATAAAATTCAAGAGGAAAAAAAATTATGCGATAAGTGGAAATTTTCATGTTTTTAGGAATAAGTCTTTATTTCTAGCCTTCATTTTTTGGAGAAATTATTAAGCGTTGAGGTCCATTCTTTTGGCAAACTGCCTTTCTATGCAGTGACAATTCCTGCAGCCTGTCTTGTGACATGATGCAACTCAAATAGTTTTTACAAATTTTAATTTGGAAAACGATCTCTTTACAGATGCTACTGTGACGGGTAGCCGTGAGTGTTAAGAAAAACATCAAGGCTATAATTACATAGTTTAGTACATCCACCGACAATTGTAGGATCCACATCCTCCACGAGGAATCTCCATGTGGCCTCGCACTTTCCTTCGGCAGCGCACCAATAAGGCGATTGCAGAGCGATCGTATTACAACCCGGAGCCAAAGGGTCGAATAGCTTCAATGTGTAGGACATCCAGCAAAAGAAAAATTGTTATGCTGTCTGTTGGTAAAACGTGGAAAGTGCGATGTATTTGTTTATTCAACTGACGTCACGTATTTGGGGGATTTTCACTTAGGATATCGTGCTTCAAAAGTGTACCATCCATTTTTTAGTGTTCACAAATTTAGTACAAATGTAAACAATAATTACTTATTTTACACTTGCAGGTGTCACAGCTCATAGTAAATTCAAACAACGCAAACTTTCAATAATAACTTTTGGAATGTCCTAATATCAGTGTTCCATTGCATTTTATTTTCATTTATCATGGCCTTAATTGATTATATTTACTTTCTGTTTCGAAATGCATCCACCCGTCTCTCCAATTTTAAGTTTCACTTATTTACCTTAATTTTAATTTTTTCAATATTTACCTTAACTTTAACATTTGCTAAATTTAAATATTAATTACAACCATGGGCAAACCCTATCCGTAACAGTTTGAAATGTGGTCAGGAACGAAGAAACAATATGATGTATGTGAAGACGAACTTTTGGCTAGCTCAAACACACTGATCTGTTTCCTTCTGTTCGACAGGGTATTCTTATTGCTCAAACATTACCAGTAACAACCTGCCCAGTGGAGAGGTCCTTCAGCACTATGAGAACGGTTAAAAACCTGGTTAAGGTCAAAAATGGCAGATGGACGTTTATCTGGACTGTGCATGATCAGTATTCATCGAGAAAAGGTTTTTGAGAATAAACATGAACTCATTCAAAATGTGATTGATAGATTTGGACAAAACCAAGACGTTTGCAGTTTTTATTTCATAGTATCTCTTCTAAAGTGCAAAAAACAGAAAATTGATGGAAGTATGTATATAAACAAACGGATAAATGTCTATAAAGAAAAGGGGGGTTTTACTCATACTCAATAAAGGACGATGGAGCAGTGCAATTGTTTTATGTAACCCCAAGTTAATGTTTCCATACAAAAAGACTGTATTATGTTGATTATTAAATTTAGCAAGGTCTACAGTAAGGTTAAACTTTTGACTCAGATATGAATAATCAGTTGCCAGTAATTGGTAAATGGCATAATTATTATTATTGTCCGTTATTTCAATACTAAATATTGACTATAGAAAGAAAAATGTGTCCAAGTTCCCAAAACTTTCGGGGGGGGGGGTAACAGTGCTCCAAGTTGGGTCAGGCGAGTGCATCGAGCCTATAGGGGCTCGATGCACTCGCCTGACCCAACCCCCACTATGCCATGTAAAGACGCATGAGTACTATAAATTTAAGCAATAATTATGAGAGTGGGAGTACACACGTTTGCCCTCTCCCCAGGAAAAGTTGCTGCGGACGCCCATGCTCATGGGGGATAACGCTGAGGGAAACAGTTTCCGGCAGTTTATATGATTTTTTTATCCCCAAAATGTCGGTAAAACAAGTTCCCAAAGTTTGGCCAAATATTTTAAAAACTACATGACAAAATGATTCTTTACAATTTCGCATTTTCAATACATGAAAGAAAATCTTTACTTTTTAAAACTTTGTAGTAAATCCCAATGTTATTTTGTTTTATATTCATACCCCTATTACTCCTTCTTTATTAGTATCGCTCTTTTCAAAGCAAATTGTTTACAAGTTGATTTCTAGGTGAATTTCACCAGCCCCCCCCCCCCCACAAGGATTTTTTTAATTTTTCAGAAACCATTCGTTTGTACCACGTATGAACCGGAATGAACTCACCTTTTTTCGTTTGAAACGCAATAGTTTTTGAGTTATTTAAAAAACAAAGTGGGGGGGGGGGCTGGTGAAATGGTACCCCCAAAAAATAGATATTTCAAATTGCACGAGTTCACTTTACGATTCCAATGTTCATATTTACTCTATATAAACATAAAATTTAGTTTTTAAAATGAAGTAAATAATTTAGTTTACACATGTTCTAGTTTCACACATAGACTAAAGGTAATTTTTTAAGACTTTAATACATGTTCAAATTCTTTCTAGCTCTCGTTCCAAAATGACATATATACAGTACACGTAAAAAAACTATAAATACACAATTTCCACTGAAATTCTTGAACGAATGTTTAAGAAAGTGAAAAAAATGTTTTTCCTGTCGCTCGGTGCGCCTCAAAAATGAAATTCAGAAAAAAATTAATGAGAGGAAAAATTTAAGGAATTATTCTTGGAGACAAAAATCCGTGAATGTGTGATTTGTTTCGCGTAGTGGGACCAAAGATTGGGTCCTAACCTTCAAAACCACTAATACAAAAATATCAACACGTCATACTCTTAATGTTGATAATTGCAATTGTAATGTTTTCAATTCTCACGACAAGTCCATTACGTCAACATTAATTGCATTCCAAAATGTTGGGCCACTAGTGGCAGGTCCTTAATAACGTAACGTTGGGTTGTAATACGCATGCAATGAACACCAAAAGTGATCTCGCAACGTAGGCAATTACACCGCACAACATGGCACCAGGCCTACTGGACGTGTGACGTTCGACAACAAGCCGTTCATCTTGGCGCTGACCACATTGCCTCCACACACGCATTCATTGGTCGTCTCCTCAAAGACAAAAGCTAGACTGGTTACTGAAGAACCCCCGCTGCTGTTCTGTTTGGTTTCATCAGTCTGGCACGACACCATTGCACTACTTGGTGACGATGCATTGTTGTTAAAGGAAATCGTAGAAACATTCTTGTTACGTGTCCTTTTACGCCGTGCACACGTCTGCCAATGGTGCAGGCACTTATCGGACGATGCATGAAGGGCACCACTGCTCGCTGAATATCCGAAATCGTGGCTGTTGCGTCACTCCGCGCATATCGAACAGTCCGTAGGTCCTCTCTCTCCGAAGTTCATCTAGTTCTCCGAGACTTGTCCTGTCGGTGCTGCGTGTCTTCTTCTATCCACTGCCGCCAACAGCGTGATATGGTGATTTCTGCACGACAGGTATAGCACGCAATACGGCGATAAGATCATTTCGTTTCCCGGAATCCAAACATGCGGCCTAACTCAAACTCTTCCAACTCCTCAAATTGCTTCCGAACATTTCTCCGAGGAATACTTCACTTCCGAATGATGCAACCAACACAACAGCATGAGTCAGAATGTCAGGCACGTGCAACGGAACGACCTTATACAGCGGGTAATGCACAGTATAATGACCCCTCCTTGCTTGCATGACATGCGCGTCCGGCCGTGATACTTGAATCACTTCCATGTCTCAGTATATCAAACATACCCACCAAGTTTCATTCATGGCCCTTCGCTTCCTTCTCGGAGCAACAACTCTTTTTTCGATGAGGGTATGTAAAGATAAAGGATTATGTAATATTTCACCGCATAAATAAATTTCAAAGAGTTTACACATATACCAGAATTTTATCCTTACGATATCTGAGTTTGATGTGAAAATACTCATGAAACTTTATATTGAAAATCTGAAACACGGAACACATTGAATCTCATTTACCCAGCATGTGGAAGTAAACTTAGCGAAATATAATCTTTAGTATACTTAAATTTATTTTTCGGTGAGGTTGATTTTTATCACCGTCTATACGCATTTTAAACTACTCTAGGGTAGTTTTTAAAGCACTGTTCTCTTTAACTAAGCTCTGTATGTGATAACTGCTTGGTTTTGCTGCGATGTGATAACTGCTTGGTTTTGAAGAACCAGAATACGCACAATGTTTTTTTCTTGAATAGTTACCATTTAGAAGCATAAAGTCAATTCAGAAGTTGCTGTGGTGCCGCATTAAACTTTCCGCGGTGAACTTGTTTATGCTGTAGGCAGTCTTATTTGGTAGGTTATGGTTTTATCATGCAAAGCCACTGAAGTCCGACAGTAATCATGAGTCACGCTGCTCCTGTTCACGTTTCATTTACAATAAACCAAATGTTCATGGTGAAAATACTCCAAACACCTGGCGACAGTAAATAAATAAATACATCACTCTTTCCACGTTCCAGAAACTTACAGCATCCGAAAAATTGTTCATTAGCCGCCGCTGTGGAAATGAACCAACAGAACTCCCGATATCTAGCCGAGTGCGTTACATTTACCCTACGGTGGCCAACAATCCACGGTGCTATGTGTATTTTTAAGTTTGCTTCTGACATCATAAATCCGTAAGATGGGCTGAGCTACTGAGACGTCTCCATCTGGTGGGCATTAACGGCACTTGCTATATATATATATATTATAGTAGTTAAATCCAAAGGGCGAGATTCAAGGTGAAAATACTCCAAATACGTGGCGACAGTTAATAAATAAATACATCGCACTTTCCACGTTCCAGAAACACACAGCATCCGAAAAATTGTTCATCAGCCGCCGCTGTGGAATAGATATCGAGAGTCCTGTTGGCTAAATTCCAGACTTAAAAATACACATAACACCGTGGATTGTTGGCCACCGTGGAATAAATGTAACGCAATCGGCTAGATATCGGGAGTTCTGTTGATTCACTTCCACAGCGCGGCTGATTAACAATTTTTCGGATGCTGTGTGTTTCTGGAACGTGAAAAGAGCGATGTATTTATTTATTAACTGTCGCCACGTATTTGGAGTATTTTCACCTTGGATCTCGCCCTTCGGATTTAACTGCTATAATATATATATAACAAGTGCCGTTAATGCCCACCAGATGGAGACGTCGCAGTAGCTGAGCCCATCTTACGGATTTATGATGTCAGAAGCTGACTTAAAAAATACACATAGCACCGTGGATTGTTGGCCACCGTGGCGTAAATGTAACGCATTCGGCTAGATATCGAGCGTTCTGTTGATTCATTTCCACAGCGGCGGCTGAAGAACAATTTTTCGGATGCTGTGGGTTTCTCGAACGTGAGAGAACGATGTATTTATTTACCAAATGTTCATGAAATGTTTTAAAAGAGTGTAAGTAATATAGTTACAAATAACATGAAAAACTAAAAATATTTTAGTAGGCAAAAAACTCCAGCTTCTGAAATTTAACTTTCAAAGTAACAAAGGTTTCACTTTATTATTTGTGAAATTAAAAATTCATAAATAAAGCTGACTTTCGTTTTAAAGCTATATTTTTTTAACTAAAAGGAATTGCGAAGGGCGTTACACTTTTAAGGGGAACTTTTATACCCCGAATTGACGTTTTACCATTCAAGCGACGATTTTCTACATTTTACCTGAGAAATACGATTTTCCAAGCACACGATATCCTGCATCGAACGCCGTGTAAATTTATTTTGTTCCTAACCTGATTTTCCTTCAATTTAGTATCTTTCTTGGTTTTCGTACATGTAAGATTACTTTAAACAGATTCTTCTTCCTCCTGCCATATTTCTCAGCGGAATCTCCTGACAAGGTTGCTTCAAACCGTTTGTTTCTCCCCAGAATTTGCCGAAAGCACGTGACGACCAGCTAGGGCAGTGCCGCATTGCTCAGCCTGTACGTGTCTCATCTCAGCGAATTTGGTGGAGCGCCACGCCCAGTGCCGCAAATTTCCATGTTGAACCGGGCTGCGCCTCAGCTTGGCAAGCACGGTGTGAGGTCTTGAGAGCAATAAAGTCAGTTTGCTGTTTGTTTAAATCGCGCTTTTAGGACGTGAAAGTGAAGTTGGCCAGTAGGAAGAGCAAATATCTTTCCTTAGTTGAAAAAGTCCCAATTATACAGAAAGATAGAACATTTCGTGGACTAATGTTGAATTAGCCACTTATCTTGGATTACCAGTTTCAACTTTGAAAACAATTTTAAAACAAAGAGAGTCAATCAAAATTACTTCGGGAAGGTTAGGTCATTGTGTTCATAAGAGAATGGCTTCGAAAAGTTCTCCTTACAATAAACTTTAAACCGTTCTAACAACATGGTTCAGGCAAGCTCGAGCCGCAAACGTATCCCAATGGATCAATACTCAACGAAAAGACCTTAGAAGAAATTGCTGCTCGGCTTCTTTTAAACGACTTTACTGTTTCAAATTGATGGATTGATAGACTAACAAAATGCCCCAATCTTATGTACCGATCAATTTGATGTTAATATGCAAGTGTTGATCAGATTGCAATTGATGAATGCAAGACGAAGACCTTACCTGCTTTAGTCTCAAATTATGCTCCGAAAGACATTTTAAACGCCAATGAGACTGCCCGTTACCTTTTCAAATATGCTGCCTTATAAAACATACGTTGTTAAGGGAAAAGTATGCCACAGTGGAAAATGTCAAAAATACGATTCACTGTCTTGTTATGATGCAATGTCAACGAGAGTGATAAATTAATACCTCTGCTGGTCCCCAATTCTAAGAAACCACGTTGTTTAAAAAATGTAGATAGATTCCCTACAAGCTATGAAAAAAACAAAAGGGCCTGGACGACGCAAACTATATTTAATGTATTTTTGCATAATCTTTATAAGAAAATGTGATTGCAAAAACGTAACATTATCTTATTTATTTATCAGTGTTCGGTATATGTTGATTTCGAGTCCGAACTGCACAAACACATTTTAGCCGTGGGAGTTGGGGAGTGCCCTCTCCTTCAAAGGGTTTTGTTGGAAACAGTTGATTAAAAAGACACGGGCTGAATTTGATTCCGGAAACCGTGAAGATACGTGGAAAAAGAAAATCAAAGTATTGGAAGCTATACATTTCATATTTTCTTCATGGAAGAGCGTGACAAATAATTGTTTTTCTCATTCGTTTAGGTAATTCGGATTTCCACTGTCACATGAAGGTCCTACGGAATAACAGGATGATTTAAAAGGACTTGACGTTACGATTGAGCCAGAGGATGATTACGTGATAAGCTTGCAATCGATTGAGCCAGAGGATGATTACGTGAATAAGCTGCATGTGATAAAAATGTGATAATTTCAGAGTTTAGAACAATCTCCTATGTAATGGATTGTTCATCAGAAGAAGATAATGACGACAACAACGTAGCTGAAATTTCGGAACCTATTCCTTCTTCAAAGTGGCATTCAATGGATTAAATAGAACTTGGAAAAAACCTCATCCTTGGTCTCGATTCAGAGTAAACACACTTGGAAAGCCTTTCCACTATTTAGAAATAGTGGAGGCGTTAGATGTATAAATTCTGCAAACTGTTATAAGAATATGAACAGTCGCCGTTTTGAAGAATGACGTCATTTCAGCGGGTACCGTGTTGCCATATAAAACTTTCCGCAGTTAATCTTTTTATGCTGTAGGAAATTTGATTTTTCGGTTACTGTTTGACTATGTCAGGACACAGAAAAACCGCCAATAATTATGAATCACGCTGCATGCCATAAATTTGGACTTGGAAACCACAATTACCAATTCATCCTATTACGTAGTTTAATTTTAAAATAGCTAATATTTAGGCAGATTGCCGATATTTTAATGGGGACCCATATTTCATTCATTATGGAATTTAAAGCCTACAAAAAGGCTTTTATGAGCTCCTTTCATCTCTTATATCGCTACGAGTTTTCCAAAAATAAAATTTTATATTAAATTCTACGAATGAAATACTGAAAACTAAGTAATAATGGTATTGATAACTTCAGTTTCATTAATGTTTTATCTTAAATAGAAATTGCTTTTACATTTATGAACCATGTGAATTCTTACTTTATACAGAAAGGCAATGTTCTGTAATTTTTCGATTATTTTCCTTAAAACGTGAATTAAAACTTTCAGGGATTGCAAACCAATTACATGCACTGAGTATCAAATTATTAGAATCACATCTTAATTGAATTATTGGCCGTCTTTCTTCTTCAAACTGCCTCAATGGGATGTCGTAAGAATGTTTAGTGGTACTGACGTGGTACTTCTTTAATATCGAGCTGCGGTGTTATGATTGCTGCCGTGAATTTCTATTTGTTGGCCAGAGTAACCCTGCGTCGAATAGTTTCCTCAGTCCATCCCACGTGAGTTCAACTGGTGTAAGAAGTCCGGAACTTGGGGTCTGTTTAAAGACTTAAAGACATACATAAAGGACTAAATGTGTACAGCCTATAAAGTTTGAACATGAACAATGATATTCTTTTATTTCCCTTTCAGGCAAATTTCCTTTTGACATATACTGTATGTTTTAAGATGCAGATTTCTTCTCACTGTTTCATAACATGTGTAGCATTGACTGAAGTTACATACACTGAAGAGCAATTGAATTAGAGACAGCTGGCTTTATGCAAATGTAACGCTGTGGGCGGCCCTGTAGACGGAAACGACATGCTCTATGCAGCTATCCGACAATATAAGGTGTGATGCGACGGGAATCAGTAAGAGTCGGACGCAGTATGGGTAAGACGAAGGATCTAAGCGCATTTGATCGCGGGCAAATTTTCGGGGCCTGACGAATCGGTCACTCCTTCTGGGAAGTCGTGCAGGCATTGGGATTTTCACGAGCCACTGTGTCACGGGTGCACCGTGAGTACATCTAATACGGTAAAACATCATCGGCTAGCTCGCATTGTAACAGCGGATAGCCGGGCCACAGTGCAAGAAATTACTCGGCCATTTAACGCTTGTTCACAAAAACGTGTAAGAAGCCACACCACCAGAACCATCTCCTCGCTATGGGGTACAGAAGCCTTCGTCCCACGATGGTACCGCTGCTGACAGCACATCATATTGTGCAAAGATTAGCATGGGCGCGGTAACATCGCCACTGGACCCTAGACATGTGGAAAAATGTTGCCTGGACTGATGAGTCGAGATTCACGTAGGTACATGCGTATGGCACGATACGAGTGCGGCGCAAACCACATGAAGCATTAGATCCTTCTTGCCAGCAGGGTACTCTTCAAGCTGATGGGGGTGGCAATCTCGTCTGGTGACTGTTTAAGTGGACTGAAATGGGTCCACTGGTACGTGTGACATCGTCCCTCACTGGTCAACGTTACCAGAATATCCTGGGCGACCATTTGCGCGTCTTCAACATCCCACTGGGGACCTCATCCAACAATAAGACAATGCACTGTGCCATCGCTCCCGAATTGTATCCGAATTGTATCCGAATTTATGGATGAACACTCCACCGACGTGACTTCGCTTCCTTGGTCAGCTACGTCACCTGACCACAATCCCATCGAGCACATCTGTGATGCCATCGAGAGGGATGTTCGAGGCTCTGGCCGCCCTCCATCAAGTCTTCGTGAACTGTGGGAGCTTGTTCAGGGGTCATGGATCCGCGTGGCTTCCCAACGCTTCCGGTGTCTTGTCGAGTCCATGCCGAGATGAATCGCCGCCGTCATCCGGGCGAAAAGTGGTGCTACACGTTACTAGACAGGTATATCTATTTCAATTGCTCTTCAGTGTATATGGATTTAGAGACATTAACACGGCTTTGCATATTTGTTTCTCTAAAAGATATGCAGTATTTGACCCTCACATTGCGGGGTCACTCGCCAAATACAATGATGGACATTAAAATTGTTATCCGCCCAGAAAAAAAAAGGAAATGGAAGAGCATTTTTGCAGCTTCGTGGTTGGTGTCTTTAAAGTGTATATACAATACTTCTATTACGGGTTATTTATCTCAAAGACTACAGTCTTGTGACGATTACATATAGATTAAGATAATACAACGTAGTTATCACAAATGTTTATTTTTTCAAGCCGACCATGGTTCCGCTGGGTATTGACCTAGCTTCATCAGGACGAATGGCACGTAAATATTCAAATTGTATATGACATCATAAATGGTGTTTACAGTCACGTGTTTTGGTTAGATGCTTCCACGCGTTGGATACAAATGGCGTGGATGCCATGTCATTAACAAGTTGCGAAGACTTCTGATATATATTTGAAGCTTCCAAAATATTAAGTTTGGGGGTTGAATCTGGCTTGTCAATAAGTTTTGCTTCTTCAAAGATAAATTTGTGGTCCTTTTCGTAACATTGTTTATCCATTGATGACTTGTTTAGGTCACAATTCCGAATGTAGGTCTTGTGCTTCTTCAATCGAAAACGAAAGGCTTTACGGGTCTTGGTCAGCTACGTCACCTGACCACAATCCCATCGAGCACATCCTATGTACGTAGCGCCGCATTCACATGGAATTTGATAAATTTCCCACGAGTATTTGTCTTCAACAAAGTCCTTTGATTCTAAAAATCTCATTTTGTTTATGGGTTTAAAAACCAACTTAAAATTAAAGGTTTTGAGAATTTTTGTAATTTTGAAGGCAATGTCACGGGAAAATGGAATAATGACAAAATTCTCTCGCAATGGGCGCATCACAGGAGTTAATGTGGAGATGGACTTTGGTTTCCGGAATTTTGTCAGAGCCTTATCTATAATGGAAGGATTGTATCCTCGCTGTACTGCAACATGTTTAAGGAAATAAAGTTCTTTTTCCAAACTGTCCTTATCTGAACATATATGTATCGCGCGATATACGCAACTGTAAAAGGCACTGAGTTTTTGTTGATAACGGTGGTTACACTTGGCATGTGGAGGTGAAAAAATAGCGAAAGGCTTCCGATAAATTGTCGTTGCGAGAGATTGATTTAAGCGAGTTACCAGGACGTCAAGGAATGGTAGGCATCCGGTATTTTCAATTTCGTAGCTGAATTGAATGTGAGGATCAATGGAATTTATAAGTTTCACGAATTCCGGAATTTCAGAATGTTTTCCCTTCCATAGAACGAAAGTACCGTCTTCATATCGTATCCATAAGTCAAATTTCACGAGTTTGAAAAGTTTTTTCAAATCGACGCATGTAAGGTTTCACATAATATAGGTGACAGTGGGCTGCCCGTGGCTAGACCTTCCGTCTGTTCATAAAAGGTTCCACGGAAAGTAAATCTGTTCTGTTTTATGCAAATGTCCACTAGTCTTGTTATTTCCTCAACTTCAGGTTGGCTGTAATGATGCTGTACAAGACTTGATTTTAGGGATTCCAGAGCCCCTTTTACTGGAACATTGGTGAACATAGATACCACATCAAAGGTTAGTTAAAAATGAAAATGATTTGCCGCGTTTCCAAGTTACAACTACGCCCAGGGCTGGTGAAAATGTTCTTACAGAAAATATTACTATATGTGCTTCAATAAGAAATTTTCATATTGTTACGTATGCCATTGGATAACATTTCAATCAGTTTCTTTTAGATATTTAGTTTGTCTTTTAAAATATTAGGAGTTAGGCCTGTAGAAAAGTTCATTTTAGGACGATGTTGTGCATAAGAAAAAATGAAAAATATAGTTCCTTATGATTAGTCAATACAGATCAAAAATAAATAGTGAGGAAACGGAGAATTTGTGTTAAGAAGTTAAGAAGTGAAACTTAGTCACCTTCTAATTGGACGCATATTCTGTCGTTTTCATAAGGCTGCCTCTATTCCTAAACAAAATTAGAGAAAATAACACTGAGATATAAAAAGAAGAGAGAGAAGACAGCGAGATGTAAAGAAGTATTTGGATTGAACTCAGAAAGAAGGGCAACAATCTTAGACATTTAAATGTTATAAAATCTCACATGAACTCAAATTTATCTCATAATATTATATCTCAATATATTTTAAGCTGAAAAATTTATATTTCCTAAACGGAAATGCATTGCATCGGGAATATATAGAATTAACTAGATAAGATATTCATGCCGCAATACAATTGTAGGCTATATTGTCGAAAAGCAATTCATTTATTAAAATATTTTTTTTGCATAGCCAGTATACGTAATGCAGTGAAGTCGTTATCCAGCCAATAACATGAGTAAAATGCTTACAATAACAACACCAAAGGTGGTATAGGTCCGTTAGGTTAAAAAAGTTGTTAAACAAAAAATAATTGCCAGAGAAATATTTGCTTTTTATTTTTCTTTAGGAAACTTGTTTTTGGATAACAATTCCCCTACTAAACTCAAAGACAAACTACAGTGAACCGTCATTAATCCGGACCGCATTAAGCCGTACTTCGCTTAATCCGGACAGTGTTTTAAAAAAATGCTAACAAACGCGAATAAAAAGCTGAGTTACGGGTGCGAGACTGCAAACTACGTATCTATCGCGCAGGTACACCTGCCATGACTCAACCGGTTTCTCTACGCATTCATAAGGCTATTCTATTGTCTGTGCTGGAGGCTGCGTCACTCAGTCGGTCGTTTGCCTGATGTGCTGCGCATTACGTCTTGATTTGCACCGTAACTTTATTTTTTGTGATTAAAAAAAAAGTTTTAAGTTTTCATTTGCGTGCAGTGATGTCGTTAAGTAAACCTGCTGGAGGTAAGAACCGCAAACATCTCTTTCTTTACGATAAATTATGCGTGATAGAAAACTCGAAAAAGTAGCGTCTGTGGCGAGCATTTGTGTGAAATATGGGATAGCAAAACAGTCTGTTCCAGACATAAGGAAGAAAAAGACGACCTACAAATATCTGTCCTGAGGTTTTACGCCGAAAAGGAAGTAAGTGCTGTGAAAAGAATGCGAATGCGTACATATCAATTCCTAGATGATGCTGTTTCTAAATGGTTTTCCCAGTTTGTTTCTTCTGGATTGGAAAGAAAGAAGCTGAGTAAACCTTTATCAACCGAGGGATTGAAATTTCGGCTACAGGGGAAATATTTCCTAAACAGTTGGACATTAGCGCTTTTAAAGCCAGCTTGGGTTGGCTGTTTATGTTCAGAAGGCATCATAACATAACAAATAAAACACTATATGGTGAAAGTTTCAGTGCAGACGTTGAAGTTGTTGAGCCCTTCAGGAAAAAATTAGACGATTTTTTAAAGGAGGGAAAAGCACAGCCTTCACAGCTATATAATTATGACGAGACGGGCTTATATTGAAGAGCCTTACCGGACAAAACCAAAGCGTCTAAGGCTGAAAGAAAACCACCTGTAAGAAAGATTAGTGAGGAACGAGTTTCTGCTTTGCTATGCACAAATGCTGATGGTAGTCACATGTTGGAGTTTGTGATTGTGGGCAAAAGCAAAGATCCATGGGCAATAAAGATATAATGGAAAATTTACAAATATACTACTACAGCTCGAAAAAATGCATTGTTCACTTCATATATCACAGTGGATTGGTTTCACAAAAAAGCTGTGTGGGAAATCAAAACACACCAAACTGAGGTTTTCAAAATTTCTGAAGATGAAGTGAAAGCCCTTGTTTTATTCCACAATGCTCCAGCACATCCAGATGCGGAGAAGCTGACATGTGATCATAAAATATTTCGTGCATGTTACTGCCACCAAACGCAACATATCTGATCCAGCCTATGAACCACGGCATTATCTACACAGCCAAACTTCTATACAAAAAACAAGTTTTTAAATGAAGTAATGGAAGTCAAGGAGCCGGCTGCAGGACAAGAAGACAGAAGAAGGCAGAAGACGTAACAGAATCTGAAAGATTACAATTTGAGATCTATGATTTTTAGTTTTGCATCTGCTGAAAATGATATAAAACCGTCAACTTTGGTTAAATCGTTAAAATAAACATTTCTAATAAATGAGGAGGTTGAACCATATACAGCTTGGTTCTAAGTAAAAGATTTTCACGGCATATTTCCGTCAAGGTGGTGAAAATGTTGTAGCACTGGAAGACACTGACTTGTGGCTAGTAAAAGACAAAGAAAGTCCGGATTATCAGTCTTTCACGGAGGAGGAAATTGTTGAAAGTGTGATGGTAGCAGAAAGTTCTGAAGGAGAGGAAGACAACCACGATGAATCAGAAGATATTAATGAACCAAAGCCAAAACTTAGTGGAATCCAAGAAAACGTGAATTTCGTGATCAAATACATACGGCGAAGACAGCAAATATGAAAACATATCTAAATATTACAAACATTTGAAGCACCTGCGTGAATTAACAGTTCAAGATATTAGCTCTAAAACTTGACAACCAGTAGTTTCTTCAAACCAGTTAGCGCGTCAAGTGACGTGAGTGTAGATGAGCCTGGACCGTTGTGTTCTAAGTAGTAACATAAAGTAATATCGTAGGACCTAAATGTCATGTAAGTTACGTATTGATTTGTTTCCTGTGGATTGATTTACATTTTCCATTACGTGAAGTGTAAAATAAACATTTTTGTTCTTGTACATGGTGCTTCAACTATACCTTGTCTCATTTTATAGGTTATTATGTTTAATACGGACTTTCGTTAATTCGGACGACTTAGAAATACAGTTGGTCCGCATTAAGGAGGTTCTACTGTACTTCCAACACCTGGCAAACACAAATCATCGCAGATTTTCGAACACATTTTGATGTTAAGGCATTTCCTGGGAAGTATATTCAGCATTGGCGCTACACTACCGAAGGGCTACGTGCTGGAGGACGTGTCTAATTTTTAAATCGTGACAATAACTATGAATATGAAAAGTTTCACAACGACAATAATAGACATTTGAAGAGTGAGAAGTGTCTTTTTTATTCGTTAATACGCAGTTGGAGTTTCAATACATGCTTGAGTTGTGAAGACAGAGCATTAGCCAATAGGGTTTTTGTTACAATAGACGCTTTACTGGAAAAACTTTTCCTTGGAATGCATGGGATAATTTTATAGCGCAAGTGCGTTTATATTGCTGGCTCCATGTTTTTTCCCAATTATATCGTCACCTGACAGTTGTGGGGAAGGTACAGCTGTGGATATACCTCATCTCAAAATTATTCATCCGTGTTTTAAATCGCAAATTCATGATGGCATACCTAAAGAAACACATCGGTATAAATCGCGGTAAGATGCCTGTTACATTTCAGAGGTGCTTCCAGTATTATTCCTGCTTGGAAAAGAAACTCCTTTTTCGTTTTCCAAGCTTTCGCACATCAACCAGATGGCTTTATAATGAATTTAATGGCTTCTACTAAACTTCTTCTAATGGTTGTTGTGTTAATTATATCATGAATAAACTTTCCTGCTAGTAGTGTAGTAATAATAATGAACAAGCTTTTAACTGCTAGTAATGTTGTAGTAGTAATTAAGATGAATAAAGTCTTATGCTGGTTGTTAATAATAACAACTAATGAAATAAACCTAACAGCCAGACAGAGATCTGACAAAACTATGAACTGAGAAAAACGTACTTACAACAAAAGCTTTATTCAGGGAAACTCCTGGTATCATCCAACATACAACGAAGCTCTACTCGCATAAACGAATATCTCTTTACACATAAAAGCTCTCTCACGTAACACAAACAAAAGCTCTCCTCCACATAACAAAAGCTCTCTCGCACATAAACAACAGCTCTCTTAGGTATCGTTGAACGCGCCTATTTATACTGGCTACCACCACGTCATGACTTACACTCATTGCCAGATCTCATTCAGCGGGAGAAATAACATCTCGTTCAGTAAGAAGATAATTTACATAGGAAAATAAAATAACCAGAGATAGTAAAATCAAAAGGAAAGTGAATCTAGAGTATACGTTACAGTGTATACACCACATCTAGTATGTGGAGGCACCTTGTCCCGATCCTTCTTGATTAATGCATAAATATTTCTAGTCGTGAGACCAAAGACAATATTATATGGTTTACACTTATTTCTTAGTACATTAACAATCCTGGGTACATAAAGAAGTGATCCCACAGAACGGGCTTGACGGAAGACTCTGGAAAGAGTCGAAACATTGGACTTCCTAATTTGGCGGAGCAAGCGATTCACCAACGAGGGCTCGTATCCATAATGACAGGCAATTTGTTTAATATTGACTAGTTCCAAATGTCTCACTATCAGTTCCTGGAAGCCAGATCAAAGGCTCAAAGTTATGGAAAATTTTTCAAATGAGGTTGACTTTTTTAGAAAAATTATTTATAATAAAATTAAATTTTCATATAATAAAGTGAGCACAAACTAATCACAGTGGATGTGTGTTAAGATTTCACGAATAAAAAAACACGGCAAATTATATTAGGGGTATCAGAAGTTTCTGCCTCCCCGCTGAAGGGTGCTGTAGGGTTTGTTTAATCAGTGACCTGTTCTGTCAATTAGTACCCAAGCATGGCGGTCGATAATGTTCATTTGCGGCGCAGTTTTTTTTTTTCATGTTTAATATTCGGAAAAGTGCAAGTGAAGCACACGGTAAAATACCTCAGTCGTACAGCGAAACGGTTATGGGTGAGCGGACGTGTCCGGAATGGTTCGCCAGGTTTAAGAAAGGGGTGTAAGCTCGGAAGACAGGCCACGTGCAGGCAGATCGCAGGATCTCGCAGAAGAGGAGCTGGAATTTCTGTGCAAGGGGATGTACACAATCAAACATGCAACTGGCGAAATGTTTAAAAGTGGCTCAATGGCGTTTAGAGGCTTTGCGAAAGATCCAGAAGCTTGTTAAGTGGGTTCCACATAATTTAAAGGAGCGTAATATTGGTCAACGATTGGACACGTGCATGTGGTTGATGAAGGGGCTTCAAGGGAAGAATTTCTTGTGGAAGGTTGTCACCTGGGGTGAAAAATGAGGTTATTGCGACAACCCAGTACGCAAATGATCCTGGGTCGACTCAGGCTAGTCATCAAAATCCACTGCAAAAGGTGATATCCACGGGAAAAAGGTGCTGTTGGGTGTGTTGTGGTGTGCATGAATTGATGTATTTCGAACTGTTGAAACCTGGCAGAACAATCACTGCACAACGATATAGCTATCTACTGATGAAACTGAACGCCGCAGTCCAGCAAAAACGCCCATGGTAAGGAAAAGGTCTCCGCCCAGTCACCTGTTACACTATAATGCCAGACCACATGTCGGTGCCACCACGAAATCAATCCTTGAACTGATACATTGGGAGGTTTTATTGCACCTGGCATACTCCCCGGACATTGGGCCCTCCGAGTTTCATCTGTTTCGCTGTATGCAACATGCAATAGCCCAATAGCGGTTCACATTATTCCCAAAAGTGGAAATTTCGTCACTGCGTTCTTCAGCTGAAAACCCGAGACCTTCTATCTTAGGGGCATTAATTTGTTGCCTGAATAATGGCAGAATGCCATTGATGCTAATGGCCAATGTTTCGTTATATAAATGTGTACTGGTTTCTTGACAGTTCCTATCTTCTATCTCCTTAAGACGGCAGAAACTTTTGAATACACTTAATAATTATTCAGGGTTATAAAATGCTTTCATTGCGTTTTAATTTTCTTAAGTGTCTTTTTAAACAGTGAATAGAAACTTAAGGAAGTTATTGATCAACAGATTTTGAAATACTTCCCTCGTTTATTGAAATTATTACAATGAATAATTTATAAATAAAAGACACAAAATTCAAACTAAGTTAGAGTAGTGTAATTTTATCTTTCGTCAGGATTTATCAAGAAGATCCAAAATATTCCATATCCGATATTAACTTCGGTTCAAAGGGCGCAAAGACGGCGTTTACATTTGAAGTTTGTTTACGTTCGGATCACGTAAGGAAGATTAATGATACAATGACACTTTTGTAGTATAATAAGTGAGACACTGACAATTTCGAATCTGCTCTGCCGATTAAAGGTAGAAACAGCCTTCTTCTTCAACAGAGAGTACGTAAGCTACAGGTGTATCATGTCTTTGAATTTAATTCCTTCCAAATACTGATACAGCAGCAACAAGAATAAAAATATTGACTACATTTCAGCGCATGTAATTGCTTCCTTCTTTGTTTTCCTGTCTGTAAAGAAAGATACATGATATGTTTAATAATTTTTTTTATTTTATCCTTTTTTTAAATATTACTTTAGTACATTGCCGAACCCCTCGTAATTTGTCGCGTTTCCCAGGTAAAGAACAGATGGTTTAGTAGATATCCATAACGATTTGTGAAAATGATTTTACCACCGTGGAAACAAAACGGCCATTTATATTCAGCTTAGAATTCAATAGATTCCAGCGATTGTAGTAATCTGTTGGTTTCTAATTTTGTTTTTAACTTGTTCCTTATAGCGTTTGTTCCTTTACAGCACTTCTCACATTGAGCACTTTATAAAATCAAATGGGTATGATTGTATATATGGATAATTTATATAATCTTCAAGTTTTAGCTTAAATGCCTCGTGTTTTATCGTTGCATTCTCTGCCGGGGATATGACAGAAAATTCGGTCACTGACCTACGGAAGTAGTAAGCTGCTCAGTATGCTTGATGCAGTCATAGCAGCGTAAAGTGTGCCGATACTGCACTGAATTAGGTCCATTAATGCTATTTTTTCCATTTGAGATCGAAGTCCGAATACATTTGTCGGCTTAATGTATCAACAAAATTGAGAAAGGAAAATCTCATGGAATATTTATACCCATAAGACGGATACAAAATGATTATAGTACCTCGCCGAAAATTTCTTCGAATCGTTTCGTGTTCGAATCATCGGTGACACATGAACGGTGTGTTCGACTGCTGAGTGTTTGGCCTCCAATTTTTCATGGGGAGTTGAACAGTTAATTTAACGCATGTCCCACTCACATTCTCAATGTTATGAAACACACCAAATTAGTTTTGTTAAGCATTTGTTAAAAAAATATTTTGGGAACATAGTCCACCGTCTAACAAAACGACATGATCTGCCTTCGAAACCAGTCTCATATAATGAGTTTCTGAGTAATTTTTTATGGAATTGCTGGTCTGTTTTAAAACAATTTCCTTTTGGCTATCTCTCATACAGTTGTCAAATTTATGATTGTAAAGTTTGTACGAAAATATCTTTGTGACTCCCCCAGCTAATCATTCTTAGGTAATGTGTGTGTGACTTAAAAGATGAGCACTTTCAAAATTTTCAGGATTTTTTAAAATCCTTATTTATTGATACATTCCGTTTCAATACTATCTAGACTGACAGAAAACAATTACCTGTTTTTCGTGTTGGTGCAAATTTTAACTGAAGAGTATATACCAAATTTGTATAACAATTCAATGCAGACAAAGCTGGAAGTAATGTTTCTCTGTATTGAAATGTTGTTGCTCGAGCTGCAAGATACTCCCATGGATGTCAATTGTCAAAAGGTCTCCATGTAGTCAGTGACAAGTATAAGCCTGTGTAGCACAGTCTCTAATATGTTTCATTTTTATTGCAATAGCTTTGCCCAATGATTTGTTCGGGAGATATGAAGTACACGAGACGAAGTATCATCCCAATTTTTTTACAGTACTACCTTATCTTCATAATATCGTTTCACTCCGGGGTTGACCGAATCAAAATAAGTGACATTTAAGAAAATTACAATGGCAGCTGGCTGTACAATGGCCTCGCTTCGAATATAGGCATTATAATTTTCAAAAGGAGAATAAATTATGTCGGGATTCTATATCGTCGATGTCTTACTGGGGGAAACAAATTTCTAACCAAACCTATTGATCAAACAATAATACATCTCATTAACACACAGAATACTCATTAGAATACAGGATTTTGTACAAGACAATAGACATATTTAATAAATTAAAATAAAATACAATAATGCATAATGTAACATAAAAAGAGGACCCTGAAGATCCACCATGTAAAGTACACACATCGAGCAGCCTCAATTTCGGCCAAACAACATAACTATTAACTAATACAGACATTTAACGTGGCCTCCCCGGTGGCGGCCAAGCAGAATTTTTCCGTGACTAACTCATAAACAGGGAAAGAGCGGAGATCTTTGTTTGATATAACTGTTAACTGTTAGTTCAAGTCCTTATTGGTTGACCTTAGTATGTTCTCGCAGGATTGAGTCCTACCTTTTGAGATATATTTTTACCGGCAAAAATGGAGAAAAAATGGAAATTGCTGGACTACAGTTTCATCTCGCACGGTTAAATCTACAGTTTTTGTTGCAGCAGTTTCATCTCGCACGGTTAAATCCACAGTTTTTGTTGTAGCAGTACGTACCTGCTCATATGTACCTGCTCATTTAAACCACACGCTGGCCTGATGCACTTAGAGGTACGTTGTTTTAAAGTACACGTACGCCCAACAGACAAGCGCGACGACACCGTTTCAGAAGATACACACACTCACAGCACTTTTGTTAACTGGCCGTTGAAGCTTCTTTGCCGACCGAATTATCCGTTTTCCTCACGGGATGGGCCCACACCGGTCCCCTCCTCACTCCTCTGCAGACCAAACGAAAGGATTAGAATAGCTACTTTCCATCCGGCGGTGTGTTACTCACTTAAGCCCGGCAGGGCCCAACAATGCTGAGAACGCAATGACTCTTTCGCTGCTTTCAACAATACGTCATCCACCCATGACCTCATATAGAATTGTCCTTTTTTAGGCTTATGTACATACAGACTACGTAAATTCTAGATGGAGCGCTAGTACATTAAAGTGCTGAGAGGTAAAGTGAAGACCTGGATGGACGGACGCCACTGCTGATGACCTTACATCTTTCAAAAGGATTCCGGCTCAGCCCACAAGGCCAAAGCGAAGCAGAAAAGAATTGAAGAAAACGAGCCCTACTTCTGGTCTCCAGATAATTGGCCCCGAGCTCTCACGACTTCAAAACCTTGGATTCACGTGGAGCGTAGTAGAAAGGGAGACCACCAAGCATGTCCATAACACCCTGGCTCCGTCAGGCATGCTATCGCCAATGTTATGACATACATGAATTAAGCTCAGGCCGCCCAATCCTGGGATCGATTCGGCTGAAAGATCGAGGCCGTCATCACCGGCAATGTCGGTTTCAGTGAATAATTACGTAGTGTGTTTATGCATTAAGCATCGTACAACACTATGTTTCACTAAAACGTGTATTCATGTTTTAATTAATTATCATACTACATACTTAAATTTTTCACATTTACCATGGGAATTACGGAAGAACTACTCTTCATAAATACGTGAAACAAAATAGGATTTCAATACAGCAAATTAAATATCATGATTTGCCTTCAATTTTTAACATACAACTTCTCGCAACAGAGTGATGTAATTTTGAAGTTCTCTAATATACGAAGAATTGTACATGGTGCACAGTAAAGACTATCCATGTTATTTACATCGCACGATTGATTACCCAGTAGTTCTTCAATGTAAACAGAAAATCCTAAGTGCATAAATGCACATAGCGAATAATACTTGGCTAACGAAAATGAATCTATAACTACTAATTACAGTTGCAAAATACTGTTCTTCCCTTTTTTATACTAGCAATTTTAAGGAGAAGTCAACAGGTTCCTGGTAATATTAACAAAAAGCAAACTACAAGCAGCACAATCAAAAGGACTTACCCCAACTTTGAAAAGTAGGCATACATCCATTGTCGTCCGGGTTCTTCTGCTAGTAACCGAATATCCGCGGTCTATAAGACATATATCACAACGAACGGTAACAACGACCAACTGAGTAAAACGTGAGTTAAACGGTATAAAACCAAGTATAAAATGGTGAAATTCAAATGAAATGCGAACATAAATTCTATTGAGAAGTAAAACCAAAAAAGTTAAAAGTTGAAAAGGACAAGACCATGTAACCTATCTACATTCTACCCATGCTACCAGCATCCATACATGTTTCGGCAAATATTATACCTTCATCAGTGGAAGAGTTCACAAATGCCCAGTTCCACGCAATTAACTCAGATGTAATATTACATGCCTGAATGAAAGACAGTATGTTAACTTCATCGCATAAGCTACGAACGCCTATACCCTATCGCACTTAGATAAGCTATGAACGCCTATACCCTATCGCACTTAAATAAGCAATGAACACCTATACCCTATCGCACTGAAATAAGCTGTGATCGCCTATACCCTATCGCACTTGACTTCTGCTTAAAATTGCTAGTACAAACACGTGAAGAACAATATTTTGCTACTGTAGGTAGTAGTTATAGATTCAGTTCTTCAATGTATTTGTGGAGAATATTTCTCCAATACTTTCCATATATCTGCAGCACTCATAATTGAATTGAATAACATCAGGGAAAGCATCGAATGAATCGTATGTCGAATATTTAAAGTTAATCATACACTTCATCTTCAGATACTTGAACTTCGTTGTCCTGAGAGGTATAACGGAGAGCAAGCTCGAACGAAAATTGAGAGATACGGATTCGATCAAAACTCTGGTTGGGTATAAGTTTTTTTTTTCATTTAGTGAGATGTTACATAAATCATAAAATTACAAAATCATTTTCATCGACATATTTTTAAATCTTATAATTAGTAACTGATGTCTTTGCAAATATGTAACATTTGTGTTTATCTAGAAGTTAATGTTCAATTATGCAGACGAAGGACTTGCAAAAAATGGAAAATTAGTAGTCACGCTATTATAATGAGTAAAACCGTGGGGTGTCCACACCAAAGTGAAAACAGCAAAACCAATATAATCCATATTTATTGTTGTCCACACTGTTAAAAAGTTCGCCGTTAGATTACGGCCAACGGCCGGCAAATGGGGCCCGGCCGTTGGCCGTAAAATTACGGCTTGGGCCGTTATTGTGATAGCATGTAAAATTACTGTCTCGATCGTAAATAATAAGACCGAAATTTAAAGAGCAACCCCCGTAAAAAATAAAATTTGATCGTATTCAATTAAGAGGAAATTGTAAGGGCCTTTCCCGTAAAAATAATGTTTGTCCGTATTGATCTGAGCAGTAATTTGAAGGGCAATGCCCTTAAAAAATTAAGTTTGACCGGGAAATACAGTTTGACAAATTGAGCTAAGCCGTAATTTAAAGAGGCCTGTAATATTAAAGTTTGACCGATTTCAGTTAAGCCGCAATTTGAAGAGCAATTCCGTAAAAATATAGTTTGATTGTATTCAGATAACACTGAATTTTACAGGCTTAACTGAATACAGTTTTCAGTCAATCGGTAATCTGAAATTAAAAAGTCTGACCTTATTCATTTGAATTTCAGAGCAATCCCTGTAAATATGAAGTTTGGCCATATTCAGTTAAGCCTTACGGCGAGTAGTCACCGACTTTTACAGTAAATGCATTTTTTGTCGAAGAGTGTGTGAGTGTGAAATTTTTGGATACTTACATTACTACCAATCAATTCCGTTCTAAATGTGAGTAATGATATTTTCATATCTTAAAATCTGGTTTATTACAATATGGTAAATAATGACATCAGTTACACACAGATTTGTTTGACATTAGGCTTTACGAAATATGTACACACAGTTGGTAGAACAATACTTACGTTTCTTTTAGACACGTTTTAATTAGAGAATTATTTCTAAAGCAGATTTGGTTGAACAATACTTAGTTTGTTTTAGACATTTTAATTTGCACATACGTACTTATGTAGTATGTTATATTAATGACAAACAAAACTACGAACTGGCATCCGAGTACATTGCGTCTATAGGGTATTCAATCCGCAATTGCGTCAAAGTTGGATTTTAATGTAGGTTTTGGCTAGTAGTTCATTTGATATAGGGTTGAATCATGCTTTTCCTGTTCTCACATTCACTGCTTTGTGTGCTGATTCATTTTACATTCTACTGAGCATTGTGTTGTCAGTGTTCCCACAACTTTTACTGTCTTGTTTCCTATCTCTAAATTTTGGATATTTACCTACTTTTCACATTTTTAGTAAAATTATGTCAAAAACTGGAAGTTCTACATTTGAAAGATCACATTACTTCCCCATAATTAAGGTATCAGAAAGAAAAGAAAAAAATACTTGAATGGAAGTGAGAGGTTTTGAACTTGGTGAAACGAAAGACTCAGGAATTTTCCCAAAATGGATTTTACCAATGGGTTCAAAGATGGCGGAAATGCATAGAAATTGATAGGCAATACTTTGAATAGGCTAGCATTGTTAACAGTATGCCCAAGTGTTTTGCCACCAAGTTTAACATTTTTGCTGGTAAAATAAAAATCTAATGAGGGACGAGGCATTACATTACTTTCATTATGCCTTTTGTATATGCAAGTTGAATTGTTGTCATTGTCTCCCATTTCTTACGCAGAATTCCTCATTTCTGATAGTAGTCGATCTATCTAGTATCATACTATAAACAAATCTAATACATCCGTTTTATACAGTGTTTTAATTAACAGCAAAATAGGATTTTAAACAGTTTTTTCTTTTTTCCACAGAAACTTCAGTGCTTCCGGCTGTTTCGCTGTTTTCGCATTCCTGATGACAATCCATGACTACATTCGATTTTTGAATTGAAATACCGCTGTAGCTGGATTCTTGAATCTGGTATTCTTTCTCTCACTCTTATTCAAGGCGTTTTTTTCTGTAATAACTTCATGCTTTGCATTTACCTATCATTAACGAGTGGTATTAAGGATTGGACTACTTTTTTCTTTCATTTTATGCAATCAATATGTTTTTCGGGCGTTCCAATGTAAGCACGTTTCTTTGTTTGCAATGTTACTGGAAAGAGGAAGAAATTTTTTAACGGCAAAAAATTTGTTTTTCTAAAAATTTCTTGATTTTAATATTTCCAAATTATGTTTTTGCTTTCTGACGTTTGCTTACAATTTTTCATTGAATATAAAAAAACTTCCGTCATTAAGAAATAACACCGTATTTGTACCAGATGCGGGTCTGTGTTCCAAAACTAGTTGCTTTCCTTTAATGACATTACTGCGAAAGAGATTATGTTATCAAACTTTATACTTTTTTCCCAGCTTACTTCCACCCTTTCCAAAAACGATATCCACCCAAATAAAGATGCGTTCATAACGCTGAAATTAAAAGCCCACAACCTAGTTCAAGCAACATACCTTCTGCATATGGTCTTGCAGAAGGGGTCTTCATAATTGTATTCTATTCACGTGATTTAGGAATAGAAACGAGATTAAATTTATATAAATAATTTTTTCAAAAAGATACTGTAAACTGGAAACCACTCTAGCAACAAGTATTGAGTACAGGCTACTTCAACCTGTGCCAGAAAAGCATTTGTTCAAAATTTTCAAACTGCAAATTACAATGTAAAATTATAATCCTCCTTACTTGTTGCACTCAATCGTCGTTTAAAAAAAACCAAGCAAGATGACACATAATTATCGGTTTTGTAATAAACACGTCTTTTGAATCCGTTCTGATGCAAAATAAATTTATCAAAGGTATTCAAAGTCAGTGGAACCCGTGTGGAAAACAATAGTATCTTACGGAAGAAAGAAGTTTTTCAATCGGGTTTTTAATCCCTCAGATATTTCTGTAAACGAATTCGTGAACTTACGCCCTCTGGTTGCAGACATGTGCGTTAAAAAACATGAATTTTTATGAGAAACATTTCGCACCGGAAACGCTCTCCAACACTGAAAGAATTTTTCGAATCGGACTCTTAGAAACAGAGATATCGACAAAAATAAGATGTGACTTTACGTCCCCTGGTGGTAAAACCATGCATTATTTTAGGAAGAAAGTATTCTCAAAAGGTTTTTCCATATGAGCGGTATTGGTCCGAGAAAAACAAAATTTAGTCGAGTTTTTAGTGGGCAAGATTTTGCTACAAATACATCAGAAGAAGATATTAACCCTTATGCCCCCCGGTGGCCAAACCATTCTTCAATAAACATTAGAAATTATGTGAAACATATTTTCCATCAGGCCTTGTATGCAATACAGGAATAATTTTTCAAATTGGAGTTTTAGAAGCAGAAATAACACAAAAAAACCAATTTGCCTTTGTGCCCCCTAGCGGAAAGTCTGTGATGTACTTGAAAATATTGAATTAATAGGAAAAATATTTCGCATCGGAAACACTATCCAACAAAGAAGGAATTTTCCAAATCGGACTCCTAGAAGTAGAGATATTGACAAAAAACAAGATGTACATCTACGCCCCTGGCGTAAAAAACATGTATTATTTAAAGAAGAAAATGTTCCTAAAAGGTTTGTCGACATGAGTAGTATCGGTCAACAAACGCCTTTTTTCAATCGAGATTTTGGAAGCTCATATTTTGCTGCAAATACATCAGAAGCAGAAATTAAGGCTTACGCCACCTGGTGGCCAAACCATTTTTACAAAAATTAGAAATTATGTGCAAAGAATTTCCCATCTGAAGAATTTCCCATCAGGTGCAGAAAGAATTTTTCAAATCGGAGATTTAGAAGCAGAGATACAGGGGGAAAGCAATTTACCTTTACGCCCCCTAGCGAAAATATTGAAATTATATGAAAAACAAACACACTGGAACCTTATCCAACAAAGAAGTAATTTTTCAAATCGGACTCCTAGCAGTAGATATATTGACAAAAATAGGATATACATGTACGCCCCTTGCGTAGAAATTATGCATTATTTTAAGAAGAAAATGTTTCTAAAAGGTTTGTCGACATGAGTAGTATCGGTCTACGAACGACGTTTTTTTCAATCGAGAATTTAGAAGCTCATTTTTTGTTGCAAATACATTAGAAGCGGAAATTAGGAAGTACGCCCCCTCCCCTGGTGGCCAAACTATTTTTTCACAAAAATTAGAAATTATGTACAAACGGTTTCCCACCAGGAGCTGTATCTGGTGCAGAAATAATTTTTCAAATCGGAGATTTAGAAGCAGAGATAAGGGGGAAATCGTCTATCAGACAAGTGTCTGATAGACGAGATGGCATCTGTGGAAGTTCATCTTCCTGATTTAACATCGAATTTAACGTTCAATGAGTCTTTCAGCATGCTGTTTCATTTAATTCATCAAATTCATTTATTATATAGACTTTGATCTAATTTTTTTCGTATTAATACAATTCATCTCCTTGTCTTTATAACAGACACTGATTTTTGAAAAAAACAACAGCAATTACAGTTCACAATGCTGAGGAGCAATACAGTTTTAAATCGTACTATATAATTATCCTATAGGAATTAAGACAATCATCATCTACATATTTTAGTCTTTGGGACGAAAGCCGCTGAAATGAATGGGATGAATTTTATTAAAGTGGGAACATTACACCCTTCACAATATTAATGTTCCGAGCACCACGCCGCTTTTTGGAGTAATGCCGTCCTGACTTTTGGCCATTGTTACCTAACATAAGACGCATCAGATGTTTCGTGCTGTGTAGATGAGCTCAAATAATTTCTCCTTTGACATTTTACGAGGGTAGTTTTCTTACATGGCATCAGACGTGTGGGTATGATTCGCCACACACCCTATCTCGGGATTCTCATTTTAGTAAAAGGAAATATTATATTAGTACGTAATCTCACACTATGTCAGAAGTATCTGAATTTTTGTTCTATGAAATTTAAATTTTCATCTTTCGCTCACTGCCGAGTTCCATGAAAGTACCAGAAAGAATGTCTCCGATGTGGTATTACTGTTCTTGACATTGCACTATAGAAGCATTTCATCGTATTTCACTTTAAATAATTCGTCGTTTAAGCGCGATATTACCCGTTGTTGCACCGGTGAAGAAGGAAATTCCATAATTTCCTACCATGGGCGGGATAACCCTAATTTGTACTTGTTATACCTCTCCATAACGCATTCGCCTTTCTGCTCTTAATGGTAATTTAGAAACCATTCTCAGCATTTAAAACATGTCAAATCTCAGTTATAATGACCTTATTTCTTATTCCGAATCATGTTTTTTTTTTTTTTTTGTAAAGTAACCATTTTGAAGTTTAATGTTGCACAAAATATTTGATAGTGGCTCGTAAATTGCACGAAAATATTTCGCACAATCTCTGTTTAGTAATGGGGATTCTCATATCTCAGTAATTTCAATTAAATTTGATTTTCCAGTTTTTTCACACAAAATGTCATGCCAAAATAAAAAAGCCTGGTTGTTAAACATTGTAACGTATACTCTCGATTCACTTTCCTTTTGATTTTTACTATCTCTGGTTATTTTATTTTACTATGTAAATAATCTTCTTACTGAACGAGATGTTATTTCACCCGCTGAATGAGATCTGGCAATGAGTGTAAGTCATGACGTTGTGGTAGCCAGTATAAATAGGCGCGTTCAACAATACCAAGAGAGTTTGTTTATGAAGAGAGAGCTTTTTGTTGATGTGCGTAGGGTGAGCTGTTGTTTATGTGTCAGAGAGCGTTGGTTTATGTGAAAGAGAGCGTTTGTTGTTGTACGAATTGAACTGTATTTTATGTGTAACGAGATCTTCGTTTATGTGAGAGCGAAAAGTTGACCAAATAAAAGATTGCTTTCGTAAGTACGTCTTTCTCAGTTCATAGTTTTTTCAGATCTCTGTCTGGCTGTTAGGTTTATTTCATTTAGTGTTATTAGTAACAACCAGCATAAGACTTTATTCATCTTAATTACTACTACAACATTACTACCAGTTATAAGTTTGTTCATTATTATTACTACACTACTAGCAGGAGACTTTATTCATGATCTTAATTAACAAACAACAACCATTACTAGAAGAAACTAGTAGCTTAGTACAAGCATTGAATTCATTATAACATTAGTGAAAGCTATATTCACGATAATTAGCTTAGTTAAAAGCCTTATTCATTATAATTGGCGCCCGAACTTTTCTCGAACACGAGATCTTGACAATTATTACACATGTCTTCACTACCTGAGGCAACTTCAATTTTTCACCCAAAGGCAAGTTTCGATGGTGATGGTGTTTTTTTTGACAATTTGAAAGAAGTTTGTGGGTCTCACTTAGATATGAATGATATACACGTACCTAGGCATTCTTCACAATTTCGTAATGCACCAGCTTCCTATTACTCTGAGTCGCGGGTCGTACCTGAGGGAGTTCAATCCTCTCAGCAAAGCAGAATGCTGGCCCATTTCGTGCCGCATGCAAGAACAATTCATTTCAATGGGTTGGAGGGATCCTTAAAGTTCCTGGAAGATTTGGAAGATCATTTTGATCTATACAATATTCCTGAAGACTGCAAAGTACAAATCGCAGGCACTTGCTTGAAGGATACCGCTAAGACCTGGTATCGGCAGTGGAGAGTGTCGAACCCGGATTCTCATTATGAGAATCTCCGTGCAGAATTTTTGGAGGTCTTTCCTGGCGGCCTCAGTCGAGCTAGCCTTGCACAACAACTTTTTTCTCGTCAGCAAGGACCCAACAATTGCCCTGTTGCATTTGCATTGGAAACAACACGCTTATATAACTTATGGGATCCACATGCCAGTCATGTCGACATGTTGGATACCCTATTGAAACAGCTCGACCCATTTTTACAAGATTTTCTTGAGGTTCGACACCTTGCTACAATTCATGAATGCCTTCGCCTCATACGAACGTATGAAGAGCGACATGGCAAACATGGTTCAACTCACCATGCTTGGGCACCCCGCGAGGCTTATTACGAAAACCCTCAGCGGCATAACACGCATAATAACTTTCAGCGCGAGCACACACAAGTGCACGCCCAAGCTTCATGCGTTCCACCACACAGAAGAGTGGCAAACCAACAGCGAGTTTCTGAACAATCTTCGGGATATCGTACAAATGCACAGTATGCTCGACCCCGTTCCAATCCGCAGCATTCGGAACGTTTTCATGCTCAGTGCAATAATGACTTTTCTGCCCGTGCTGAGGGAAGAAGTAATAGATATGACAATGTCAACAGACACGTGGAATTCCCGACGCAGGTTTCACGCAGTTTTCCTCATCGTGAAAATTTTTCCGATACCCGGCAGGGTCGAGGTTTCAGACCGCATGATAATCCGACCAGGAATCCTTTAAACTTCCAAAGGAAGTAGACCAAGGGTCGGTCCTGCTTCCCGATACCAAGTATTCTGACCCTAAAACAGTGTTAGTGACTGTCCAAACTCCTCAGTTGCCTGATGTATTCTTGACAATTGAAGATATTATTGTCGAGATAAAGTTCGACACTGGTTCTGAAATATCAGCCCTAAATACGAAGTTTTGCACTGACAATTTTCCTGCAATACTCGTTCAGATTGCGACGCAGTATTTGCGAGGTGCAAATAACGAAATCTTCAGTATCACAGGAACTGTCACATTATCTCTAGGGCTGGGAAAGGCTCGTTTTACGCATTCTTTAATGCTTATAGACGAACTACCTGTTAAATTTCTCATGGGAATGGACTTTATTAATACGTTTCAGGTTACTCTGAATTTCGTACAACATGTGATTTCCTTTCCGGAACCTATCGAAGTGATTCCTACGGTTCCTATAGATATAACGAGTTTGTTATTGAGTTACCAATTGAATGAGAGGCAACGAAACCGGCTTTCTCTACTTTTACAGGAAAGCCCTGGTTTATTTTCTGATCAACCTGGTTTCACACAGGTGGTTTATCATGTCATTGACACTGAGGGTTCGAAACCGATAGCGACGAAACCTTACCCTTGTGCTCCCCATAAGAAACAGGAAATGCAGCGTCAAATTTCTGAGATGATTAAACAGGGCATAATAAGGGAATAAACAAGCGCCTGTGCTGCTCCTGCCTTTTGGGTTCCAAAGAAACAACCCAATGAATTTCGTTTTGTGACAGATTTCCGCAAGCTCAACCAAGTCACAAAAACGATCAATTATCCATTACCTGTCATGTCGCATATTTTGCATGACCTGTCATCAACCAAATGGATGTCAACTTTGGATTTGGTGAGTGGATATTGGCAGGTGGCGGTACATCCGGACTCCGTCGATAAAACAGGATTTGTGACTCCTTTTGGGGCTTATGAATACCTGCGTATGCCCTTTGGACTAGCTTCTGCACCTGCTACTTTCCAAAAGCTTATGGATACGGTTCTCAGACCTGTTCTGGGTCCCCATGTGCATGTATATTTGGATGACATTATTATTACATCCGAGACTTTTGACGAGCACCTTTCTCTGCTCAAACAGGTGTTCCAACTCATATACAATGCTGGCTTGACGTTAACACCTAGTAAATGCCAGATAGCGAGGGACGAGATTGTATATCTGGGGTTGAAAATCACTCTCCACGGCTTATTTACGGATAATGAAAAAATTAGGCCTGTTGTTGACTTTCCTCGGCCTAAAACAGCAAAAGAACTATCACGCTTTCTGGGAATGACCGGATAGTATCAGCAGTTCGTCCCCGCTTATGCTACAATCTGTGAGCCATTGTATGCTTCGAAACGTAAATACAAGAAGTTTGTTTGGACAACTGAAGCTAACGCTGCTTTTGAAACACTGAAGTCTGCGTTGACTCAGCCTCCTGTGTTGGCATTCCCGGATCATACTAAGGAATTTGATAT
Organism: Macrothele yani; assembly: GCA_039090855.1. NCBI lineage: Eukaryota > Metazoa > Arthropoda > Arachnida > Araneae > Macrothelidae > Macrothele > Macrothele yani. Next base: position 33,813,985 of record CM077034.1, read on the forward strand.
TTATACTGACGCATCCGGAGTTGGTCTTGGTTGCGTTTTGTCACAAGCTGGGCATCCAATAGCTTTTGCGCCTCGTACTTTAGCCAAAGCTGAACGCAATTATTCAGCTACGGAACGTGAATGTCTTGCTGTTGTGTATGCTCTTGATAAATTTCAATGTTATCTTAACGAATTGACAGTTAACATAATTACGGATCATTCTGCCCTTCAGTATTTGAATTCTGCTAAGCACCTATCTCAAAGACTTATGAAGTGGGCTCTGAAGTTACAAGAGAGCAATATCAAAATTTCGTATCAGCCAGGTCATAAGAATCAATTACCGGACGCATTGTCTCGCGTTCCGATTAGTGGGGTCCCCACAGAAACTACTCCTGGATGTCAGCCTTTACTTCTAATAGCTGATATAACATCCAGAGAGCAAAAAATGGCAGAATTAATAAATGATCCAGATTTTGGGGATATCTATAATTTTTTGCTTGCGGGCTCGCAACTACAAAGTGATCCTTCTCTGGCTGGAAGGTCACAGCATTTTGAAGTCATAGAGGGTCTTTCTTACTATACGAAATCTAGGACTACTAGGGCAGAGTTTCGCCCATGTATTCCGCGAACCCTTAGAATGGCCCTTTTAAACGAATTTCATGACAAACCTCTTGCAGGCCATTTAGGTATTCGCAAGACACGTTGTAAATTGCGGGATGTTGCCTATTGGCCTGGCATGTACCAAAGTGTGCTCGCATACGTTCAATCATGTCACTTGTGTCAGATTAATAATTACCGTAATGTAAGACCGGCCGGTCACTTGAAATCTAGTTCAAGTTCTCATATTTTTGACATTATTTCAATAGATTTATTGGGACCTTATCCTTTATCGGTTAAAAACAAAGCTCGTTACGTTTTAGTATTAACTAATAATTTTTCTAAATGGGTTGAAGTTTTTCCCATTAAAGCCGCTACGGCAGAAGTTATATTTGTAATGTATTAATTAATGAAGTATTCTCTAGATATGGTGCTCCTAATCAAATAGTTTGGGATAATGGTCCCCAATTTATTTCTGACATTTTTGAAAGAATGTGTGCGAGACTACACATTAAGCATAAATCCATTTCCCCATATCATCCCCAGAGTAATCCTGCGGAACGCGTAAACCGCACGCTAGTGAAAATGATTGCTACATTTGTCATGCATCATCACGAGCGATGGGATGACCATTTGGAGCTTTTTTCGTTCGCCCTCCGCTCGTCTGTCCACGAATCTACTAAAATTACTCCTGCAGAACTTTTTCTAGGTCGCAAAATTAAAACCCCTTTTGAAAATTTAACGGAGATTATCGACGAACTAAACCAGCGACCAACTCCGCAATCAGTACGAATCATGGCAGAAAAAGCTCGTGTAGCAATGCTAGGAGCACAAGCGGCTCAAGCAAGATATTATAATACTAGGCGTAGGGAACCAGATCTTGTCGTTGGAGATCTCACTCTCGTGGAAACACACTTCCAGTCTTCGGTTTCTCATACTTTAGTGAAGAAATTTGCACCCAGCTACGAAGGTCCATATCGGGTGGCAAATGTATTTGAAAATAACATTGTTCTTGAAAAACCTGACAATCAATTTCAATACGTACACGTTGCTCAGTGTCGCAAGTATCATGAACGAAATATCGATTTTATAATCAACCCTACTCAACCTTCTGTTCCACAGACTCAAGAGTCTATATTTCACGATCAACCGCCAGAAATTTTAGACGAACCAACAAACATTTTTGAAGAATCTCCTGTGATTTTTTTTCACCTTCCTCTCCTCAAGACGGGGTTCCAAACACGCAACCTGATTCTCCCATGAGACGAAGGCTCGAAACAAGTTCTTCAAATACTAGTATAGTTCCTTTCCCTGCAACCATTGCCAAGACTATTGCTGCGCCGTTTCCTGATAACTCTGCACCAACACAAGCTCATACTTCCTTGAATACCTCGTCAGAAAGTATTCCTATAGGCAGAAATAAACATCGCCCTGCACGACCACTAAATTACAGCAGCGACTCAGAGGCTTCGGATATTTCTGATTTATTAGTTATGAACAATAATTTGACTATTACAAACCTTCCAGAACCACCAAAAGCTGGGCGAAAACGTAACTTGTCTCCCCAATCTGCTTCGCCGCAACAGCGACGAAGGCAGAGATCCTTGCATCCGCCCGGGTTTCGCCCCTGGAACCTACGCTCAGGGTAAACAGGGCCGATGCCTGCTGCTACCCTCATGCCACGAGGGCGAAAACGAAAACAAACGATGTGGCCGGAGCCACGTCCGTCCAAAAGAATGATGGAAGGACAACACGGGCCCCAGCACAAAGGGACTACATATCAAAAGCCTGGGGGAGCCCGTTCCTGTCAGCCGCAGGGATTTCCGGACCGACGGACGTCAGCAGTTCCTGACCGACGGACGTCAGCCGTTCCTGACCGTTCCTATCAGCCGCAGGGATTTCCGGACCGACAGACTTCAGCCGTTCCTGACCGACGGATGTCAGCCGTTCCTGACCGTTTCTGTCAGCCGCCGGGATTTCTTGACCGACAGACTACCGATGTTCCAGATCCATTCAAGTGCGTGAAACGCACTACGCCACCTGAATTTACCAGTCCGATTAGGCCTGGAAAACGTTATCGTGCTAGAGTTTTTATGCGTCCTCGATATAAGTAAATTCTCGTGGACAGGTTCTTTTCTCCGTTTGTTGTTTTTCCTGCACGACCAGTTGGCGTGTCAGAATTTCTTTTTTCATGTGGGCCTATGCATTCTTTTTTGTGTATATATGTGTTTTTTTTATATTTCTTCTATGTCCATCTACTAATCCAAATTTGTTTATATATATCTATGTGTTTAGGGGTAAAATAATTAAATTGTTACTGTTAGGCAGCTTCAGCCAATCTTCGCTGCTGACACAGTTGTTGTGTATTCAACGAATAATGAGAACGTAATTTGAAATTAAAAAGTGATTCCTGCTAGGCAGAATAAAAGGAAGGTATGCCAATGCAGGTTTGTTTTGTTCAAGTATACAAAGTGTTCCACAGACGAATACAGATTTCTTGATTTTGTCATGCCAAGTTTGAGATTGTACATACTGCTGCCACCAAACAACAAAACAAAAGAGAAGTCGATAAACGTCAATCAACGAAGTGTAAGACTTACACTCCAAAATTGATAGGTTTTTCGGAAAAAAAAGAAAAAAAGAAAAAAGAATTAAGTGGGAGATGATTTAACGTATACTCTATATTCACTTTCCTTTTGATTTTTACTATCTCTGGTTACACGAATGTACCTATGGAAGCTACATTTCAGTTGATTCAGGCTTTGCTCATTGATTCTGACATTCCTGCCAATGATATTGCTTTCATAATGAATGCTCTTCATCTCATTAAAAAGCGTTCATTTTTCAAATTTCAGAACATATTTTACCAACAAACCGACGGGACAGCCATGGGTTCACCTTTATTCGCAGTCTTAGCAGAAATTCTTCTACAGCATATTGAAAATAAAGTCATACAAGAATTCCCACAAAAACCTAGTCTCTATATCCGTTACGTTGATGACATCTTGGTAATTTGGCCATATACCATAAATCAGTTACAGCAGTTTGTCAACGCTATGTCTGCTCAATACCCCTCCATCAAACTCACGATAGAACTTGAAAATAATTTCGTCTTACCTTATCTTGACTTTCAAATTACTCGTACCCCTTCTGACAATTCCCTGTCTTTTGCCGTTTATCGAAAACCTACTTCCGCACCCACTCTAATTCCGTACAATTCTCCTCACATTTTTCAGCATAAAATTTCTGCTCTGCACTTCCTATTTAGAAGAGCATATTCACATTCTTCTAGCCATTTCGCCAGAGCTCAAGAACTACAATGGATATCATCCCTCGCTAAAATCCATGGTTACCCGGACAACGTTGTTAAGGGAGTGCACAATAAAGTACGGTTTTCTATGTCAACTGCTTTAATTAGTGAGCAAGTGCCTAAAAAGTATGTTGGATCTGTTGATTTTAATCCACATATTGTAAACCTCCTTACCAACATATGTTCTCGTCATAAAATACAATTTATAATACGATCATGCAATCTATATATAATTATCCGCAATGATCGTGACAAAATTGACAAAGGGAAAAAATGGGGTGTGTATGTTATTCCTATGCTCGACACTATCTCTGGTGAACTAAACAATCATTATGTGGGTTCTACCAAAAGAAATTTGGATTTGAGATTAAATGAACACAGATATGATCTAAAAATGAATCACCAAAGCACCTCTTTTGCAAGAACCATAAGTGCTGGAAATTCCATCCCAGACTGGGACAACGCTAAAATCATAAACACACCTAACTCTGTTTATTCCTTGTTATTTGCAGAAAGCCTCTATATTTCGGCTTATAATACACGTTGCTGTAATGACTATTATCCTTATGTTTTACCTGAACCTTGGAGCAATCTTGTTGGGAAGGACAGCACAATAGCAATTGCTTCTGTTAAGTGATCATTGGCTAACTATGCCTTTTTTTGATTGTCTTGTTATCTGGTATATCATGTGACATTGACATTACCTTTCCCATGATGCATCTACTCCACGTACTTAAGACCAGCATGTAGCCACATGGTGAAATTACATCTGATGAAGGTGTCAATGTGACACCGAAAGTGCTCATGTGTTTTTAAACTGTATATAGATTTCATTTTTTAGCTGAATAAATATCATCGTGCAACAAGACGGATTTCTTTTAATACTAGTATTCGTGCACGAATTATAGTGTTTACCTATCTCTGGTTATTTTATTTTACTATGTAAATTATCTTCTTACTGAACGAGATGTTATTTCACCCGCTGAATGAGATCTGGCAATGAGTGTAAGTCATGACGTGGTGGTAGCCAGTATAAATAGGCGCGTTCAACGATACCAAGAGAGAGCGTTGGTTTATGTGAAAGAGAGCGTTTGTTGTTGTAAAGAGAGAGCATTTGTTGTTGTACGAAGTGAGCTGTGGTTTATGTGTCAGAAAGCTGGTGCTGTATAAAAAGAGTTCGTTTATGTGAGAGCGAGAAGTCTCAATAATAAAGAATTTGTTGTAAGTACGTTTTTCTCAATTCATAGTTTTTGTCAAATCTCTGTCTGGCTGTTAGGTTTATTTCATTTAGTGTTATTAGTAACAACCAGCATAAGACTTTATTCATATTAATTACTACTACAACATTACTACCGGTTATAAGCTTGTTCATTATTATTACTACACTACTAGCAGGAAAGTTTATTTATAATTAATAACACAACAACCATTTGAAGAAGCGTTAGCTTAGTACAAGCATTGAATTCATTATAATATTAGTGAAAGCTATATTCACGATAATTAGCTTAGTTAAAAGCCATATTCATTATACTCCTTGTTATAAACAGGGCCAGATTTAAATGAAATTTGCTCCCCACCCCCGTTCGCTACTTATTATTTTTCTTTTAATATGCACTGGCGGATTCTGAAAAAGAACACCAAGCAGGAATTGGTGGACGATCATGAAATTTGCATATGCTAATGGAGTGGAGTTTACGTAGGTGTGACGTTAATTTTGGGACCAACCGGTGAGCGCTTACGCCGCAGCGCGCAACAATATGCAAATTATCGTCGGTGGTATTTAAGGAGTACGGCGAAGTGAATGTAATCAGTCGTCGGCGTACGGACACGTGCGAAGACCCTGAAGAAGCGGCAATGCCTGGATATGGAAGACGTGTACGATTTCAGAAGTTATCGGACTTTGAGCGAGGCAGTCGAGTCGGACTCCGAGAGGCCGGGTGGTCGTATCGTAGTATTGCGGAGCGAATTAGACGGGAAGTATCCGTGGCGGTACAATGGTGGCGTAGATGGTCCGAGGAACTATCCTACACGAGAAGACGTGGAACAGGGAGTCACAGACGGACTGATGAGCGGACCGATCGACGCATAAGAAGAGCGGCGTTGTCAAGCAGAACATCCACTGCGACGCAAATCCGAGAAGCCGTTGCACCTGAGGTGACTGTGCGAACAATCGTCAACCATATCCTGGTTGCAAGACTACGTGCACGTGTACCTCTGACTCCAGCCCACCATCAGGAACGGCAGCATTTGTGTCGCCAACGTCTGCACTGGAGAACGCAATGCGGATCTGTCCTATTCAGCGATGAAAACAGATTCTGCTAGAAAGCCTCCGATGGCCGTATGCCTGTTTGCAGACGCACAGGGGAGCGTCTCCACCCTTCTTGCATCCACCAGCGACACACAGGACCTACACCTGGTCTACTAGTGTGAGGAGCGATCAGCTATCACTCCCGTACACAATTAGTGTTTGTACCGGGTACATTAAACAGCACCTCCTACATCAACAACATCATTCAGCCCATTGTGCCATCTGTAAGGTCGGTCCATCGTGGTGTTTTCCAACAAGATAACCCACGCCCACACACGGCACGTGCCACGCAACATGCACTTCTTCAGGGTGTGAGACAACTTCCATGGCCTGCACGTTCACCGGATTCGTCCCCCTTTGAGCACGTGTCGGATTTTATGGGACGACTTATCCGGGCTCCACGGCCAGCCACGACCATCCCCGATTTACGCGTCCAGGTTGAGGATGCTTGGAACTCAATACCCCAAACTTACATCCAACATCTGTACGACAGACTCCATGCCAGAATTGCACAGTGTGACGCAGTTCTTGGCGGTTCAACCTCGTACTAACCATGTTACATGGAAATGTTATTTTTCAGTTTACTAGGAAATACAGCTGTACTTTGCTATAATGTTTTGATCAAGTTATGCTCTGTATTCCGTTATTATGCTGTATAAATTTCGTTGGTATCAGACGTCTCCTTCTTCGGGTTCTTGTTTCACTTTCCGCCAGTGTATATTGATATTTTGTTAGCAAATTTTAGACGATTCAAAAATCAAATTTTGGTATTTTATTTTGATAAAATCTTTAAAAAGTGCTTTTATTTTTATTATTGTTTATTATTTATAAAATTTTAAAACGAACGTAATCATGACAGAGGTGGCATCTATGTTCAAACCTGAACTTGTATCTTTGACCCCTTCCTCACAGTATTGGAATTTTGTTAGCAATGGAAAGGAAACGAACCGCAGGTGTTCGGCTGATGTGACAAGCTGCAGCATTTCTCAAATAAAGATCAAGAAATATCAAACTGCATACCACAGGATTTATATCTATTGTTTGGTTATAAATATAGTACTGCAAAATAATAATGTTTAATTTTTACCAAATTGTGCAGTCGTATAATTACACAGAACAGTGGGAAAATTCACCTCTGGCTGTAGCCCGGTTGCCCTCCCCCTTCTCTAAATACGGCACTGGTTATAAACATGTGTAACCACCATTGCTTGAGGCTTAAATCTGGCATATTTAGCTCTTTGTGTAGCATAAGTAGTGCCTTGCAGGGATTACAAAACACCCAATCATCAATCATTAAAGCAAGATGTTTGTTCTTGGCAGCAAGAGAATGATGACAAATTACAGTAACAGCAGAATTCCTGAAAGTTGCACAATTGACACTGAAACAGGGGGAAAATATGCAGCATCGCTTCAAGCTTTGCGATGCAATAATAGCAGTTAGCGATGAAAGGTTATACGGAATTTTTTATGTATATTTTACAATTCCATCTTCTCATATATCAAACTCATATTTGAATAACAAAACCTTATTTTAAGTTTAATATGGAAATTTCCATTAATATCTCTATTTTAAAAAAAAAAGTAGGGTATGGCAAAACGCTCTTGCCTGTAATGATAAACTGCAGCCTATGCATATTTCTGGGCCTATCTCCAACGCTCTTTTTGTCATATCTTATTCAGTGCATCATTTTCTACACGCTGGTGATGTTTTCATACCGATCGCTGCCATTTTTTTTATCTATATTTTACAATTCCATCTTCTGGGTTTGAACATTGTACCTTGTATCAAGTTTAGCATTGTGGTACTCATTTAAGTTCAGTTTTTCAAAGGGATGGTTCACAGTGCAGCCCCTAGTATCTAAAAAATAATTAGGCCTAAAAAGACATATAAAAATGTTCAACCTGTGATTTTTCCTCCTGATTACAAGGGACCTTCCTTTTCTTTACTGGGATTTTTTCACGTAGCATACACATGTTATTGACCTTGTTAAGAAGTTGTGGAAAGGAATCATACCCAGATTCCACAATCATTACGTGGATTTTCTCGGCTAATGAGTCATTGTATACGATTTTGCTTACGCATTAAAAATAAAATTCAATTCATAACTTAATCGTGTTTGCTTTCAGCTAGAAAAAGCTTCCTCATGTAGCTCCACTTAGCAGTGATGATGTGGTCACAACAGACAGGAGTCTATGATTTTCCATATCTACTAAAATATTTTTAGATTTTACTTTGTGTTACTGATAAAAGTATTATTGATAGATATTGAAAAGTGAGCTAGTAATTTTTTATAATAAATTAATGATTTAAATAAAAGTAAGTTGGAAAAGTGATCCGTGTAATTACTCAATTGCCCTGCAACGCTAAATCTGAGGAGAAAAAATGCTCCCCCGCAAAAATCAGTTATTTCTCTCCCTGCACGGAAAGGTTGAGTATTTTTATATGTATACACTGAGTGGCCACTTTATTATGACCACCTGACAGTTTTAAGCAAATAAGCTATGGCTGCATGCTTTCAACGTGGGATGATTGTAGGAGCTCGGAGCCATGGAGCGAGTATCACCGAAACTGCGGCATTCGGGAAATGTTCCAGAGCAGCTGTTGTTAAAGTGTTTAAAGATTGGACTGTCAGCCAAAAAAATGGGTCTTTACGATCAAGGTGTGGTCGTTATCGACTAGTGACTGCTCGGGCGAAACGGAGTGTCCAGACTGGTAACAGACAACAGAAGAGCAACAGCGCAGCAAATTACAGACCATCTTAATGAAGGATCTCCTCACATGATCTATGGAAGCACTGTTCGCCGTGCACTGTATCGGGTAAGATATGGCAGCAGAAGGCCTGTTCGAACATCTTTGCTGTCTACAGTTAAGAGAAAACATCTCCAGTTCTCACAAGAATTTGACAGTCTATAACTGGAAACAAATTATGTGGTCCGATGAATCACGTTTTCAGTTGCACCATGGCGATGGCCGGGTGAGAATTTGGCTGAAAAAGCACGAAAGCATGGACCCCAAATGCATTGCTACAACCCTTCAAGCTGGTGGAGGCAAAGTTATGGTTTGGGGAATGTTTTCTTGACATGATTTGGGCCCTTTAATTCGTGTTGATCAACGTCTGACTGGTACATCATATCTAAACATCGTTGTGGACCAAGTGCATCCTGTCATGTGGATGGTTTATCCCAAGGCAATGGCTATTTTCAACAAGATAATGCGTCTTGCCATAGTGCTCGTATTTTACAGGATTGGTTTAAGGAACATGCTGGTGAGTTTACTTTGCTTAGGTGGCCCCCACAATCTCCAGATCTCAACCCCATTGAGAATTTGTGGGATGAAGTTGTACGAGCCATCAGACAGCTGGATCCACAACTGCAATCTCACTCTCTTGGAAAGTGCCATTCATCAAGCATGGTCTCAGATTCCACAAAGCACCTATCAACATCTTGTGGAGTCCATGCCACGAAGAATAGACACAGTATTAAAGGCAAAAGGAGGCCCAACGAAGTACTGACGGGGTGGTCATAATAAAGTGGCCACTCAATGTATATATTAAGCTAACAGGTTTAAGGGGAGTCACAATTATGTTTAGCATTGGTGCTAATGCGGAGTTTGACTAAGGAATTTCTTAAATTTAAGCTTGGAACACAATGGCAACTTCGCCTGAAAAAGTTAATTTGCCAGGCAATTATTTGATAGCTATTGGCTGGAGAACAATGGAGACTCCAACCCTGAGTAACACTTGCTATGTTTTTACAGAAATTAAATTAAAATTTAACCACTTGTAAAAATCAGTGTTCGAAGTTGGGCGAGATGGCATCCCAGCAGTTAATATTATTTACCCTCCCAGCATGTAATAAAATTTAAGCCCGTCACAGACTATAAAAAATTAGGATGAAAGCACAAATTTTAACACAAAAACCAGCAAATGAAATCTTTAATGGATTACATTGATAAATGATAGCAGCTGGGACAGAAAAGATCGTAGACAGATTAAAGGAGGAGGGGACTAAAGGGCCACAGTTAGTTCAGGGGTCCACTTTATAGTCTGACAGGGGCCTGGATTTTTCTGAAGTTTTTGGTTACCAACAAAATAAGTGTGCCAACAACCATTTTATTGAGGGTTGAAAATTTCATGTGGGTAAAAAAAGTTCCAAAAAGCGTAAATCGAAGAAATTTCAGTTATTCATATTAAATTTACAGCTTCCATTGTCTGGAGGCCCCAAATCTTTTTTTTCTACCTACAGACATTGCTACGTTTTTTTTCTCTCAAGTTCCCCTCATAAATGGGCCATATTTTTCAGCAATTTGAACCAAACTATGAATGATAAATTATTTCACTTAAAAAGTTTGAGTAAGACTAGATGGTATGGTCATTATTAATGAGTAAGAGCACTGTTCAGTGTTCACCGACTATGACAATATTTTTAATGCCCCAGATAGTGTATCTGAGAATTTAATAAAACAAAACTAGAACCTCGGCAGAAAGCAAAATCCTTACAAAAAAGTCTGTGAAATTCGAATCTGATTTAATGTGTGCTCTTTGGTATGATATTTTGGAAAGATGCGATAAAGTTAGTACTAAATTACAAAAGCCGTCACTAGATTTGTTAATTGGATGTAACCTTCTTCGGTCACTATCCCATTTCATTGGCAATGAAAGAAATAATTTTTAAAAATATGAAGAAATAGGTAAAACATTAAGTGAAAAATCTCCTGGAAGTTTTGTCAAATCACGATCATATAAAAATATGTAGATGACAATAGCCGTAATGAAACAATTTGAAGTAGAAACATTTAATGTGATTATTGATGAGTTATTGATATATTTAATAATTAGATTGTTTTCCTAAATTTATTCACTATATTGAAACTATATTTGGTAACACGGTAAAACCTCTGAATAGCAGACACCTCTGGAACAGATAATCTGTCCGCTATTGGGAGGTACACGCCCGTCTACTAAAGCCATCGCGCAATACGAACTTTGTGGCCGGTATTCTTTTGCTCTTAAAAATAAAGTTACATCTATAAATATACATACTTTATATGTACATATTTATGTAGTAATAAATTCCGAAACCACATTAGTAATACTGGACATTTAATTGAATATATGTACGTATTGATAGTAACTTAAATATTTGAGTTTTTCAAACATGAGAGAAAATGCAATTTGCGTACATATGTATATACGTAATTCAATGCATGTTTCTGATTAACAAATGTTTTAAAACTTAGATAAAGTACTTACAGCTAATTCATCAATTTATCTGTTAGCATCCTTCCTTCAAAAAAAAAACTGACAACAGTGTTTGATTTTTTTCTTTCACCGTTTACAGCCCCTTTTTCAATATGAATTTTCAAATTCATCAAAAGTGTTAGTCCCTAACAACCACTTTTGCTAATAAAAAAATTTGAAGTTTTGCAGTAAATGTTTCCGCTGCTGTGAAGTTCTTAATGTTGCACACCTTTTCTGCAGCTCCGTCCACTGCCTCTTCTTGAGGAACTTTGCTGTCTCTTCGACCATGTCGTTCTTGTTGTGTGCGTGGAAGAAATGAAATCTTGCATCTATCCTCTGTTCAAAACACAGTTGATCATCCACTGTAATAAAATCATTTCATTTCCCTCACAGTTTAAACAAGTCACGAGTTCAGAAATAGAGCGCAGGTCATCTGCATTGAAAGTACATACTCTTTGTCTACCGAGACAAACCCTGCTTTTTGGAAACGATTAACGGACTACGGTTAGTCTTTGATTGCAGAGGTTACTCAAGTGACGGCATGGAGAGAATTAACGTGAAACAGATGGTAAACAATAGCTAGGAATGGTTTCAATACAGTGTGCTTGGCATTGCTATAAAATTTTGCATACCTTTATCCCTTCAGTGAACGCATTTTTAGCTTTTTCGACTGAAATCGCTGTCCGCTATTCAGAGGTAAAAACACAGAACCGCCTATGGGGACTACAAAACTGTCCGTTTAATGGAGGTGTCTGCTATTCGGGAGTGTCCGTTAAGAAGGTTTTACTGTACCAATAACCAACTGTCAAGTAGTGCGTTCTTTTCCAAAAATGGCATTGGTAAGAAATAACTTGCGATAGACAGCGCTTCAACAAAGACTTTCTGGCTATCATGTCATTAGTACACGATATCGCCAAGCAGTTATTGTTCGACGATGTTGTGCACTCCTTCGTAAACCTCAAAGCCAGGAAAAAGACATTTTAAAGATAAACTTAAACTGCTGAACTATGTGTAAACTTTTGTTTTTGTGCATTCATTTCTAATTTTTGTTGTCTATACTTGATTCAATGTTCGTGTTCTTTTGGTATAAAATTTTTGTAAAATATATTTACATTTGAAAAGATTGTGGGGCACTTTTGGGGTATACTAGCAATGTTTATATTCTACACAGAGTACAGTCGAAGAGATTTTCTTAGCTCACTTAACAGTTCTAATGTAATTACTGCCTTGCGTGACACGTTTGTAAACTTTCTACACAACTGGGTTTACACTGAAAGAAACCTTTTTGGATACTCATTTTATAAATAAAGTAAACATATTGCTTCTGCTATTAAGAGCATTGGTAGTTTACCTGACATGTGTCGAGTAATGTGTTGGGTGATATTTCTGTCATTTTTTTTGTAATTTTACAAAAACACTTACAGTTATGCAAGTATTACTACACAAAGACCGGTGTGCCGAAACATTTCACCTAATTTTTAAGAAATTGAATGGCTCCGATAAATTTTAGTCTTACCACAGATGGAACATACACACAGAAATGTCTTGAGTTATGAGTGAGTGATATTTCTGTCATTTTTTTGTAATTTTACAGAAAACACTGGCAGTTATTACTACACAAATACCTGTGTATTGAATTGATATATTTCATTTAATTTTTAAGAAATTGAATGGTTCTGATAAATTTCTATCTTACCACAGATGAGGTACACACACTGCTCACACGAGATTTCTTCAATGTGTTGGTTTGCAGAAAAAAATGTTTCAACATCTTCAAACAGACATTTTAAAGACAAACTCCTGAACTAGGTGTGAACTTCTGTTTTTGTGCATTCATTTCTAATTTTTGTTATCTATACTTGATTCAATGTTTGCATTTCTTTAGGAACAAATATTAAAAATAATACATCTCTTTATGTCTGCAAACACATCAGAAGTATTTTACAAGGCCTTAACATATATATATATATATGAAAGATGTAGGAAGCATGGTGTTAGAATTTTTAGCACCTGCGATTGCGTGCTAAATAAAAATTTCTCGGCCCCAACGTTGTGTGGGTGAAATTGACCATTATACAATTTGTACCTCGTTCGCCAAAACTAGTTGTCACCCTAGTCACAGGAAAAGCGAGGAAAACTTGTTATCTACTGCATTCGTTTACTTAACTTGTACGGCCTAACAAATAATTTGAACGAAATAAATGAAATAAAAATCAGACTTGTTTCAATTCTTATGCCTGCCAGATGTTACCAAAACCACTTAATACAAACATTCTCATCATAATGCACTGTAACTTACACAAAACAAAAAAATTCTTTCCGAAAATAAATGCTGCGCCACGAGTTACCTTTACTTTCCGTAGAGACTTCTACGCTTCCAAGCCTTCCATCGCTTCATGCCAATATGGCGGCCACTGAGATGTTGCCATTCGACAGCACATAAAAACAGGTATTATACCGTAATGGTTAAAACAGTTTAAACACCGTGAACATGTAGTTTATCTACCGACAATTTACAGTTCATCTCCCGTTGGCGTGCTTACGATCCGTAAACCGTTTTATTACGGTTGAAACACCGACAATTCACGGCAGTTTTTTACAGTGTAATTCTAACAACATCACATCGACCCTGAAAACACATTCCCTTTTAGGTTATATCGTTTGCAGAGTTTCCGGATTCTCAGAATTTACAGGTTTATAATTCCCAGCTGAAAAAGAAAACTTGACATGTGAATGTAGAAAATGAATTTTCGATTCCATATCTTCATAACATTTTAGTGAGATTGTCAAATATATTCCTAGGAGAGGAGAGAGAGAGAGAGAGAGAGAGAGAGAGAGAGGGACAGAGCCTTCTTTTTTGGTTCCAACAAATCCGTGGAAAACTTCTTTACAGAAACGCCGAACTTGAAGTTCAAAATCTTGGAGTTTTTTCTAAAAAGCGAGATGTTTCAAAATATTCCCTATTCGGGGCCAGTAAAATTTTCATCTTTCAGTTTTGCGTCTGCTACATTAGAAAGGTCACTTCCCTTCTTTCCCATGGACTTTACAAAATTCTTCATTAAACCGAATTTCATATGCAAATGTGGAAGAAGAAAGTTCTCATTTGAAACCTGTGGAACAAACTTTACATGATTTCCTCCCGACAAATATATTATCTTTTTTATTCCCTTGTGCTGAAAAATATAATATTTTTATGTTGCCCGATTCTGCCACAAATATAGAATACAGCAGCGGTTCGTGAAGCCACCCTAAAGACATGTAATTTTTCCAATTGACTTCAAATAACCACTCACGTTTTCCAACGTAGTTACAGTGGTTTACTACACCTCGGATGTTCTACTTGATTTCACATGTTTCTTGCAAGCCACCTGCATGGATATTTTTTCCATTATACGATCAACTGCTTTCATACTTCATTTAGATGTATTAGTAAATATGCAAAATTCATTATTACTACCATAAACCATACTTATCTTAAGATCATTAGTATCTTTACAGAAACAAATAAAGTCCTTCATAATGAAATACATGGAATACTCAGCACTGCGTTGTCGTTTGCTAATATCATCCTGTGGTGACATGACCATCAAATCCAGCAAGCAAATCTGCATTCCCTTAAGGAATCTCAACTTCGACATTTGTTGCGCATTTCAATACATCACCTGAAAGACTGCTCGTACCCTCAGATATAATTTAGTATTCAGTTATCGAATCTGAAGGATTACTATTATCGTTTTATCATCATGTACGTCAAAAGTATCTTCTGATCACTGTTGAAGCCATTAAGTTCTACTTTACACCATCTAAGATCACCTATCCTATGTTTTTTGTTAAGGTTGATTTCCATTTATTCCGCTCTGCTTTAATCAACGAATACATCGTCCTACAGAATTAAAAATAATTTTATTTAAAAAACATCTTCTTTTTATATCCCTTTCATTTAAATAAATAAACATACATCCTGCTCCAAAAAAAAAAAAAAAAAAAATTAGGAAACGAAGTCTTTCAATAAAGAATTTTGAAATGTCCTACTTCGTTCGTACAAACCAAACGTTGCTTGATGTCCAGTCGTTCTGGAAATCGATATATTTTATGAAGCTACATCACTGGATAAATATTGTTTAAAACACAGTTGTCACACCCAATGTATAATTTATATTCAATGACGTTGTTTCAAGTGGACTTTAATGTAAACGTAAAGGCTTTTTCTCTTTTTTTTTCTTTTGATGGGAGGTTTAACGACCACCGTGAGCAACTCAACGGGCTATAAGCAGTCGCCCGTCCCTAATTTAGGGTCACTGGTTCCAGGGAAGGGAGAGAGCCAGTGCCGTAAGACAAACACAACATCCATGCGTGACCGGGATTCGAACCCGGACCCCTTAAGGACGAAGGACGGCCAGCCCCTTACACCACTGCGCCACCGGGGCGGCAGCCCGGACCCCTTACGGACGAATGATCAGAGGCCAGCGCCTTAGACCACTGCACTACCGGGGCGGCAGGCTTTTTCTCACAGCAGTCTGTTATTAACATTACAATAGTTTGCGCTATGTTATTTGCAAAATTAATTTTATATATTCAATATTTAAATCTTTAAATCTCCACCACGAATACATTGAAACATTTTATTCACGCCTTTTTTTGGCTAATAATTCCAATATTCTAATAACAATTGCAATTCTGTATCACTTAGATCCGTAAATATGGTTTATTTGCAGTGAAGGATGGAGTCAGCTAGTATCTCTTTTGACTCAGAGCAACTCTCCTATGGTGCCAGCCAGCTAACCATTGATATCACACATGTTGGCTTCTAGTCCTATTTCGAAATAAGAACTTGCTGGAGATTTTTGCAGAAAAGAAAGCAGAAATATATTATGCATGCGGCTGGTGCAGCTGATAAAAGACAGCTGTTAGATCAGAATAAAAACATCCTTGATTTTTATATTTCGTATTAAGTGAAGATAATTTCTATACATTTTCCAAAATTTAATTTTTCTGGCAAGTGGAATAAACTTCCATTGTACGTTTATGTTTGATTAAAATTGTTGTTTAGCTTGTTTCATACGGCCAGTATTTTCGTTACGTAATGCAGTAGAACAATAAAAGAAAGTGTAATAGCGCATATAATCGCTTACTATAATTTCATCAGCATTGTCCTTATTATAATCCTTTCTATCTGAACACCTGTTCATTTCTCTTTTCACAGGCTGTTGGACCTACGCCTTTCTTGTTTGTCAGGGTTCTAGAAAACCAGCACTCACGCGACAAAATCTTGTAGAAATAAGACATCAAGGCATTATCAAATTATTGAAGCGTCGCCTCTTTTATTCCTATTTCGCACACGGGTTGCAATTTCGGTTTCCGTCTTTCATTCGGAGACCATAAAATGCGAATACAGATGTAACGGACTCATAAGATATGTCGGAATTTGAATGAACGATTAAATGGAATTTTAAGCGAATTCATCAAATTTGGTCAATGCACGTTATTGCACGTTATCCGAAACTTTGGAACATAGGTAGTTAAGGTGCAAACTGAAATTTTAGATAAGTGGCCTGTGGCCGGTAAATCCAAAAATGTTAGAGGCCAGTGGCCGGTAAATCCAAAAAAGTTAGTGGCCAAAATAAAAAATAAAAACTAATTGGATGGTAAGTTAACTAATATAAAAAAGGGGGGAGGATTAATAAAAAATTTAATGCAACTGCTATTATTTACATGGATGGTTTTATCTTAGCCTAAAAGAAGCCACTCACTGCGCAAAATAAAAACTAATTTGTAAATCTTGTTTTTCGTCTGGGTTTACTCATTCCCGAAATATTGATAATATCTGTGAAAATTTACCATGTACCAGTAAAAATCTTGATGTTTCGATGTTTTTGCTAATTAGCCGATGAATTCATACTTTTCCATCTGCAGCAGTGAATGGTCACATTGGTGGGTAAAATCGCTGCTCAATATAACGGCGATTACTCACCAATTACAATCGAGTAACCAATAATATCTGTTAAAGCGCTCGATGCGTTGGTGGAAACCTTGATGTTTTTTCATGTATCGGTTCCTGAAGTATCGAGGAAAAAACTCTATTTCGTTGCTGAAACATCGACCAATACAGCCAATTCACGACACAAAGGTATTTTATTTCATTCCTCTTTACAAGAATGCAACAAAAAGAAATTCATGTATTTTACACAGAAAATATTGTTTACAAACATCGGTAATGAAATCTCGATGTTATTTTAATGTATCTGCTTCTGAAACATTGAAGTTTAAGCTATTTTAGTGCTACACGTAATGCATGTATGTATGACAGAAATAATAAACCATTTTCTTAGAAATTCCAAGCTTCGAGAAAAAACGCTGTATTTTCCATAAATTTTAATATTTTTGGCCGAAATATTTCCGTGAACTTTATTTTGTTTAAAAAATAACTTTACGTGAAATATTTTTGAAATAAAAATTTAAAATTTAAAACGGATTTTCAAAGACTGCTCTTCTGCAACAAAAAAATAAAAAATAAAAAATGAAGTAATATAAAAACTCTCTTAATTTTGAATATACCCTTGCAGATTGATGTTATTCTAAAGTGATTCAAAATCATCACTATAACTTGGCAAACTTTCACCCTCACTACAACTAGCCATTTCAAGATTTACTTACAGGCTGATGTTAACCTAAGGTGTTTCAAAACACTGATCTGCAAATACTGAGGAATAAGCTGTCAATAAAGTTCGTCCTCAGCTAACACACGAATTTTGAAAAAGATGTGGAGGATTTGTAATTTGCCGAGTTTTGCGATTGTATCAGTTTCTTTGGGAAAAAAAGAAATGAATAATGTGAAGGGTGTCTAGTAATAAAAACATTTCGTTCTCCTGCGCAGCAAAGTCTGATAGAAAAATAAACACGCCGTTGTCCCTGGATTACGAGTTGCATGTTTTTACACTTTGAATAGTGCTCGATAAAGTGATTTCTGAGAGTGTAACGTTGCATAATTCACCCACAATCTCTTGTGAACTGCTCTACCTCAGTAGGAAAAGTTTAGGCTAAAATTAGTCTTACTGTGGTAACACGGCAAAAGTCTTGGAAAGCTGCGAGCGCGATCTTACTATACGATTCTTATTGTATATTGTCATGATTTTTTCAATAACATTGCTCTTTGGTGCTATGATTCGTGGAATATTAGTGCACTCCGAAATGTGTCATTGGAACTATGTAGGAAAAAAGTAAAAACATTTCTTGATGAATTTATCTTAGTAGTATACCTCCATAAATTTTACTAAAGAAAGACTACAGGGCGAAATTAAATAAAAAAAACATTGCTGCGAGTGCCGTGCCAGTGCAGCAATTTGCAGGTCATTACTATTTAAAAAGGATTCGGACAATACGAAAACTGTGTAAAGAAGAAGTAAATATTTCATCTCAATTGTACTTCATAGGGAGAAACGTGTACCAAGATGTTCGCGTCAGTAGCTTATGGTTTGTATTTATTTGTACATATTACAATCTCATGTATTAGACAGCGTATTGTTTTCGGTACCTGTAAACTCTCTCTTAAATATTATGTGCTGTTATATATTACAAATATATCTACTTTAATTACTTTGTGAAGCGATATTCTCCGAAATCATTTGTAAATATGTAGTTAAATAACTGTAAACAAAATTTACAGACTTCGGCCGTCGTTTCGAAGCTCGATTTTTGTCACACCGCTCTGAACTGCTGAAAACTTTTCGTGTCAGAAGGGCGCTTTGAGCATTGTTATCGGAACCGTAACTACAAGTGGGGTCACCTGCTCCTGCTTTTCGCGTTCTAATCTTGAAGGACGACCTGGCAACTTTCTCTTGTATTTTTAGTAAGAAAAATAATGATGTATATTATGAGGACGTCAAAGGTGGCAGTGATGAGTTCCAAGACGTCTGGAAAATCGAACTGAATTAATTTTCTGAGGGAGAACAAAAGTCTGCAGGTTCCTAAATGCGCATTTAACTAAGCATAAGTTTATTAAACTTTGTTTTGATCATGCAGAAATAAATTGTTCATGTACGGAAAAAAATATTGTATATCCCTTCATGCGTTATTTTATTTTCATGGCTTATTATTCAGTATCTGTTAGAGAATTAATTAATAATTATAAGTCATCGTTACCGCTTTCGGTAAATGAAAGAGCTCTTGCTTTCAAACACAACTGACGAACAGAAATTGGTCTAATTTAAAATGCAGCATTTTCATTTCTTTATTATCACATATTAAAGATGTATTCGTTCCTCTACGAAGACTGGAATTCAAATATTTGCGTTCGATAAAGTCGTGAGAAAGTTAGATTGGAATTTTGATTTTCTTCTTATCCGAATCAGTTTTAGTTTCTTTTACTTTTCCAGTTATCAAATTATTTTACTTTTCCTTTAAATGTTGAGTAATCTGTAGCTTTTCCCAAAAGTTGGTTACGTCACACATTTATGTTGATAACTTTGCAGTAATTTCCCTCCTTGCCAGTGAGTGTCGTTTTGTGTGGCATTATAACCATTGTCTACGTGTTTTTGACTGCACCGGTGTATTATGATATTCATGTTTGCGTTCCGGATAACTCTGTTTTTCTATTTAATTAGAATTTTGTTTTAACATCTAGTTCGTTCCTCAGCTTTAGTAGACATTTTTGTCCAAAAAGGAAATTATACAGATTCGTGAAAAGGAAAATGGAAGTAGAAGGTTCGTATCTACATATTTGTAAACCATTTCAAAAATGGGAAACGGGGGATGGTTTTGGGAGCCATCTCATGAGACACTTCTGGTCTCTCAGTGTCTATGGAGATGCCCTTAAATGCTACGCGTTCCTAGCATGTGTTGGCTGATCACTTACACGTTTTTAAGGTGTTCGATCATCCTGCGGCCGATGCTTCTGTTCCAGGACAATGTGCAGCCCAACCTTACCGCAATCACCCATGTACAGCTCTGGGAACACTTATCTGAGTTTAGAAACATCCAGTTACCACCAAGGTCCCCGGAGCTTCCATAGGGTTTTTAAATCTGGCGAATCGCGTTTAAATGCCGTTGAGGGAAGCTTCAGATTCTTCGATTCTAATCCGATGACTCAGGTGGATTTATGGACAATGCTGCAAAAGGCATGGCTGGTATTGCCTCCAGAAACTCTCCGGTAGCTGGTGTTGCTGGTTCTTCGGCGTGTATGAGCTGTTATTTGCGCTAAAGCATGAGTAAAACACTATTAGGTAGGTATCTCTAACGTTTTTTTACATTGAGTAAATATCAGTGACATGAACAAAAATGAAGTTTTCACTTTTGAATTTGAAAAAATAATTACAAATTGACTTGAAATGAGCTCATTATTTTGTTCCGTTCTGTTTCTTTAAAAATAAGCCATTAAGTGAGCACCAAAGTTTAAGTCACTTTATTAGGGGTATGAAAAATAATCCGGCGTTTTAAGGAGGAAAGAGACCGGAACAAGTTGCAACACCGTACACATTCATTCAACGAAATATTGGCCGTTTTTAAGACAACAAATAAATGTCCCTGTGATAGAAGAACTTGGGTTTGAGCTGAAGAACGCAGTGTCGAAATTTTTCACCACTGGAACTGTGGTGAATCGCTTTTGGGCTAGGGCATGTTGCATAGAGCGAAACAGATGAGAGTCTGAGGGTACAATGTACGGGTAGTAAACCGGGTGCGGCAAACCTTCGCAGTGTAACAGTTCAAGGGTTTATTTCGTTGGAGCACCTACAAGTAGACTGGCATTATCGTGTAACAGGGTGACTCGGCGGCGTCCTTTACCTGTCCATGGGCGTTTTTGCTCGATTGCGGCGTTCAGTTTCATCGACTGATTGCTATATCGTTGTGCAGTGATTGTTTCGCCCGGTTTCAACAGTTCGAAGTACAACACTCCATGCATATCCCACCACACACACAACAACACCTTTTTTTCGTGGATATCCTGTTTGCAGTGGATTTTGATGGCTGGGCTGGGTCGACCCAGGATCGCTTCCGCACAGGGTTGTCGCAATAGATCCATTCTTCATCCCCGATGAAAACATTCCAGAAAAAATTCTTCCCTTCAAACCTCTTCAGCAACGATATGAAAATGCACAACCGTCGATCAACATTACGGTCCATTAAAGTACGCGGAACCTACTTACCAATCTTCTGGATTTTCCTCAAGGCCTGTTGACGCCGTACCACCCTCGATTAAGCCACTTGAAAACGTTTTGTCAGTTGCGTGGCTCGGTCGTTGCCATCCATCAAAATCAAAATTGTAAAAAGAATTCATATCTTAATGCCCGAATTACCTGATATCATCGGGTAATTCGGGCATTAAGATATGAATTCTTTTTTACAAAAGGCCTATTTAGAGGCAAACAGCAAATGAATGAGTTTGATAGATCCCGGAGTCCGCAATTTTAATACGCAGTTTTAATCCAGTTTTCTGGAATTCTCGCCACACATGCTTAGGAAAGCGTACCGCTTCGGTCAATAGGCGTAAGGGGCACCTATTTTGCAATTTCTGTTTCTTAAAACCTTACTTCGTTTTCATAATGTATTGTTGTCGAACATAAGTGTAACCCAATATGATTACGTTTGTAGAAGCAGGATGATTTCTCTACCCACGGAAGACAATAATTTCGGATAATGTTTAGCATTGTTTATCTGCAGATAGTGATTTGGAAAACATCTGGGTACTGAAATGTAAACGAAAAGATAATTTTAAAGTAAGAAATGCAAGAATTTGATCTAAACATTTTACTGTTAAATGCTGTATTAGTGACTTAAATTCAGAATAATATGGGTTGCGTGACGAAACGAAATTGAAAGCAGATGCTGTACGTTTAGACAACCTTCTTGGTCAAATTGGACGTATGTGCATTTCAACTCCTAATCTTCATGAAACGTCATCATTCATTCCTAACGATAGTCATGAATTAATGATGAAAGAATCCTAATGCCATTGACAGGGCTTGAAGGATTTGGGACATTTCGTGTGAATTTTTGTTTCAATTAGATCGTTAACAAGTGGATATATATAAATATTATCTTGGATGTTCAACCCCTTAACGGAACTGCTAGTTGCGTTTATAATCTAAAGGCTAGCCTTTAAATAGCTCGGATTCAATTTTAATTCGCACTAATATTAAGTTTTGTTTCTTTAGCTTCCTGCGAACTACGAAGTGCAAAATAATGTTTGTTTACAGCAATGACCTAGCATTTCTTTATTCAAAAATTTTAATTTACTTTGTTTTCAAATTTAAATAATTTCTGAACTGAGAAATAAGAGATCGGTGTTTAAAATTACAAGTATTTAAAACATTTCCAATCACACTATTTATTTCCACTCCTCGTTGGGTAATTTCGTATAAGATATACTATTGACTGACGAAATATACGTTAGTATTACCGGTATGAGTGATGCCTCTGGCCGCTATCACCTTTGCCTCCTTTGTGACGTCATTTCGTCAGCCAATAGCAGAGTATATCTGATATTGCCAAATATAAAGAGATATCTAAGAATATTAAATAGTAGTACTCCTCAGATCAAGTCACAAGAAATGTTAGGTTATAATTTGCTATTTAACCTAACGTTCACAAAGTTTAACACGCCAAAGTGATTTTTTCATCAACATTCTGAAGAGTTTTCGAACAAGCATTAAACTTTTGCTAAATGCCCCGTATTTTTGAACCATGAGTTCAACGAATTACAATTTCAAATTGTTTACCTTAAGTAGTACTGTTACATACTACAGATGTAATGCACGTGTCAAGCCGACAAAACTGTTGGGCGAGCAAGTTACTCTGGAGTGACAAGGGCGCGTGTTCAATCTTCGTCGTGGACAAATTTATGTTTTCACATTGGCGCCCGAACGTAAAAAAGGATGTACTGGCCGATGGATTTTTCGAAATATGTGTGATGTTAGCACACATCGTCTAGAATTAATAAAAGTTCGTCCTTCGCGTACCGAAAAAATGAGGTAGACGATGTCACATACTACAGAAGTAAAGCACGTGTGAAGACGACAAATCTGCATCACTACATTCCATCCGTGTAGCTTAGCTTTGAGAGAAACTTACTCCCGACTGAGGAGGCGCCTTTATCAACCATGGAAAGATAATTCTGAAATATATTCTTCGTGTCTTAGAGGGTTTACCCTCACCAACGAAGACATACAGGAGGGTTTGAAAACTGTTACTAGTCTAGGACTAGTAACAGTTTTCAAACCCTCAACAACAATAGCTTTTGCCATCAATATAAAAGGATCTTCATTCTTGCAAAAACGTCCTTTGTTGGCCACATGACCGGAAAAAGGGATGTATATTACAAAATAAAAAAATATTAAAGTCGCGTGCAAGTAATTTTCTAAGTTAAAAATTCACATACTAGTTAAAATATTAATTTTTATTTTTATTTTACAAAGAATACGGAGTGTTTTGGTAAGTATAAAGGCAGTTTAGGATGTTAATGTGGTCAGTATTCGAGCAATTTCATCTTATGGGGCCAATATCTCAAGAAAATGGAATAAAAACAGGTATAGGACGAGAAATTTTCCATTTCTGGGGCAAACTCAGAAACAAAAATGTATTAATTGAACAACACGCAAGAAACATCAAATACAATTTTGCTAAGGCGTTCGAGGGAAATATTTAAATGTAAATTAAGCTTATGGTGATAAGACACGCTATTTAACCTCTTACACATTTTGGCAAAGTGCCGACGATTTAAAATTGACATTTGTAAAACAAATATTTACCTTACAAGGATTGTGCTTCTAAGAGACGAAATTGCGCTAAAAAAGAAGAAAAGACACCGAACAAAATTCTACTGCTAAAGATCGTCGTAGTAGTTTTTAAGCCTTGGAGTTTCCAGAATATGTTCTCTCAGTTTGAGTGACAAACGACAAAATAAGTTTGTTATACCAATATTTCCGTTCTCAGTGTACCAACCGGAATAAGGTGTTTAATAAGTAGCTTCTCTAATTCGTTTGCTAAGAGCGTGTTGGATCGCACAATATTATACTTTCACTAGCACAACACAATGTCTGATATCGACTGAAGCATGTACTAAGTAATGCTAATTAATTACGAGGAAGAATTACAAAATTGGGAAAGGCTATTAAAATCTAACTTTTCAGAGTTGTCATATACTTTACATATATTTAGTTTTTGTGGTATTTTTCGTTTTGGAACACGATATGGGCTTTTAAATTTCGACAAAAAGAGGTAGCATGTTAGAATAAACTCTTAAGAACTAAAAAAGCATTGTTTTTAAAGTGAACTTTTTTGGTATTGAATCGAATTCATATTTATGATATAAATAGTCTGAAATGATAAAACATTAGATTCAGGTTTTTTTCCAATACGTTTACGTTGGTATTGTATATAGTATGAACTGAGTCCATAACGTCACACAAAGTTGACGTAACAATATAATAATATCACTATTACTTTCAGAAATCATTCTGAAGATGTTAATCCGTTTATTGGTGTAAATATGACATGAATGGTAAGTCAGATAATATTCGGAAACTTGAAAATTCCGTCGTCCTGGAGAGGGAATCAAACCCGCGTCTCCAGGCTAGTTTCTAAGTATGCTTACCACTACACCACCTAGAACGAAGAAGTCTTGCGTTTCCAATTAATTTAAGTATAGCCATCACAGGATTCGCTTGTCGAACCAACCCGCACTCATGTTTAGCGACGCTGGATGTTACTAATTATATCCCGTGATTCCCGGGAGGAGCAGAAAAATAATGAAATGTCTGAGCAGGCAAACCTAGAATTCTTGACCTCCAGATTCGTAACATAAATGGCGGGTGCTTCGACTAGCGAATCCTGTGATGGTTGTATTGAAATTAATCAGAAACGTGAGACCTGTTTTTTCTGGGTGGTGTAGTGGTTAGCATAATTGGAAGCTATCTAGGAGACGCCGGTTCGATTCCCGCTCCAGGACGATGAATTTTTCAAGGTTTTGGATATTATCTGAATTACCATCCTTGTCATATTTTCACCAATAAACAGATTCACATCTTTAAACTTTGTATTGTATTGTGTAATACCGAGTTCCATTCATGTGGAACTAATTTGTTTTAGTTCACGGTTCGTCGTGCAGAATCTCCACAGAAATCTTGAAAATACCTCGCCCTGAAGCGGGTAACTTAGCAGTTGGAAACGATTTCCCCTCGAACGTATTGCCGTTACACCATGCAGGAAGTGAAATTCAACGTTACTGCAGCTTAGAAATTATAAGTTCGCAATCTGAACAGATTTCAGATCTGCGCAAATTGTAGTATTTGTATGCTTCTGCAAAGCATCCACAACCCTTTCGAATCCAAGGACGGATTTTGGTCTCAAATATCCTACGGTTTCAGATATGAATCACTGAATTTGTGGAAAAATTATTCTGAAATGACAAATTCATAGGCTTTAAATTTCATAAGAAAATGTTACGTGGTGTACAACGAACTAAAGTACTGTGCTGGCCACCCAAAATGCAACACCAAGAAGGACACGAGATAGCAAAGCCAGATTTACTGGAAACATAACAACAGATACAAAGATAAAACGATTTAGCTTACAGGCCCGTGCGACTTGCGGAACATGCATACATTAATAGTTGGTGTGGCCCCCGTGGCTGGCAATAGCGGCAGCTACACGCCGCGGCATCGAACGGAAGAGGCTTTGAATGAGGGCTTGGGGCATGTCGGTCCAGGCTGCTTACACACGTTGCCACAGTTTATCAGGCGTAGCCACGGGTGGTGCTTGCCGGGTAACTCGGTTGCCGATCAGCGACCGGATGTGTCCGATGGGGGACATCTTGGGAGAACAGGTAGGCCACGGCAGCAGTGACACCTGGTGGGCCGTGAAGAATTGTTGCATGATGCGCGTCACGTGCAAGCGCGCATTGTCCAGTTGAAACGTGGCCGCTGGCAGGTCCTGCAGGTAAGGGAGGACTAAAAGCTCTAAAACGTCGGAGATGTAGCGGTGGCTGATCAGTGTACCGGCGATGTGTACCAGAGGGGTGCGGGTGTCATGTCCAATTGAGCCCCAAACCATAATGCCAGGAGACGGACCATTACGGCGACTCATAATGCAGGCGTCCTACAGTTTCTCACCGCGGTGCCGCCACACGCATTTCCGACCATCGTGGTGTTGCAGGCAGAAGCGGGATTCGTCGGAGAAGACAATGTCGTGCCATTCCGTAGTCCAGGTGCGGCGTTCAATGGCACACTACCGCCGCAATAGCAGGTGGTGCAACGTAAATGGTAGTCGGAGCAATGGGCGCCGTGCGACAAGTCCACGCTTCTGCAAATTACGTGGAATGTGCTGACACAGGTTGTTGTGCAACACACCCTAATTCCTGCGCTAACGTTCGTCATGAGGCGGTGAAAGCCGTCAATGCCCCCGCAGAACATGCCGGACCTCTCGTTTGGGGTGTGCCGCGGCTGCGGCAATGCCTCACGTCGCGTCGGTCCGTCCATCCCTCCTTCTCTCACCGAATCCATACTCGCCTCACTGTGGCTGAATGTGGTCCCACACGGGCGCCGATGTCTCGGTACGATAAACCGCGGTTGCAATAAGCCGTTATTCGTCCTCTGTCGAAATCCGAAACGAGCTGGAATGACTGCCGTATTTTGCGACGAGGCATCAGGAAGCTTCCCACTCACAGGTCCTGCAGCACAATACCTTTCCACTACTTAAACCCCGCCTTCTGTGCGCACTTCTTATAGTGTTTCTCGGTGGCGTGCCGGGCGCACATGGTTTGCATATGCCCTGCAATGCTAATCGTTTGCATGTCCTACCGCGGGCGAGGCATGCTGCGAATATTAGGCCAATCGGATGCTTCCTTCTTGGTGTTGCATTTTGGGTGACCAGCTAATAGATTTCATCAATCATACTGCTGAAAATAATGTTCTTGTGTACTTCCTTGAATTTGTAAAAAAATTAATCATTTTTATGTGAAAATACTCCAAATACGTGGCGACAGTTAACAAATAAATACATCGCTCTTTTCACGTTCCAGAAACACACAGCATCCGAGAGAACAATTTTTCGGATGCTGTGTGTTTCTGGAACGTGGAGAGAGCGATGTATTTATTTAATATTATTATGATTCATTCTTATTTTTTTTTATGATTAAGACCGTTTTAATTAGAAAAATTCTTTTTCTTGCTGCAAGTTGTGGTTTAACGAAATCAAGAATAACTCAAGGAAACATATAAACCGCACGTACGAAATTTAAGTTTATTGGATTAAGTAAAGGCAGGCAGCCAATGTAGATGCATAACCCAACGGCCATGCCTCACCTGAATTCCAAACCGGATCCATGTCGCACGAAATGTCGCAAGCAAGACGTAGACCACTGTGCCGCTGGCCCCCTTTCGCCTAATAAAAGCGCAACTCTTTCGAAATTAAAAATTTTCCTGATTTTGTTAAAAAAAACCAGCGGGGAGGTGATTGTATATACAGAACCGCAGGACTTTACGTAGAATTACATCAGGCTAGAGAAGGGAAAATATTTTAAGTTGTTTAAGAAAATTAAACACTTATTGAAGGTATGTAATAGATTTACAAAGGTTTTACCATACAATATAAATATAATGCACTGATCGTCAAAAAATAGTCGCACTCAGAAGGACGTGACGGATTGCAATGCATTTCAGGAGGAAGATAAAGGTTACCAGGAACAACACATTTTTAAACATTGAGACTGATTTGGGCAATATTTATTGAGCTACACGCCATTACGTTGTATCACTCAGCATGGCGTCGTGCCCCCATGTTTGATCACACACTATGCCAGTCGTCTCGGCATGAAATTGAATAGATTCCTAATGGTATCCTGCGATGAGCCACCCCATGTAGCTTAAATCTTGTCTCGCAGGTCCTGCAGATTGCGCTGTAGGGGTAGAGTGGCGATAGCGCGTCCAATAACATCCCAAACATTTAAATTCGGCGATGGGTGTGGCGATGCGGCTGACCATGGCAGAGTGTCAGTGCCTTGAAGGAAAGCTCTCGAGACAGCAGCAGTATGCGGACGAGCGTTGCCCGGTTGGAAAATCGCACTGGAGTGAGCGTTTAGAACAGGTAGGGCCACTGGTTGCAGGATCTCATCAACGTCCCGTTAGGCTGTACAAGTGTCTGTACTGAACACCAAAGGTGATTTGGCATTGTATACAATTGCACCCAACACCATCACACCAGGCCTTCCGGACGTGTGTCGCTCGACAACAAACCGGTAATCTTGGCGATGACCAAAGTGTCTCTACACACGAATTTGTTGGTCGTCTGTTACAAGACAAAAACAGGACTCGTCACTGAAGATCACCCGCTGCGAAAACGAGTGGCTCCATGACAGTGTGGTACGACAGCATTTCAGTCTTTGGCGACGATGCAGTATTGTTAAGGGCAGTCGTCGTAACGATCTGCGTGGCTAGGTCGTGAAGCTGTTTGCTAATGGTGCTGGCACTAATCCGAAGAGGCGTGGAGGGCACCACTGCTCACTGAATATTCTCAATCGTGGCTGTTGGATCACTCCGCGCATGACGGACAACCCGTCGATCCTTCATCTACGTAATTCGTCTAGGTTTTGAAGAAAAAAAATTAGTTAAGGGCGCGTAATTCGTCTAGGTTTTGAAGCAGCGACAGGAAGAACTTTCCTGTCGCTGCTGTGTGCCTTGTTTTATCTATTGCCGACAACAACATGCTATGCTGATATCCTCACGACCGGTATGGCACCCATTACTACGATGAACCCATTCCGCTTCCCTCAGCCGAACGATTCGGTCGGTGTCAAACACCTCCACCTGCTGGAATTGCTTCCGAACTTTTCCCCGAGACATATAATGTGCTTTGGAATTTACTGGTATGAAATCCCAATGCTTAATGCACCACGAAACACCTGACGCTTCCTAATGTAATGCTATCTTTGTTACGAACCCTGTTAAGGTGTTCTTAAACATTAATAGCTTGTAAAGCGCCCTTAACTAAATTTTTTCAGTAAATTTCAAGCATATGATCAAATGATCATATGTAGAGGATTTTAGGAAGGGAGTGTCTGACCCCAGGTCTTAAGCAACACTTAGAAATAGGAAACTAGGAGATTTATGCTAGAGCGCCCGATAGGAAAGTGATACGGAAGCGAAGAAGGGGTAGCAAGATGCCCTTATTTATTACCGGGGGGGCAGTACCCGGGGTCCAACGGCTTATCGTACCCATCCGACGCACGGCGGATATTTAGTGTATCACGCGTTCGTACCTGCCTGGGATCGAGCCTGAGGCCCTTTCCGGGGCAGTCACGAACCTTGGCCACTATGCTACCCATGGCCCTTGCTCTTAACTAAAATGATCTCTGAATTAAAAAGTTTTCAGTTTTTTTTTCACTATTTACTGAAAGCTATCGATTAAGATCTTGCACAAAAAATGGGTAACATTACAGTTTTACCTTATTATTGTCAATATATTTTAATATTTAAATTAAATACATATTTATCGATGTATCTGGAGATAACAGACACGTACGTTTATCTTGGACAGCAGATATCAAGTGAGGGTCACATTGATGAAGAAATTAATCGGCGTACAAAACTTGCCTGGAGAGCTTTTGGAAGAAACAGCATAATTTTCAAGAGCAATATGCCATTATGTCTTAAAAGAAAAGTGTTTGATCAATGCATCCTTCCAGTGCTTACGTATGATGCAGAGACGTGGACCTTAGCTAAAAGAGACATACAAAGGCTGCAGACAACTCAAAGAATCATGGTGAGGTGCATGCTTGGTGTAACCAGGAGAGATAAGAAGAGGAACACGTGGATCCGAAAAATGACAAGAGTGGAAGACATCATGATCAGAGTTAAATCCCTGAAATGGCAATGGGCTGGACATACTGCCAGAAGAACAGACCACCGATGGACAGCCGAAATTTTAGATTGGATTCCAAGGTACAGGAAAAGACCCAGAAGACCACATAGAAGATGGGTGGATGAAATTCGAAAGTATGCGGGAGTGACATGGAGGAGACTGGCACAAGACAGACCGTTGTGGAGGAAACTTGGGGAGACCTTCGTCCAGCAGTGGATTGATAATGGTTGACAATGATGATGATGATGATATACATATATATATATACATATATACGCTAATGGTCCAACATCTGAAAACCTTAGACACTTCAAACGTAACACTACTGAATACTGGAGAGGCCAACCTCTTTTAGTTATTAAGTAGGACTGGATCATTCGTTACAGTTACCTTTAGAAAGACAGATAATTATATAGAAGGATTCTGATAAATAAGTGTTTATTTTTTTTTTAATTTAAATCTAAATACACTAGCGGAAAGTGAAAAAAGGACACCAAGAGGAATTGGCGGACGATCATGAAATTTACATATGTTAATGGGGTCGAGATTACATAGGTGTGATGTTAATTTCGGGACCAACCGGTGAGCGCTTACGCCAGAGCACGGCATAATATGCAAATTATCGTCGGTGGTATTTAAGGAGTACGGCGAAGTGAATGTAAACAGTCGTCGGCGTTCGGACAAGTGCAAAGTACCTGATGAAGCTGCAATGCCGGGACATGGAAGACGTGTACTATTTCAGCAGTTATCGGACTTTGAGCTTGGTCGTCTAGTCGGACTCCGCGATGCCGGGTAATCGTATCGTCGTATTGCTGAACGAATTGTACGGGAAGTATCGGTGGTGGTACGATGGTGGCGTAGATGGCCCGAGGAACATTCCCACACGAGAAGACGTGGAACCGCGAGTCACAGACGGACTGATAAGCCGACCAATGGACGCATAAGAAGAGCGGCGTTGTCAAGCAGAACATTCACTGCGACGCAAATTCGAGCTGCCGTTGCCCCTGAGGTGAATCTGCGAATAATCCGCAACCGTCTACTGGATGCAGGACTACGTGCACGTGTGCCTCTGGCATGTGTACCTCTGACTCCAGCCCACCGTCAGGAACGGCTGCAGTGGTGTCGCCAACGTCTGCACTGGAGAACGCAATGGCGATCTGTGGTGTTCAGCGATGAAAGCAGATTCTGCTTGAGAGCCTCCGATGGCCGTTTGCGTTTTAAAAGATGCCCAGGTGAGCGTCTCCACCCTTCTTACATCTTCCACCGACATGCAGGGCTTACACCTGGTCTCCTGGTGTGGGGAGCGATTAGCTATCAGTCCCGTACACAAGTAGTGTTTGTACCGGGTACGTAAAACAGCACCTCCTACATCAACAACATCATTCAGCCCGTTTTTGTGCCATTTGTAAGGTCGGTCCATCGTAGTGTTTTCCAGCAAGATAACGCACGCCCACACACGGCACGTGCAACGCAACATGCACTTCAGGGTGTGAGCCAATTTCCATGGCCTGCACGTTCAACGGATTTGTCCCCCATTGAGCACTTGTGGGATTTTTTGGGACAACGACTTCTCCGGTATTCACAGCCAGCCACGACCATCCCCTATTTACGTGTCCAGGTTGAGGACGCTTGGAACTCAATACCCCAAACTTACATCCAACATCTGCACGATAGACTCCATGCCAGAATTGCACAGTGTGACGCAGTTAATGGCGGTTCAAGCTCGTACTAACCATGTTACATGGAAATGTTATTTTTCAGTTTACCAGCAAATATAGCTGTATTTTGCCATAATGTTTTGATCACGTTATCCTCTGTATTCCGTTATTATGCTGTATAAATTTTGCTGGTATCAGACGTCTCTTTCTTGGTGTTCTTTTTCCACTTTCCGCCAGTGTATGTATCATTCAACATCTACCTATATCACACACTGTTGTTGTAACTTCTCACTGAATTCTGAAAAGTGAGACCAAGAGAGCTTTAAAAGATAATGGGAAAATGCAGGCATTCCATTCTTTGCTGCTACTGATAATTCACTGTTCATTCCCGGCAGTATAATCTTTTATCTAAAGGCATTTATTAATTATTACATATCCCTGTTTAATTTTTTGGGACATCACTTCTCGTGAATTGCTTACTTTATCGTTGCATCGCTTTTGAGCTGCTTAATGTCTAATGTGCCATCATCATTTTGAAACGTGTTTTTCGTTGCGTTTCTGCGTCAACCCACATAAATAATCGCCTTATTACCAATTTAGCTGTAAAAACGTGTCTCTTCTGCAGAAGAATAGAATACATCCAGCGTGGCGAAAATTATAAATAATATGTAAAATAACTTTTGGAAAACAGCGCCGTTATAGATTTTTATCAAGCAGAGTGAAAACATTCACTGTTCTCAAATCATTGAAATTGCCGCAAAGAATTTTTGATTTCACTTTGAACTTCGTTCGGAAGTTTTCTATTTATTAAAATTTAATACAGTTAATGAAATGCTGCTTATTTCCGTGTTTGGATATGTCTTACCTGACCTCCGTTTATATTCAAATATGTTTCTAGAAATATCATTTCTCCTTGTGTAAAATGAAATGCAATCTCTCGATATTTTGATGATTTATCTCTATTAATGATATTTCTTACTCTCTGACTTCAGTCTATTTAAGATTCTCTAGCAATTATAGCGTAGAGTTATTTAGGTTGAATATACTATTAAAAATGTCATTTCGCGTTTAGTAAATCTATTCATTGCAAATTGATGATAGCACTGATCTTATTAGTCTTGCAAAATATGTTTGGGAAAAATAATTATGGTGCGAATTTTTTATTTTCTTGTGAACTTGTACAAACTACAGGAAAGTGCATTTTTAAGTCAGCGGATTAGGGTATTCCTGAGAACATCATTTCTTGAGATAAACGTATGGTCCTGACAACAGAGTACGGCCATTGATACACTGTTTGTTATGCGATTGAAGTCTTCCAATGACGACTTATTTTTTTGTGGAGCATAGTTTAGGAAGACAAGTTATAATTCTGCAAATTAGGACTTGCTTTGGTTGCTAATTTTATTATTTGTTAACGATAATAAAAAGGTGTGTTACAGCGATGAAGAAATTAATTTCGACTTTAAGCCTTTTTGAATAAATCGAAAGCTAACACCAGTTACACGATCTCATGATGTATCAATGTGCTATAGTAAACCAAATATCCCGAATATGCAAATTCACCTGAATTTTGGCTTTCTGTTTAGTTTAACTAAAGTGTGTTCCAGAGTACAACTTAGTGTAAACAAATAAACCAGCTTTTAAAATGCAGTACACATAATTGCATATTACTTAGCAAACGTAAACTAATATTCATTCTATTTTCAATCAAATTATTTTTTAAAGTCCAATTCAGAAGGACCCTTCTGGGTTGTGCGGCGAGTGGGATATACTGTTATGTATCTTCTTACATATAGATTCATCTCTTGGGGTCTTCTGTAAATTGTTTGCTTCGATATCGCAATTCCCGCAGCAGAAGGGTCCTCCGGAAGTTGTCCGGTTGTCGACTCCCTCTGACCTCCATCTGTTAAAGAGAGAACCGGTTGTCTTGACTTGTTGTGTCTCGTGAGCGTTCTTGTGTCGGGTATCTCGTTATTTCTCCGGTTTCCTGTAGCTCTCTCCAGAGATTGGAAAACACTTGACTTAAAACATTCAGTAATTTCGCTACCTCACTGCTTCCCATCTCCCTTTCGCTTTCCATCATAAAGTCTTTTAAGCTGTTGTACGGACCGATTCTTTCCCTAACAGTGCAACACAATCTCAAATTGACAAACCTCGTTCAGTGAAATTGTTATCAAGGTCACATGACTGCCAGCTCGATCACGCAGGTCGTCATTTGCATATCTCTCTATGACATAGCACGATGTTGCTTAAGTACGTGGAGTTTGCGTTTCGTCGTGCAAATATCTCAGAACATTTTTGTAGTCGATTGTTTCATTTTGGGCATATCCACGAGTTCATTTTTTGACGTTAATTTTGGACACCAGTTTATACGTATATAGCACTAGTTGTCGTAAATGTACTTTTCACTTTTTCGTAATACCCGATGAGGAGCCGAATTGAGAAAGATATTACATTTTCACGGAGAACCTGGAAACAAGACCAAGCCTTTTAATATCGTTTACTACGTGCACAGTCGGGTCGCATTATTGTAACCGCCTCCTACTTTTATCGTCAATAGCGCGTAGCCAATGAAGGAAGGCACGTGTCGTGAGCTGACTTGGAGGGTATATACAGTGGTGTGCAAACATTAAGGGACCAAGAAGAGAAATTAGCATAACAGCGAAACGAGCAGGCAGAACGGACCGAAATACCACTCGGGAGATGGACTAGGGTCCGGTACGGTAGGAAATACGCCTATATGCAGCATGACGTAGAGGGGGCGGGTGTTGGAAATTTATAAAGTAAACTGGCGGTGTACGCTCAGCAATTCGGTGAAAGCTATTGCACCGTGTACATCGGTTTGTACGACGTCGAGTTGCTTCCACCGTGTGATATGTCCAACGGGCAATCTAGTAGACGACATCTGGATGACTTTACCCGAGGTCGCGTCATTTTTCGCAGACCTTTATTTGATAGGCTACCATTGATGAAATAAATGTTTTATTTTCCATAGGTAGAGCGAAAAGCGTGCCCGATATTGGGCAATCTACACGAGTGTATATGTTTGTAACGCTTTATACACGTTTCCTAGAAGAAACACCATTATACAGGAGGCGGGATACTTTGAGCTAATGTAGAGGAGTGCATATATTTATACGTTGTTTGATGCCGTCATGTCGCAACGGTTCCTTGAAGTATCACTGTTTGTCTGCTAAAGAACAAAACACAAACTTTTTGGTCTTTTATATTATATTAGTTTCTGATAAAATAGTGAAACAAATTTAAACACTTGATCTTTTTTAAGAAACTAATCAAAGATTCATTGGGTATTTGATTTCATGCTTATTATTTAAGCACTTAATACTTTCGAAAATAAATTTTCGCGAATTTGTCCGAATTCAATTGAATTGGCGCTCAAATTTTAATTTATATATTCAGTGAACCAGCAAATTATTATGAGCACATTCCCCAATAGCAATCATACACACATCGTTCTCACTTGCGTACACAACTGTGCCGTTGTGATGACTTTATTGCCAGCTTTCTGCGAAGAAGTTACACATTTACAAAGCGAAGATAGCGACAGAACTGTTAGACATACACAAAGCCAAGATGATTGATAACCGAAGGTTCAAAATTTTGAAGCACACACTTCAATAATTTGAAAAACTCCTTCTGGTTACTGGGTTCCGCAAATGATTTAGTCACCAGCATGCTAGCTCTTCGGAGGCGTGGATGACGGGAAAACACGTAACGTTATAGGTCCAACGTCTTGAAAGGGGTATGAACAGATGTTCAAATAGCAAAGTTCTAAAGTGAAGGCAGTGAGATATTAGAGGATGAGTATATGCTTTACTTTTGGCTGTATGTTAAGTCGGTGAAAAGCTAAATTTCATACTGCGAACTGAATAATTATTTTAGTTTGGTATTATGTCTGTTTTGTTGTTAGCAGTTGAGGGATGTTCATTATTAATTAATTTAATTAATTATTCTATTTATTTAAGTAACAAGTGTCATGTGTTTTCTCTTTTAACTGTCATGGCTTTTACCTTGTGGAAGTTACGCTTCAGAGCAGCCTTTTGCAAAGCAAGTAAATCCTTTAATTCGACTGTCATTGCTTTTTCTTGGGTTACTTACGCTTCTAGAGCAGCCCTTTGCGAAGTAAATCTTTTTATTTGACTGTCATTGCTTTTGCCTTGGGTAACTTACGCTTCTAGAGCAGCCCTTTGCAAAGAAAGCAAATCTTTTCATTTGACTGTCATTGCTTTTGCCTTGGGTAACTTACGCTTCTAGAGCAGACCTTTGCAAAGAAAGTAAATCCTGTAATTCGACAGTCATTGCTCTTGCCTTCGGAACTACGCTTCCTCAGCTGCCCTTTGCAAAGAAAGTAAATCCTGTAATTCGACAGTCATTGCTTTTGCCTTCGGAACTACGCTTCCTCAGCTGCCCTTTGCAAAGAAAGTATATATTTTTATTTGCATGTCATTGCTTTTGCCTTGGGTAACTTTGCTTCCTA
Source organism: Macrothele yani (assembly GCA_039090855.1). Lineage (NCBI taxonomy): Eukaryota > Metazoa > Arthropoda > Arachnida > Araneae > Macrothelidae > Macrothele > Macrothele yani. The sequence goes on from CM077034.1 coordinate 33,850,421, forward strand.
GAGCAGACCATTGCAAAGAAAATAAATCCTGTAATTCGACAGTCATTGCTCTTGCCTTCGGAACTACGCTTCCTCAGCTGCCCTTTGCAAAGAAAGTATATATTTTTATTTGCATGTCATTGCTTTTGCCTTGGGTAACTTTGCTTCTAGAGCAGACCATTGCAAAGAAAATAAATCCTGTAATTCGACAGTCATTGCTCTTGCCTTCGGAACTACGCTTCCTCAGCTGCCCTTTGCAAAGAAAGTAAATCCTGTAATTCGACAGTCATTGCTTTTGCCTTCGGAACGACGCTTCCTCAGCTGCCCTTTGCAAAGAAAGTATATATTTTTATTTGCATGTCATTGCTTTTGCCTTGGGTAACTTTGCTTCTAGAGCAGACCATTGCAAAGAAAATAAATCCTGTAATTCGACAGTCATTGCTCTTGCCTTCGGAACTACGCTTCCTCAGCTGCCCTTTGCAAAGAAAAAATCTTTTTATTTGAATGTCATTGCTTTTGCCTTGGGTAACTTACGCTTCTAAAGCAGACCATGGCAAAGAAAATAAATCCTGTAATTCGACAGTCATTGCTTTTGCCTTCGGAACTACGCTTCCTCAGCTGCCCTTTGCAAATCAAGTTGAATCGCGTTATTGTCAGCTGAAAAGATGTGTACCAGAAGCGGGCGTTAGAACTGTCAGAATGCTCAGGAACGTTTAAGAAGATAAGTTACCTTAAAGAAACAAACAGCTTAAAAAGGACTTGTCTTCTTGGACCAACGTATCAGTCAATCAATTGGCGAGAAGAGTGGAGCGTGAACAGAAATTCACATACAATGCTCAAAACCCATTATGCGACTTAGCTCATCCTAAAAGATGGTTCACCATGTATGCCCCCCTCCCTTCCTAAAGGAGGATGCCCAGAATTAGTGTCATCAGAGGGTGCAAACATCATGCATTTAGACATTAGACGAGAACACTTGCAGCTTATTCACTAGCTGCTAAAATCCACGCTCGATCAATAGAACGTTGACCTGCACCTTGAAGATAGCGGAAGTGATTGTAGAGATGTACTTTAAGAAATTTTGAAAGAGATAAAATAGTTGACCCTAGGCGCTCAAATTTAGGCATCTCCGAAAAAGCAATCATTCTCTGCGATACAACATTAGTTGCATAAAGGGCGTTCAATGAGTACAAGCAACGGGAAAGCAGACAAAGGTCATGTTTTGGGTGGGAACGATTGCTCTAAGTTCAACTGCCCCAGCGGCTGAAGAACGTTGTACACAACATAGTTCAAAACATGCTTGATTACATGTGGTATGAATTCAACGATATATTTTACAAGTATATAGTTCTACAGGAATGTAAAGCTAAGCTGATGTGATGGTGGCCGTAAATTGCAGAATATTCGCTGAACGATTATCTGTGCTACGAATAGATCTTTGAATCTCCTCCCACAAGTGATCAATGGTGTTGAGCTATGGGCTCCCGCGGGAATGTTTTATAATTTGAAATAACTTTAGTCTTCCTCGCACCACTGTGTGTCGATCAAGCCTTTTGACACGGCGCATTTTGCTGCTGGAGTTATATTAATATCCCTCCTTGCTCCGCACACATGTTAAGATACCAGGTGATACCAAAAAGATGCTCAATGCCCGAAAGAAAAAAAATAGATTATCAGACAACTTTACAGCTTGAACCTTCTGATGCTGTTATACCTGGGAAACCAGGATTTATCAGTTCGCGCTGTTCGCACCCTGTTCAGAAGTTAGCAGAAAAGCGCTGATGTGCAGGACTTTAGGTTGTACCCAAAATGCGTTTGCCTTTTGTGAAAAAAGGAACAACGCCCTCTAAAGGAAACCCTTTGTCTTCTGTACTGGATGTAATGCAGACATCATCACAAATCGTCAGAAACCACTATAGGTGACAGCGATAATAAAAAATAAAAGATCTTGATATTTTATGCGACATGGTAATGAGAATTTAAAATTAAATATCATTTTCCAAATGGAATTCTGAAAGCTTTTAGCGTTCAATATGAATTCTCTCTGATGAATGTTATTATACCAGGGAAAACACACACACAGAATTTCTTCTCATCCCAGTAGCAGAACTTTTCCAAGAAATAAAACAGAGCAATTTATACGGTTTCAAACTATGAAATTATGGGAATATAAACCGTATGTGATTGTTACTATATTTTATATCTCAAAATTTTAACAACATTTATAATGGTAGATACTGACGGCGTAAATATGATAATGTGTTCTTTAACTTTCACGAAAGAATAATGCTATGTATAAATAACTAAATTTAAATTTTATGTGGCATTAGCAGTTATACTAATAATCGTTAGACATATTGCTATATATGATTCTGATTTTATTGGAATTGACACCCAGGTTCGTCTTCTAGGCATTTTGTAGTCCAAGAATGACGTGTTGCGGTCTTGGAGGAAGAATGCCTTAGAAAGAGGGAAACATAGTTTCAAATTTAAAAATGCAAATGTAGAAGATTGAAATTAAGGATCTCTGAGTTTCCTAATTATTTATTGTGATGGGAATGGTTAAACTTCATCGCGAAATAGTTATTCTGAAGCTGAGATTGAAGAAACATTGTTATTGTAACTTCTCTTTATATTTCAGCGTCAAAGGAGGAAAACCTCACACTTTTGCTGTAAAAGAGGAATCATGATTTGTAAACCAAGAAATCAAAGGGTTTTCAAAGAATCATAAACGAAGTTCTTAACTTCTCCTCATGAATTAGAAATATGCCACTTATAGGTATGACGGTATTTATTTCCGAATCATCCTTTGTTTCAATAATTCTCTCAATAAGTACGCAAGGAGTCACATCATCATTTAATGGTTTAATCTTACATTGGATGAATAAATGAAGATGTATTAAATTCTGTTCTTTAATCAGGGAGGAACGTAATTATTTCTAAATAACCATCTCACTGTTTAGATTTTAAGTGAACTATCTACAGCAGTTTTCATATACTTTGGTCGCTTAAGAACAAATACAGACATAACTGTACTTTTATTGAAAGGACAAACGAAATGCCAAAAATGTAAATGATAAGTGTTAGAAAACTGTGTTACATTGTTTCAGAATAAAGTGCACAAAGCCTCCGGGATGGCTCACTTGAATTAGTATTATTTGCTGAACCTCGGTCAAGATAGATAAAGCCGACTTTGGAAAAACTGTAAATAAATAGGTTTTTTACATTGTTCCATTAAAAGCCATGAATCCGGATGACACCGATCAGATATACAATATGTGGGATGTACTTTACGATCAGATTAGATAAGAATGTCTGAACATAAATGCAATCTAAAAACGAGGTCAATGACAACTGCTCTTCCCGTTTAGTTAACCAATGAACACACTACCCTATTTGGGAAAACATTACTGTTTTGGCCACGCCGCCCTCCAGATTTTCTAATATATTTGCAGGAAGCACGTTTAAATACAGAAACGCAATACGATGCTGCAATGAGGACTTCCCATCTAAGATTACAACACAATTGGTCATTAGGGGGCGCACTTCTTTATTTCATTGTCGTGTTAGGGTAAAACAAAAGGAAGGGTGTGAGTGGATGGGTTTGAGGAGGAGTTGAACAAACAGTACGTTATGGCCGCATCTACGTTTATATATATATATATATATATATATATATATATCTTCTTTCCGCACATCGATGGCACTTTTGGCTTTAAAATGAGCTTGGAGCACGTTAGAAAGATCGATCCATTTTACATTCTTCGGCTTTCATCTGTACATATATTTTTAATGTAAATTAACATCGTTTTTAACTACGGCATGTGTGCTAGATGGAAGTTTTTAGTGGATCGTACTGAGACAGAAGTGACGTATTACTTATATTCCAATACTCTGAAAATTGCTAGTATCTAGGACAAATCCGGTGGACACTAACTTATTTACATGACTTATAGTTCGACTAAGAGATGTACGAATTACGACGCAAACTCTAATTACCCATGTATCATGACCTGCGCCATAATTGTCTACACATAAACTATATATTTACTCCTATTAGTGCTGTTCCATTAAGTGTATATGCATCTGAAGATGAAAACAAAGAGGAGTTTGAAAGATCTTATGTATTTTTATTCTATGATTTTACGTAAACCATATTTTAATTATCATAGTTTTAATTCTTATGTCTTTTGGTGCAGAGATGGCGTTTAGTAAGAAGTGTGATGTTTGAGAGCAGGAGATCTTTTAGTATACATAAAGCAGCGTTGTTATCTCCACGAGACAAGGATACCTCGTTCGTTTTATGGCCGTGACTAACCCCTTTTCCTAAAACAAACGGTTCAAAATTAAGGATGGTGGACTGTTTCTTTCCTAAGAACTTGCTCTCGGTTTTGTTTAAACATTCCCTGCAAAGTAGAAAAAAAGTCACATCTCTTTAGCACCAAGTGTTCTGGTAATTTTAGGATACATACTGTTTCCATGCTTGAGGCACTGACGTTTATACAGGTGCTTGTAGCTGCACTTCCTTAATTTCGGTCCTTTAGGCATCTATTGCGCGTTTCGGGTTAAGGAACCAAAATGCCTGCATTTTAAATTGCATTTCTGAATTCAAAAAATCTGATTCATTCATTGACATTGCTGAAAAGTCTTCTTAATGAATGTATGAGGTACATTCATTGACAAGGCTGGTAACAAGGCTGCAACGCGAGTCCTTGCGTATTCTGAGAAAAGAGTGTATGTCAGTTTAATTTTTCTCATATTTTCCTGCTAAAAATTTACATAACAGTTTTTCAACTGTCTCAATAGTGAGTTAGTGCTTTCTGAAACATGCGGCTTAATTGCGAAATTACAGCATTTCTCCTATAACGTGAAGGATAATTGTGGAATAAACATGATTTTAAAATAAATCAATTTATCCACGAGAGTAGGTTAATCATAAATCACTATTATGATTATTCAATCTAAGTCCTATTATATTCCTTTGTATGAATCGGCGATAAAATACTTCAACAAGATTGTAATAACAAAATGGTAATTTCAACAATGAGAGAGCAGTGACACTCAAATTACAGAATTTACTTGCTTTGCAAAGGGCAGCTCAAGAATCGTAAGTTACCCAAGGCAAGAACAATGGCACTTAAAAAACCTACAATACTTATTTCTGAAATAAATAAAGAAAATAAATAATTAAATAAATTAAAAGTTAACATCCCACATTTCATATACAAAAACAGACAAAACACCAAACGAATTATTATTCAGTTCGCAGCGTGAAATTTAGCTTTTTATGAGCTTAGCATAAAGGCAATGCATATACTATAAATTGTCGTTACCTTTCTTTAAGCTATACAATATGAACGCATGTTCAATCTTCTCTCTTAAGGGCGTACGGCGTCACGTCTTCTCCATCTGTCAAGATCCGGTTGGATACATGCGGGCGACTAAACATTTTGAAAGAACCAGAAACCAATTAGAGATTTTCAAAATTAATGAAGTATGTTCTTCAAAGTTTTGAAACTTCTGTTCTTCATACGTTACAAGTAGTATTTGGAATAAGCCTTGGGTCACTCTGTTAGGTCATCTCATTGGACATTGTTGAAATAGCATAGAACTGTTTTCCTTTCAAATGCATGTTGAATGTGTTATAATGAAACATAAATGGAAGATAGTAGTTTCTAAATCTTAAACTAGCACCGTGCTTGAAATAAAAATTTCGTAACCTCCTTTAAAGATAACGGATTAATTGAAATTGAAGATTATTCACCTTATTCACCATTATCATCAGTTGCCAAGTTAAAATTAACGCACCATACTTACATTTTCTAACACAAAAAAAGATAAAAATAAATAAAACATACAGAAAAGAGAAGGATAGCTTGTTCGGATTTTCGGCTGTCTACTGTACTTGTTATTATGAAATATGTGCTGTATATTAATATTTTGATGTGTAAATAGTGGAGAGGATGAAATCTGCTCTATGGAAAAATAAGAAGAATAGATCGTATTGTATTCCATCAACGTGTAGCCTGCACTAATATGACTTCACATTGTCCTGTTAACATCACTGAAGAAAGCTAAACAATAGTCACATATTTAAGAAAAAAATTTCCATGTATACGAGGGTGAAAATTTCCTTTATCTGAAAAATTATAATGATATGTATATTATATGTCGAAATAAATTTTATCGGAATAACAAACACTTGTCGAATTTATCAACTGAAGAAACTAAGTCATCAAACGTGAAATTTAGGAATAAAAAGGAAATTACATTAATATTTGAGAAGTAATCCAAAAAGAAATTCCACTAAAAGAACTTTCTTAAAGAAAGCAGAGTCATATTTAGTTTTCAGTTTGTATTCGCAAAAATGTTATATGTTACCGAAATTTCAGATTTTCATTTAAGTCTAAGGAAATTTGGTTGTGAAACATTTATGGTGCGTTTTAATGAGCGTTATTAAATTAAGAAGTTGGTTACTGTACCATTACGTTGGCGCTATAATGAATTTGGAAAATATTTTGAATTCGTTAATTCTGAAAAACTTACTAAGAAATCCTTTATGATCTTGATAAAAATAAACGTGTCACTTTCCGACAGGAAAGTGACACAGAAGCGAGGTAGAAAGGGGGAGGAAGACGCCTTCATTTATCACCGGGGGATCAGTACCTGGGGTTGGAAAACTTTTTTAAACTTTCAACTGGTTATTTCTTGTAATACTTTCTCCGGTTTATTGCTTTTAATACTTTCAACCGATGAATTATTCCCACATTGCATAATATTTGCTCTCAGAGATATTTCTCTTTACTCGCTGCTTCTAATGCTGTAGCATTTCCAAATGACGCATAACAATTGCATATCTGTTTGACACGATAGCTGCGTTTATGAACTTATGCATGATGTTACAACCCACATTGTATTATCTTAATATATATATATATATATATATATATATATATATATATATATATATATATGGGATGTAAGGTCAGGTGATGCGTAACATCACAGCCTCTCCTTGACCAATGTCAACCCCGCCTTCTCGTGGTGCATCCTGTTCCTACTAAAGGGGCTCTGACAACCGCCAATAGCGGTATAACTATACCATCGGGATTAGAGGAAATTCTATCCCACACTCACCAACCTGCTTGGCCAGCATGGTGAGTTATGGCCAAACCCCTCCAAAATGACTCCCCAACTTAAATCTTGGCCCTCAGTCTCCGGCAGCTGGAATGTACCTGGCCAAGGCAGCGGCCAGTGCGACATGAAGGCAGAGGGTGCTAAGATTCCCCGGAGGACCGGACTAGGCTGGATATTTCTGAAGTTAACAGAGAAGTAACCAAAGCTCTTATGGAAACAGCAACAAAATTAGTTGGGTCTAAGAACAAGTTGCATGTAAATAAATTATCAGGAAAAACGAAAATGTTGATGCAAAAAAGAAGAGAGATGAGGACAACTAAAGAAGATGCGACTTCCAAAGTGGAATATATAGAGCTATGCAAGACAGTACGAAAAAGTATCACTGAAGAAGTAAGAAAATTCAACTGTGAACTAGTGAGGAAAGCAATTGAAAACAACCAAAGCCTAAAGATAGCAAAGGGACATCTCAGTAAGGGAAGAAAACAGATTATGGCACTGAGAAAAGAAGATGGTTCTGTAACAAGAAATAGAGGCGAAATTTTGACAAGAGTGAAAGATTTCTACTCCAAATTATATGAAAGGGATGATACATGCACTCCAGACATCATGAAAGATACCAGTACCAGAGTTCCTCCAGTCCTTCCAGCAGAAGTTGCACATGCAATCAAGAACATGAAGCGGGGAAAAGCTCCAGGAGAAGATGGAATTACTGTAGACATCATACAAGAAGCAAGTGGAGAAATCGAAACAGTACTCGCCCAAATTTTCACTCGATGCCTTAATGAAGGAAATATTCCTGAGGATTGGAACACCGCTACAATGATCCTGCTACATAAGAAAGGTGACATTGCGGATCTCGGAAACTACAGACCTATCAGCCTCCTATCAGTAGTTTATAAAATCTTCACTACAGTTCTTTCACACCGCTTGAAGGTAACACTGGACATGGCTCAACCGAGAGAACAAGCTGGATTCAGGAGTGGCTACAGCACAATAGATCATATCCATGTGCTGAGAGAACTAATTGAAAGAGCGAGGGAATATGAACTTCCATTGTGCATGGCTTTTATCGATTATGAAAAAGGCTTTGATTCGGTGAAACCATCAGCAGTTACAATGGCTCTGAAAACCTGCGGTATTGAAGATGCATACATTAATATTATTAATAACATCTATGAAAATGCAAGTGCAAAGATTAGGCTGTTTGAAATACAACACACATAAAAATTGGAAAGGGAGTGAGACAAGGTGACACCATATCTCCGAAGCTCTTTAATGCCCCATTGGAGAGTGTTTTTCAGTCACTGAGCTGGGAAAACAAAGGGATAAAGACTAATGGAGATTATCTAACCCACCTTCGTTTTGCTGATGACGTAGTCATTTTTGCAACTAGCCCATCAGAGCTGCAGAGTATGATCCAGGAACTTGCTGACAAGAGTAAAGAAGTGGGATTAAAAGTAAACTTTCAGAAGACAAAAGTGATGTTCAATGCTTTTACAAGAAATGAAGATTTATCGATTGATGGAGAAAAGCTGGAGATAACAGACACGTACGTTTATCTTGGACATCAGATATCAAGTGAGGGTCACATTGATGAAGAAATTAATCGACGTACAAAACTTGCCTGGAGAGCTTTTGGAAGAAACAGCATAATTTTCAAGAGCAATATGATATTATGTCTTAAAAGAAAAGTGTTTGATCAATGCATCCTTCCAGTGCTTACGTATGGTGCAGAGACGTGGACCTTAACTAAAAGAGACATACAAAGGCTGCAGACAACTCAAAGTAGCATGGAGAGGTGCATGCTTGGTGTAACCAGGAGAGATAAGAAGCGAAACTCGTGGATACGAAAAATGACAAGAGTGGAGGACATCATGATCAGAGTTAAATCCCTGAAATGGCAATGGGCTGCACATAATGCCAGAAGGACAGATCATCGATGGACAGCCGAAATTTTAGATTGGATTCCAAGGGACAGGATAAGACCCAGAAGAAGACCACATGGGAGATGGGTGGATGAAATTCGAAAGTATGCAGGGGTGACATGGAGGAGACTGGCTTAAGGCAGACCGTTGTGGAAGAAACTTGGGGAGACCTTCGTCCAGCAGTGGATTGAAACTGGTTGACAATGATGATGATGATGATGATATATATATATATATATATATAAGTTGTGGAGTCATTTTGGAGGGGTTTGGCCATAACTCACAACGCTGGCCAAGCGGGTTGGTGAGTGTGAGATAGAATTTCCTCTAATCCCGATGGTATAGTTATACCGCTATTGGCGGTCGTCAGGGCCCCTTTAGTGGGAACAGGATGCACCACGAGAAAGCGGGGTTGACATTTGTCAAGGAGAGTGATTATAATAAACAAGAAACTGAAGGATAAAGTTGTAGAAGTTGAAAGTTCCTCTGACAGAGCTGCACGGCTTGTTATCCAACTCTCGGAAAGATACCAGGCTCAGATTATTCAAACTTATGCACCCACCACAAGTCATCCTGAAGAAGAAATTGAAGAATTTTATGAGGAAATTTGTCATCTAAATAATAAAGGTAAGCAGCACTTGAAAATAATTATGGGAGATTTCAATGCAAAAATAGGGCAACGGCAACAGAATGAAACTTCAGTAGGTAAATTCGGTCACGGCAACAGAAACCAGCGTGGAAATACTCTCGTTGAGTTTGCAGAGGCAGAAGGGTTCTTCATCTTGAACTCCTTCTTCAAGAAAAAGCCACACAGGAAATGGACATGGAGACATCCAAATAGGACGACAAGTGAAATTGATTTTATTATGTGTAACAAAAAATTCGTCATAAAAGACTGCAGTGTGCTAAACAAGTTCAACACAGGTAGTGACCATAGATTGGTGAGATGTAAGATGCACCTCAACACTAAACTTGAACGTGGCAAGCTCATAAGACAAACAAAATCTATTCACATAACCAACCTTAAAAAACACCATAATACCTTTAAGTTGGAACTGAAGAACAGGTTCTCTGCTTTAGAAGGCCTAACATCGGAAGAAGTGGACATCTCTGAAGTTAACAGAAAAGTAACCAAAGCTCTTATGGAAACAGCAACAAAATTAGCTGGGTCTAAGAACAAGTTGCATGTAAATAAATTATCAGGAAAAACGAAAATGTTGATGCAAAAAAGAAGAGAGATGAGGACAACTAAAGAAGATGTGACTTCCAAAGTGGAATATATAGAGCTATGCAAGACAGTACGAAAACGTATCACTGAAGACGTAAGAAAATTCAACTGTGAACTAGTGAGGAAAGCAATTGAAAACAACCAAAGCCTAAAGATAGCAAAGGGACATCTCAGTAAGGGAAGAAAACAGATTATGGCACTGAGAAAAGAAGATGGTTCTGTAACAAGAAATAGAGGCGAAATTTTGACAAGAGTGAAAGATTTCTACTCCAAATTATATGAAAGGGATGATACATGCACTCCAGACATCATGAAAGATACCAGTACCAGAGTTCCTCCAGTCCTTCCAGCAGAAGTTGCACATGCAATCAAGAACATGAAGTGGGGAAAAGCTCCAGGAGAAGATGGAATTACTGTAGACATCATACAAGAAGCAAGTGGAGAAATCGAAACAGTACTCGCCCAAATTTTTACTCGATGCGTTAATGAAGGAAAGATTCCTGAGGATTGGAACACCGCTACAATGATCCTGCTACATAAGACAGGTGACATTGAGGATCTCGGAAACTACAGACCTATCAGCCTCCTATCAGTAGTTTATAAAATCTTCACTAAAGTTCTTTCACACCGCTTGAAGGTAACACTGGACATGGCTCAACCGAGAGAACAAGCTGGATTCAGGAGTGGCTACAGCACAATAGATCATATCCAAGTGCTGAGAGAACTAATTGAAAGAGCGAGGGAATAGGAACTTCCATTGTGCATGGCTTTTATCGATTATGAAAAAGCCTTTGATTCGGTGAAACCATCAGCAGTTACAATGGCTCTGAAAACTTGCGGTATTGAAGATGCATACAGTAATATTATTAATAACATCTATGAAAATGCAAGTGCAAAGATTAGGCTGTTTGAAAATACAACACACATAAAAATTGGAAAGGGAGTGAGACAAGGTGACACCATATCTCCGAAGCTCTTTAATGCTACATTGGAGGGTGTTTTTCAGTCCCTGAGCTAACAAAACAAGGGGATAAAGATTAATGGAGATTATCTAACTCACCTTCGTTTTGCTGATGACGTAGTCATTTTTGCAACTAGCCCATCAGAGCTGCAGAGTATGATCCAGGAACTTGCTGACAAGAGTAAAGAAGTGAGATTAAAAATGAACTTTCAGAAGACAAAAGTGATGTTCAATGCTTTTACAAGAAATGAAGATTTATCGATTGATGGAGAAAAGCTGGAGATAACAGACACGTACGTTTATCTTGGACAGCAGATATCAAGTGAGGGTCACATCGATGAAGAAATTAATCGGCGTACCAAAACTTGCCTGGAGAGCTTTTGGAAGAAACAGCATAATTTTCAACAGCAATATGCCATTATGTCTTAAAAGAAAAGTGTTTGATCAATGCATCCTTCCAGTGCTTACGTATGGTGCAGAGAAGTGGACCTTAACTAAAAGAGACATACAAAAGCTGCAGACAACTCAAAGTAGCATGGAGAGGTGCATACTTGGTGTAACCAGGAGAGATAAGAAGAGGAATTCGTGGATCCGAAAAATGACAAGAGTGGAAGACATCATGATCAGAGTTAAATCCCTGAAATGGCAATGGGCTGGACATACTGCCAGAAGGACAGATCATCGATGGACAGCCGAAATTTTAGATTGGATTCCAAGGGACAGGAAAAGACCCAGAAGAAGACCACATGGGAGATGGGTGGATGAAATTCGATAGTATGCCGGGGTGACATGGAGGAGACTGGCACAAGACAGACCGTTGTGGAGGAAACTTGGGGAGATTTTCGTCCAGCAGTGGATTGATAATGGTTGACAATGATGATGATGATGATATATATATATAGGTATGTAAGGTCAGGTGATGCGTAACATCACAGCCTCTCCTTGACAAATGTCAACCCCGCCTTCTCGTGGTGCATCCTGTTCCTACTAAAGGGGCTCTGACGACCGCCAATAGCAGTATAACTATACAATCGGGATTAGAGGAAATTCTATCCCACACTCACCAACCCGCTTGGCCAGCGTGGTGAGTTATGGCCAAACCCCTCCAAAATGACTCCACAACTTAAATCTTGGCCCTCAGTCTCCGGCAGCTGGAATGTACCTGGCCAAGGCAGCGGCCAGTGCGACATGAAGGCAGATGGTGCTAAGATTCCCGGAGGACCGGACTAGGCTGCCATCTGATGCTGACCTTGGCAACGTACAATGGAAGCTCCCTATTTTCTGATTCAAGGCTTCTTGAATTGGAAGAGGAACTACAAAGGATCAAGTGGGACATCGTGGGGCTAAGTGAGGTAAGGAGAAAAGGAGAAGATCTCATCGAACTCAAAAGTGGACATCTGTTTAACTATCGTGGGACAGATACTGGCAGAACTAGTGGTGTTGGATTTATAATAAACAAGAAACTGAAGGATAAAGTTGTAGAAGTTGAAAGTTCCTCTGACAGAGCTGCACGGCTTGTTATCCAACTCTCGAAAAGATACCAGGCTCAGATTATTCAAACTTATGCACCCACCAGAAGTCATTCTGAAGAAGAAATTGAAGAATTTTATGAGGAAATTTGTCATCTAAATAATAAAGGTAAGCAGCACTTGAAAATAATTATGGGAGATTTCAATGCAAAAATAGGGCAACGGCAACAGAATGAAACTTCAGTAGGTAAATTCGGTCACGGCAACAGAAACCAGCGTGGAAATACTCTCATTGAGTTTGCAGAGGCAGAAGGGTTTTTCATCTTGAACTCCTTCTTCAAGAAAAAGCCACACAGGAAATGGACATGGAGACATCCAAATGGGACGACAAGTGAAATTGATTTTATTATGTGTAACAAAAAATTCGTCATAGAAGACTGCAGTGTGCTAAACAAGTTCAACACAGGTAGTGACCATAGATTGGTGAGATGTAAGATGCACCTCATCACTAAACTTGAACGTGGCAAGCTCATAAGACAAACAAAATCTATTGACATAACCAACCTTAAAAAACACCATAATACCTTCAAGTTGGAACTGAAGAACAGGTTCTCTGCTTTAGAAGGCCTAACATCGGAAGAAGTGGACATCTCTGAAGTTAACAGAAAAGTAACCAAAGCTCTTATGGAAACAGCAACAAAATTAGCTGGGTCTAAGAACAAGTTGCATGTAAATAAATTATCAGGAAAAACGAAAATGTTGATGCAAAAAAGAAGAGAGATGAGGACAACTAAAGAAGATGTGACTTCCAAAGTGGAATATATAGAGCTATGCAAGACAGTACGAAAAAGTATCACTGAAGACGTAAGAAAATTCAACTGTGAACTAGTGAGGAAAGCAATTGAAACCAACCAACGCCTAAAGATAGCAAAGGGACATCTCAGTAAGGGAAGAAAACAGATTATAGCACTGAGAAAAGAAGATGGTTCTGTAACAAGAAATAGAGGCGAAATTTTGACAAGAGTGAAAGATTTCTACTCCAAATTATATGAAAGGGATGATACATGCACTCCAGACATCATGAAAGATACCAATACCAGAGTTCCTCCAGTCCTTCCAGCAGAAGTTGCACATGCAATCAAGAACATGAAGCGGGGAAAAGCTCCAGGAGAAGATGGAATTACTGTAGACATCATACAAGAAGCAAGTGGAGAAATCGAAACAGTACTCGCCCAAATTTTCACTCGATGCCTTAATGAAGGAAAGATTCCTGAGGATTGGAACACCGCTACAATGATCCTGCTACATAAGAAAGGTGACATTGCGGATCTCGGAAACTACAGACCTATCAGCCTCCTATCAGTAGTTTATAAAATCTTCACTACAGTTCTTTCACACCGCTTGAAGGTAACACTGGACATGGCTCAACCGAGAGAACAAGCTGGATTCAGGAGTGGCTACAGCACAATAGATCATATCCAAGTGCTGAGAGAACTAATTGAAAGAGCGAGGGAATAGGAACTTCCATTGTGCATGGCTTTTATCGATTATGAAAGAGCCTTTGATTCGGTGAAACCATCAGCAGTTACAATGGCTCTGAAAACCTGCGGTATTGAAGATGCATACATTAATATTATTAATAACATCTATGAAAATGCAAGTGCAAAGATTAGGCTGTTTGAAAATACAACACACATAAAAATTGGAAAGGGAGTGAGACTAGGTGACACCATATCTCCGAAGCTCTTTAATGCCACATTGGAGGGGGTTTTTCAGTCACTGAGCTGGGAAAACAAGGGGATAAAAATTAATGGAGATTATCTAACTCACCTTTGTTTTTCTGATGACGTAGTCATTTTTTCAACTAGCCCATCAGAGCTGCAGAGTATGATCCAGGAACTTGCTGACAAGAGTAAAGAAGTGAGATTAAAAATGAACTTTCAGAAGACAAAAGTGATGTTCAATGCTTTTACAAGAAATGAAGATTTATCGATTGATGGAGAAAAGCTGGAGATAACAGACACGTACGTTTATCTTGGACAGCAGATATCAAGTGAGGGTCACATCGATGAAGAAATTAATCGGCGTACAAAACTTGCCTAGAGAGCTTTTGGAAGAAACAGCATAATTTTCAAGAGCAATATGCCATTATGTCTTAAAAGAAAAGTGTTTGTCAATGCATCCTTGCAGTGCTTACGTATGGTGCAGAGAAGTGGACCTTAACTAAAAGAGACATACAAAGGCTGCAGACAACTCAAAGTAGCATGGAGAGGTGCATACTTGGTGTAACCAGGAGAGATAAGAAGAGGAATTCGTGGATCCGAAAAATGACAAGAGTGGAAGACATCATGATCAGAGTTAAATCCCTGAAATGGCAATGGGCTGGACATACTGCCAGAAGGACAGATCATCGATGGACAGCCGAAATTTTAGATTGGATTCCAAGGGACAGGAAAAGACCCAGAAGAAGACCACATGGGAGATGGGTGGATGAAATTCGAAAGTATGCAGGGGTGACATGGAGGAGACTGGCAAGACAGACCGTTGTGGAGGAAACTTGGGGAGATTTTCGTCCAGCAGTGGATTGATAATGGTTGACAATGATGATGATGATGATATATATATATAGGTATGTAAGGTCAGGTGATGCGTAACATCACAGCCTCTCCTTGACAAATGTCAACCCCGCCTTCTCGTGGTGCATCCTGTTCCTACTAAAGGGGCTCTGACGACCGCCAATAGCGGTATAACTATACCATCGGGATTAGAGGAAATTCTATCCCACACTCACCAACCCGCTTGGCCAGCGTGGTGAGTTATGGCCAAACCCCTCCAAAATGACTCCACAACTTAAATCTTGGCCCTCAGTCTCCGGCAGCTGGAATGTACCTGGCCAAGGCAGCGGCCAGTGCGACATGAAGGCAGAGGGTGCTAAGATTCCCCGGAGGACCGGACTAGGCTGCCATCTGATGCTGACCTTGGCAACGTACAATGGACGCTCCCTATCTTCTGATTCAAGGCTTCTTGAATTGGAAGAGGAACTACAAAGGATCAAGTGGGACATCGTGGGGCTAAGTGAGGTAAGGAGAAAAGGAGAAGATCTCATCGAACTGAAAAGTGGACATCTCTTCTACTATCGTGGGACAGATACTGGCAGAACTAGTGGTGTTGGATTTATAATAAACAAGAAACTGAAGGATAAAGTTGTAGAAGTTGAAAGTTCCTCTGACAGAGCGGCACGGCTTGTTATCCAACTCTCGAAAAGATACCAGGCTCAGATTATTCAAACTTATGCACCCACCAGAAGTCATTCTGAAGAAGAAATTGAAGAATTTTATGAGGAAATTTGTCATCTAAATAATAAAGGTAAGCAGCACTTGAAAATAATTATGGGAGATTTCAATGCAAAAATAGGGCAACGGCAACAGAATGAAACTTCAGTAGGTAAATTCGGTCACGGCAACAGAAACCAGCGTGGAAATACTCTCATTGAGTTTGCAGAGGCAGAAGGGTTTTTCATCTTGAACTCCTTCTTCAAGAAAAAGCCAAACAGGAAATGGACATAAAGACATCCAAATGGGACGACAAGTGAAATTGATTTTATTATGTGTAACAAAAAATTCGTCATAGAAGACTGCAGTGTGCTAAACAAGTTCAACACAGGTAGTGACCATAGATTGGTGAGATGTAAGATGCACCTCATCACTAAACTTGAACGTGGCAAGCTCATAAGACAAACAAAATCTATTGACATAACCAACCTTAAAAAACACCATAATACCTTCAAGTTGGAACTGAAGAACAGGTTCTCTGCTTTAGAAGGCCTAACATCGGAAGAAGTGGACATCTCTGAAGTTAACAGAAAAGTAACCAAAGCTCTTATTTAAACAGCAAGAAAATTAGCTGGGTCTAAGAACAAGTTGCATGTAAATAAATTATCAGGAAAAACGAAAATGTTGATGCAAAAAAGAAGAGAGATGAGGACAACTAAAGAAGATGTGACTTCCAAAGTGGAATATATAGAGCTATGCAAGACAGTACGAAAAAGTATCACTGAAGACGTAAGAAAATTCAACTGTGAACTAGTGAGGAAAGCAATTGAAACCAACCAACGCCTAAAGATAGCAAAGGGACATCTCAGTAAGGGAAGAAAACAGATTATAGCACTGAGAAAAGAAGATGGTTCTGAAACAAGAAATAGAGGCGAAATTTTGACAAGAGTGAAAGATTTCTACTCCAAATTATATGAAAGGGATGATACATGCACTCCAGACATCATGAAAGATACCAATACCAGAGTTCCTCCAGTCCTTCCAGCAGCAGTTGCACATGCAATCAAGAACATGAAGCGGGGAAAAGCTCCAGGAGAAGATGGAATTACTGTAGACATCATACAAGAAGCAAGTGGAGAAATCGAAACAGTACTCGCCCAAATTTTCACTCGATGCCTTAATGAAGGAAAGATTCCTGAGGATTGGAACACCGCTACAATGATCCTGCTACATAAGAAAGGTGACATTGAGGATCTCGGAAACTACAGACCTATCAGCCTCCTATCAGTAGTTTATAAAATCTTCACTACAGTTCTTTCACACCGCTTGAAGGTAACACTGGACATGGCTCAACCGAGAGAACAAGCTGGATTCAGGAGTGGCTACAGCACAATAGATCATATCCAAGTGCTGAGAGAACTAATTGAAAGAGCGAGGGAATATGAACTTCCATTGTGCATGGCTTTTATCGATTATGAAAAAGCCTTCGATTCGGTGAAACCATCAGCAGTTACAATGGCTCTGAAAACCTGCGGTATTGAAGATGCATACATTAATATTATTAATAACATCTATGAAAATGCAAGTGCAAAGATTAGGCTGTTTGAAAATACAACACACATAAAAATTGGAAAGGGAGTGAGACTAGGTGACACCATATCTCCGAAGCTCCTTAATGCCACATTGGAGGGTGTTTTTCAGTCCCTGAGCTGGGAAAACAAGGGGATAAAGATTAATGGAGATTATCTAACTCACCTTCGTTTTGGTGATGACGTAGTCATTTTTGCAACTAGCCCATCAGAGCTGCAGAGTATGATCCAGGAACTTGCTGACAAGAGTAAAGAAGTGAGATTAAAAATGAACTTTCAGAAGACAAAAGTGATGTTCAATGCTTTTACAAGAAATGAAGATTTATCGATTGATGGAGAAAAGCTGGAGATAACAGACACGTACGTTTATCTTGGACAGCAGATATCAAGTGAGGGTCACATTGATGAAGAAATTAATCGGCGTACAAAACTTGCCTGGAGAGCTTTTGGAAGAAACAGTATAATTTTCAAGAGCAATATGCTATTATGTCTTAAAAGAAAAGTGTTTGATCAATGCATCCTTCCAGTGCTTACGTATGGTGCAGAGACGTGGACCTTAACTAAAAGAGACATACAAAGGCTGCAGACAACTCAAAGTAGCATGGAGAGGTGCATACTTGGTGTAACCAGGAGAGATAAGAAGAGGAACTCGTGGATCTGAAAAATGACAAGAGTGGAAGACATCATGATCAGAGTTAAGTCCCTGAAATGGCAATGGGCTGGACATACTGCCAGAAGGACAGATCATCGATGGACAGCCGAAATTTTAGATTGGATTCCAAGGGACAGGAAAAGACCCAGAAGAAGACCACATGGGAGATTGGTGGATGAAATTCGAAAGTATGCAGGGGTGACATGGAGGAGACTGGCACAAGACAGACCGTTGTGGAGGAAACTTGGGGAGACCTTCGTCCAGCAGTGGATTGATAATGGTTGACAATGATGATGATGATGATATATATATATAAGTGTCACAAGAACGTAGTCTATGAGATCAAGTATGCGTGATGCTGTTTCACTTCATTTCCTGATGTTGTTTTTCTAAAATTTAGTTCTCTGGCATTCTGCTCCCAAAATTAATCAGATGGAAAAAATTTACATTTCCATAGCAACTACCAGGGATTGAAGAAATACATTTTCACTGTAGCAAACCTTCTATGATTACTGAATCATCTCTGTTCAAGGTTTCACCGAAGACATGTTTGGCATTCTAGTAAAAGAATAGATATTTTTAGCGGATGAGTTTTTTATTCGTTAATAGTCGTAGTGAAATTTTTCAATCGACAACCTGATATTCGTTCTTCAAGATCCACGCAAAAAGTGAATACACAACGTTTCTATGAATAAAAATACACCTTTGCAAAACTAATAATTCAGCGCAAATAACATGCATTAAGTAAACAGACTAATTTAAAAAAATTACTCGGTAAAACACATATTTCGGAAAGGCACTTCTTTTTTATGTCATTTTACAACTCTGGAGGGGCAACTTCATATTCATGTGATAAAACTGCATCTCTGCAATCCAGTCGCTGCGTCATGTGTATGGAGCTAACTGCCTATCTCGTGCGCATTTATTTCGATGGAGTGACCACTTAATGGATGTGCAGGAAGATTTGGAAAAGAACGAAATTCCAGGATGACCTATTTTAGTGCTAATGTGCGTACTCATTGAAAATGTTCGCTAAAGGATAAATTGTGATCGTTGTGTGACCTTGAAGTTCATAGAACGCGAGTTCAGGTTTAATGTGGAGACGATTAATCAAATTTTACTACTGGATTTGGGAGGCGGTAACTCTGTGTTCGTTTTGTTCCGCATGCTACGTCAGAGGACCTGAAAAATGTTGGAATACAGTACGCAAAAGACGTCCTGTAGACTTTAGAAATATTACAAAATTGTCTCTAAAGCATTATCGCAGGTGACTAGACATGGTGTTTTACTTATACAGTAGTTATGATCTCGAAGCGAAGCATCTGCTTGCTCCGTTGAAATCGATACAGTCACCAAAGGAAAGAGACTAAGGTTACAAACGAACAAAATCAAGAAAATCCGGTGAGCTTTTACAACAGCAATAGACTTCAATATTCTGAGTTCATTCCTGAAGGAAAAACTGTCATTGGAATACTTACACATTTGTTTTGGAAAGAATGGGAAAAAAGATTGAACGTGTGTTTCTGTACTGAGTACAAAAACGGTAAACAACACACTAATATCGAATGACCCTGTGCGTGAATGTAGAAATATCCTACTACCTATGTACTTTCCAAAGAGTAGGTAGACTCCCTAGCAGTAGGGCGACAGCGTTGCGTTGACAAGGTAACAGGTATCCCATAACTTAAACCATCGCTGTGTAAGTGGGTGATTTAGGCTCTGAAAAAAAGAAATTTAATTGGTTTACAGTTTATTATGATAAAAAATATATATATCTATATATTGGATAAAAATTAAAAAAAAATCGTCATTATGTAGTACTTTGAACTGTGCTCTTTAGCATTAAAGAGCACAAGGTTATCCTAAATATTAAGTTAAACGTGTATCTCAAAGGCACACTTTGTAATATAACAGCTTAAGGGACAGAAAAGCAGCAGTTTCGCTTGGTTTTGTTATGAAATTTTTAGACGCATACAAGCAAAAAAATAATTGCTGGATAGTATGGCATTCCCCTTAATTATGGGTTTAGATTACGAAAATATGCAGAGATTGAATGAGGCATTCTATACGCATGCTCTCCATAAAATTCCTTCACTTCGAGAAGGAAACCATATTTTCAAACTGTGTCTCTTCAGTGTTATGGAAACTCGGAAACAGCCATCAACTGACCTCTTGCTCAGGAACGCCGACTTTCCCAATCTATTTATGGTTGGGAGGTGCGGTGTGAAGACATCAGACGTTTGAGGCGCATGTCTCTTCGATTGTCAGGAGGAACAAAAAAAAGGAAAGATAAAAACTACGATATTGGAGGTATCTTTAAGAAACGCAACTGTAATCTCTCTTCAGTAGAAGAACAAGGAAAGAGAAGTGGTTTTTTGCAGAATATAAATATGTTAAAAAGGAAAACTTTGCCAGTGATTTTATAAAAATATCTAGAGATATTTTGTTTCGAAACGTTTATTAAAACATGAGAATTTTTTTGGGTTACTTGAAGGAAGTACATGAAGTGCAACAAAATAAATGGACAAATAAAGGCGCTAGATATTATACGATATATGTTTCTACATTTTTATTTTATTTTATTTCTGATAATTGTTTTTAATTTTTAATACATATCGCGATAACTTGTAAAATATAATATGGGGCTGACAATCCAATTTTGTATCAAATGAGCAAAGTTGAATATGGAATTTTTTTCTATTTTGATATTTATTAATCGTCTGGAAATAAATCCCTTTGGCATCATAATATGGAGCTTGGTCCACCATATATGACGCTAAAGCAATTATTTAATTAAACAGGACGAAACATATCGTTGGGCACTGACCCCCAATAAGATTATTGAAGAGCCAAGGTTAACCTTGAGCCCCAGAATGGGCCCCTATGATAGTCATGCATTGCAGGGACAATAAGAAAAGACCTTCATCTTGCTTCGAATACGCAAAGTGAATGGCAAAGGTCGCTCACGGTTCGCGAAGTCAAAAAGCAGGAATATTAGCATACAAACGTTTCGCTGAAAGATTCCGTTATACATAAATTTCATTTTACAATGCTCAGTGCGATTTATATGTACATACTTTTTCACCTTTGTAAAGAGGGACACTGAAAATTTCCAAGAATAGAACCCACGTCGATTGTACCTTATTCTTTTTCAGAATGCACTGTATCAGAAAACATTTTTTCCCAAGATTATTTTAGCTAACCCGGAAAGATTATTTGCAACATATGGTTCCGATATCCAGTTAATTATCTCTCATTGTAATAAAAATATTGATTCCCCTTGTCATGCACTAGTTAATGAAAGAAATGCAAAGTTCAATGACCTGTGAAAAGTAAGTTAATGATTAAACTTTATTTGCGCAAATTTTTTTGGTTCTACTATTGAGAATGAATAAAATATCATTTACCTGATATTTTAAAGTCCTGGTAATTTATTTCCGTTTTTCTGCATTTAAAATTTGGAAAAATACAGGGAACTGGTGGTAAAGCGATAGAATGTAAAAGTATCTAGCCCGGAATCACCGAAACATGATTTCATGGTAATTCAAATGCTTCGAAATATTCGAATGAAAGTAGATGTAATTTAGAGGATCATATTGAAATGATCTGAAGAACGTTTCCAATATGCAGTTAAATTTCTCTCCTTATTAGAATAATACTGATTCCACTTGTAATGCACTATTTAATGAACGAAATGCGAAGTCCAATGACTTGTTAAAAGACAATTAATGATTAAAATTGATGTGCGCGAATTTTTGGATTCTACTACTGAAAATCAATAAAATACAATTTACCCGATTTCTAAAGTTCTCAGTAATTACTCGCTTTTAAAATTGAAGGATAATACTATTTAAAATGTGGTTCCATTATTTTCACAAAACGTTGAAGTACACAATATTTAATTTTTATTTTTTGACGTACACGACATTGTTGTTTCTTCAGATTAAATGCTGAGTCAGGTGGACTGAGTGATTTATAAGGTAGACCGCGAACACATGAAATTTTAGGTGTTGGAGGGAGCCATTTGTATGACAAGGGTTAGCGTACCTTATAAGATGGCACGTTGGTGCACATTAGCTGAGAATATAATTATCTGCAATGAACTTACAGGACGTATTACAACAGTATTTGCCCCCGCACGGGGATAACTGGTTTTCCAGTTATTTGGGGAGCGGCGCCCCCACGGCCCGAGCTGACCTTGTGACTGGTCAACATCTGATGTCATGCCACCGCTTGTTTTTTATTTTGGTGCTGTTAGTGTTTGCAGGGACGGCTGTTCATCCAGCTGTTGGGGAGTCGCGGCCCCACGATCCCGAGCTGGTCTTGTGTCTCGTTTTTTCGCTTTTATTTATTTTCTCCACTGTCTAGTTGCCCGTGTTGTATACTTTACCTAATCGCTACCACGTTATGTACTAACAACCCGGTCTTGTGGTTTTGTTACCCTCCACCACTAACCGTTTTATATTAACCGCTCAGTTCGTAGGTTGCTGAGATTTCGTTTAGGTTCCCTGCCAGGATTTGTCTTCTTTGGATTTCTTTTTTTCCTTTTAGCTGGTTTGGGTGCTAGACCTACCTGCATGTTTGCAGCGTGCGGAGACCCGTGAGGCGGAAATGGGATGTCTGGCGGCTGAGGTCGCAGGAGACCGGATAAGTGCCTCCTGTGTACCAACACTCCTCTTCGACCCCGGCTACGCTGTAAACGGGAGGCTAAAGACTAACCCACCTCTAGTCAGAAGTCTTGTACCAAGTTGTGTACAGGGCTTTAGCGGCTTTTGTCATATAGCACGGCAGGGTAAGCCCGGGAGCTGTGGGATCATGCCAAAGGCGTTGGCATGACGGTACCCGGAGGCCGAAGTGTCCGCCGAGTGCGTGTGATCACAGTCAACGGACTATATCTGCAACGTATAAGCTCCAGAACTGTGTCCAGCGTCATTTTCTTGGCTTGCAGACCTCCAGTTCTCCCTTGTAGGGCTCGGTGGTGGGTGGAGTAGTTTGCAGACGAATCTTCCTCCTTTTTTCCATGGGAAAAAACAAAAAACAAAACTCCAAATTTAAGTCTCCTGAGATAATGATAGTTGCAAATGACTCTCCTTCGTCTTCTCAACCTACCAAGTCTCATACCCTTAAACGGTCTTTAGACCTTGACCTGGACCAAGAATGTGGAACCTCTTCTTCGGCAGCTGTACCAGTCGCTCCGAAGCGTCGTCTCCCCTCGATTGCTGTGACTACGCATGCTACACACTTACTTGTAGAATCCATCGATCCGAATGAGAGACTGTCCACCAGATCTCCCTTTTTCATTTCTAAAGCTTTGGACGCTGCGGTTGGCCCCTTGAAGTCTGTGAGGAAGCTTCGCTCTGGGGACCTGCTTGTCCAAACTTGCAGTGTTTCTCTGAGATAACACTTTTCTGCACCTCACTAGTCTTCAAGGCATTCCTGTAAAAGTGACACCTCACCCGTTTCTTAACACCTCTCGGGGTGTTATTTCGGAGTTTGATCTCTTGCCATGCAGTGAAGACGAATTGGTGACTGAACTTGCAGATCAAGGTGTTATTGCTGCTCGTCGTATGATGTTCCGGCGCGATGGTTCCTTGATTAAGTTTAAAAATGTAATCTTGACTTTTAACTCCCCGAAAGTTCCGACCGAAATCAAGGCTGGCTACTTGGTCTGTGGAGTTCGCCCGTACATTGCCAGTCCTCTGCGCTGTTTCAGGTGCCAGAGGTACGGGCATTCCCAACGTTTCTATAAGAGTTCCGCTCGTTGCGCAAATTGTGGCTCCAGTGAACATGACGGGGATGGTTGCACTTCTGCGGCCTGCTGTGTTAACTGCGGTGAGGCCTATGCAGCTTACTCCCGCAACTGTATGAAATGGAAGGACGAGATGGCGATCCAGCGCCTCAAGACCCTGGAGGACCTCTCGTACCCTGCTGCCAAGGCCAAGTTGGGTATACCCACCAACCGACAGCGTACTTTTGCCGCAGTGGTTCAGTCTCTGCCGCAACCCGTGAAGCACTTTGTTCCGCGCCCTGTAGCTCTCGCCGCACTTGCCAAGCGATCTACAGTTGAACAAGCGACACAGGTGGATTTCCCCGAGCTCCAGCTTATTCGACCAGCTGAGTCTGCGCCTTCTCTTTTGAAGACGACCGACTCTTCCGGTTCCCAGCAGACAGCCTGTACGTGCGGAAGACCCGGCCCTCAATCCGCAAAGGTGTGCCGTGTCAATCCAACTGTCGCGGTCCACCTGACCAACATTGCAACTGTCTCGGACTCAGCGAGGTCCCCACCCTCACCCAACATTATAGAGGAACATCGGGGGGAGGAGAGTGACAGTTCGTCCCCAGCCTGAACTAACATTGCAGAGGAACATGAGAGGGAGGATAGTGACAGTTCGTCCTCGCCCTCGGCCAGCATTATATTGGTGTGTGTGGGGGAGGAGAGTGACTCATCCTATGTGTAGTTGTGTTCGATTTCGTAATGTGTTTTATCATTCTCATTCCTCAGTTTTACTTAATCGGCTTGTTTCTCACCATTGTACCATGTTTTTCATACTGTTTGTTTCATTGTCTTTTTTGGCACTTCCTTTGTACTCATGGTTCGGTTTTACTTGGTCAGCCAGATTTTGCGATTTATGCCCCGTTTTTTAATTTTGTCTGTTTGTCTTGTGTCTGGCGCTCTTTGGCCAACCATGGCCCTTGCGCCAATAAAATCTAATAACCAATCAACCAACCACCTGACCAACATTGCAACTGTCTCGGACTCAGCGAGGTCCCCACCCTCAACCAACATTATAGAGGAACATCGGGGGGAGGAGAGTGACAGTTCGTTCCAGCCTCAACTAACATTGCAGAGGAACATGAGGGGGAGGATAGTGACAGTTCGTCCTCGCCCTCGGCCAGCATTACATTGGAGTGTTTGGGGGAGGAGAGTGACTCATCCTATGTGTAGTTGTGTTCGATTTCGTAATGTGTTTTATCATTCTCATTCCTCAGTTTTACTTAATCGGCTTGTTTCTCACCATTGTACCATGTTTTTCATACTGTTTGCTTCATTGTCTTTTTTGGCCCTTCCTTTGTACTCATGGTTCGGTTTTACTTGGTCAGCCAGATTTTGCGATTTATGCCCCGTTTTTGAATTTTGTCTGTTTGTCTTGTGTCTGGCGCTCTTTGGCCAACCATGGCCTTGCGCCAATAAAATCTAATAACCAACCAACCAACCAACCAACAGTATTTGCCAACTTACCGAAGAACTCACTTTTGGACACAGTCTTTAATTTTCATCACAACTTCTTCATTATGCCGGAGCTTCTTCATGCCGTCAGTAAAATGTCATCGTTCCTTAGAATCATGCGAAGGATATATTGGTCCATTCACTTCTTCATTCGCGGTAAATCGAATACCTCTTGAGCTTCTCCATACATCCTCGGAACTGAAGCGAATTTACTATTTGCTCAAACTAGAGCGGAACTACACATATGAAATCGGAATTATGCTTTCGGAAGACGCAAATCATACTGGACTGAATATTGGTTGTACTGTAATTACAAGTAATGAACGTTTCGCTCTTTTATAAACCAATATCATTTTCTGAATATCTGAGACTATGTAACACAGGAATTTAAGGGACTCCGAGAGGCATACTAAGCATCAAATATATTTTTAAAAAACACACATTTTTACAGAAAGGACTTTTGAGAAAATGATACAAAAATGTGAAATTAAATTCTGTTAATTTTGCAGAAAAATATTATAAAAAAACCCATGTGAAAACAGAATTTTCAAATGTTTTATTCCGTTTTTTCAAAAATTATTTTAGGAAAATTCTAGGAAAATTAATATTGAAATCTAAAAGCAAAATGGTTATTTCCTCAATAAAATAAAGAAGCCATGGCCTTTATTACAATCATACAAATTAAAAAAATACATGTCATTATTTACCACTGTAACTATCTTACTAGCCAAAGTAATATTATCAGTACAAGTCTATGCCGCTTCAATTTACACCCACTTCACTTTTGTGCGTATCTCATGAATCTTGATTCGATGGGGTGATGAGATATGACTCTCCTCGACATCCTAAACACAAGATGGTCTTAACATTGTATTACTGTATTGCAGCTTACATTGTCATAAAAGTATAATACTAAATGATTAAACTATGGCCTAAAATGTAAAAACTTAAAAAATAACGGAATATAACAAATGGTCTAGATGACAAGATTGCTTCTTTCTCACCAAACACATCTTCATTTTACAAACCATTAATAAAGAAGTAAAATCGACCTTTAAGGCTTATAACTTACTGGAAAAACTCAAGGAAATTTCATGTGTCCGATAATGTAAATTACTGAAAGCTAAGGCGTAAGTAAGGTTTTACAGCAGAAGTGGCTGCACCAGACGCATATCAAGAAGGAGCGGAATACTTGCTCTTTCCATGCTGATTAAAATTTAAATCATAACTTTTTCACGAGTGTTTTGGTACATAATTTTTGGGCCATATTTCTTTGTTTGTCCATTTTCAAAATTTGCTTACGTTTTGCACATTTCGGTAGATTTCACAGCTTAAAATTTGTATTTCTTCCTCAAAATGTTCAAGCGATGTCAGTTGCTCGATTTGAAAATTGAAGGATAAGTACTAGTTAACTGTATGTTGTAAAATTCTCCATGTCGTTCATATTGTTGCAGATTCTCTGATTCTATGCTATCATTACTGTGACTGTGGGCCACAACTACTGGCTGCATTCGGCCCGTTTAAGGTCTTACGGAAGCTAATTTGCATATGCTGCAGAAATCGTCATAATTTGAATACATTTGTTTCTTCGGGAGTGTAACGACCACCGTGGGCAACTAAAGTGGGCTATAAGCAGTCACCCGTCCCTCATTCAGTAACACTGGTTCCAGGGAAGGGAGACGGCCAGTGCCTTAGGAAAAACTCTCCAGCCATATATCACCTCGAACTCTTGGTCAGAAAACTGCACTTTTTAGCTCTCCGCATTCTGGGCGGTAAACTTTTACTGTGCCTCCAACTTGGAGACACCATTTAGTTATGTCGTTAATGTATTATCGATATTCATCCGTTTATCGAGTAGGTTCGTTTTGGTGTCCCGGATGAGGCACGGGTACATAGCTTGTGTTACGGCAATGTATCTCTCTCTCACTCACTATCTGTCTCTCTCTGTGTATGTCTGTCTGTCTGTATTTCTCTCTGTATGTCTGTCTCTGTCTCTCTCTGTGTCTGGTTCTCTCTCTCTCTCTGGGACACTAAAGAAAGACCTACTCATCCGTTCACCGAGTAGTTCCGTTTTGGTGTCCCGGATGAAGCACGGGTATATTGCTTGACGTACGGCACTCTATCTCTTTCTATCTGTCTCTGTCTCTCACTCGGTCTCTCTTTCTCTGTCTCTCTGTCTCTCACTCCGTCTCTCTCTCTGTCCCTCTCTCTCTCTCTCTCTTCCCTGTGACCATGGCCCCTGAATTGGGGACTGGCGAAAGCTTATATTCCTTGGAGTTACTCAAACGATGTTCCTTAAGTTTCCAAAACAAAAACAAAAAAAAAAAATCACATATGTTCGTTATACTTTTGCGGTTTGCCACGGGTGCAGAAATGTTTAGTTACGCCTTTGACTGAAACTCATAGGACATAAGGAAATGCATCTAAACCATTTCAGCCGCATAGGGGGGATATTCAAAATCATATATTAATGGAGTCTAGCGTAAGCTTTGGCTTGACTGCAATCAAGATTCCCAAGAGTACCACACTACGTTTTTATCAGTTACTGAGAATGTGACACAACAAAGGAAACAGGACTTGCTAATATAGAAGTTGGGGAGATACGGGACGCCTTGAGTGGCGCGATCAGGCGATTTTAATGGAAGAACTAGAAGAGCTGGGTGAAGAGATGAACAGGAAAGGTAAAGAAAATTTGAATGACTCTGGAATTCTGGTCAGTACACTAACAATAAATTCAGAGCAAGAGGCCGTTGCTCGTATTAAAAAGAGATGTCAGATTTTCTGTACCAACAGAACCAGGAGGCGTTCGAATGCAACTGTTAAGAGAGAGGAATTGAGGCTTTCCTATCGCTATATCGTATTGCTTTTCGAAAGTAAAGGAAACCAGACATACAACTACATATTCTACACTTTTACAGCAGAAAACCTTATTCTTTTTCTTAAAAAATATTATCAAAGACATAATACAAATTTCCTTACGTAAATTTCATAAAGCACAGTTTTCTTTTCAAGCATTTTATGTAGAATACGAGAAATCTTGAAACGGAGCCTTAAGTTCTTACATATGTTCCTATTCTATTTTGGCTTCATGTTACGCCGGAAATCTGAAGAAACTTACCCCAGGATAGAAACAACGCTACCCGTATCTGTAAGTAGTAAAATGTGAAAAAATAAAAATATGGAAATTATTTGCGTTTAAGAACTTCTAAAATTGGATGAAACTGCATTTCGGACATTCAACAAGGTGTTTACGTCTACACATTAACATTATTATATCACTTTCTTTGGCCTTTTTTAAAAGATTGTACTTCAAATCTTACTTCTCTAATTGTGTATTGTTTTTAGTATTTTACCCTAAAAATACTTTACATATTAAAATAAAACCTAATTTTGAAACTCTCCCTATACGGCGTGAAGCATGTTTCGGGAAACGCTTTAAAAGCGAAAATTCGAATAATGAAACTTGAAACTAAATTATCTGGTTTGCTCAAGAAACACTTATACTTAATAACTCCGTTTATTCACTAGTGTAAACAACCCTGAATTCGCATTAATACCTTTTTCATGACAATGGCAAACAAACGTATGTCTACTATTGCCTTGAAAAAGCTTAGCGAAACTTTATGCGTATTTACACCAGTGAAAAAATGCATTTATTATGGTACAAATGTTTCAAGAGTGTGAAAGGTTTGGCGTATTTTGAAAATTAAATTATCTAGAATAATGATCGTGCCTTTTCTGAATACCTTCCGTCACAAAATGATTTCAGAATTATAAATTTGCGGTAGCAAGAAAAATAAGCGAAACAATGGATTTCTTTAAACTTCACATAGGGAGGAAGGATGTTAGTCAACGACGTACTTACCATCCATAAAATGTTGACAAATTTTGAACATTTAAACCCACCGGAATCAGAAGTCTGTTTCACCACGATCTGTTTACAAGAGTTTCACGAAATACTTTAACTTATCCCTAAATTTTCCATAAACATCTTTATATGCGTAACTTACTGAATAATAACTCTCTCTTGAATTGGCTTGTAAAAATTACAAGCCACAAATTACAAACCTGCCATATCAGATCATGATCTCTCACATTACGTTGCATGGAATGACTAGCGATCCTACGTTCACCATTTTCCGTAAAATTGCATACATCAAAATCTGTACGTCTCAATTTTTCGAAATAATTCAACTTTTCCGACGAAAAAAATTAGGACCCTTGACTATACATTTACCCGAAATTTTGTCTAGCACAATTCTACCCGTTACAGAAGTGACTTAAAGAGACTAGGAAACTACAAGGCCGTGAAAGGAAGCTTGGATCTGATATTCGTTTCCACGGGTTGTCGGGAAATGGTTCGTAGGAGCACAGGAGCCGCTATACCTGCCTGTATAGTGGACAGGGTTCCAATGGGATCCCTTCATGCCAGGCGCACGATCCGTCGATCTTCTCTGTCGGTTGTCCTTCTGGTTCGTCTAGAGCTGCTCTGCCGGTGATCCTCCTGGTTCGTCAAGAGCCGCTCTGCCGTGTAGCAGTGCCGTCATGTGTCTACTGCTCCCAACATAGTCGGACGGTATGGTCACAAGGATCCACGTGGAGGAATGTACGGCGCGCCGACCACCCTGCGGTTTTCAGCCTGATATTCAGGCTTCTCTCAAAGTCCGTAAGTTGCGTAAGTTCTCGTCTCTGGCATCTATCTGGCTTTTTTTTCACTCTGCGCTCTTGCTTGCGTCGGCCCGTCCTTTTCGCTTTCATGAGGCATCGACTACACCCCAGTTTAGGAGGC
Source organism: Macrothele yani (assembly GCA_039090855.1). Taxonomy (NCBI): domain Eukaryota; kingdom Metazoa; phylum Arthropoda; class Arachnida; order Araneae; family Macrothelidae; genus Macrothele; species Macrothele yani. The sequence goes on from CM077034.1 coordinate 33,880,650, forward strand.
TGCCGGCTCGTGTTTGCAGCTCAACCACAAGGTGTGCGGTCATGGTTAGTGACACCAAACGCGGATCATTTGCACACCAGCACGACCTCTAGCTATTTGCAAAATTTCGAGTTTGTAGCATGTTTTCCCCTAGGTGCGCAAATTTCATTGTCCGTGAATGTATAAGTCTACTGTATTTGTTTCTAGACTGGAACATTTTATTCCAAAGTATTTTTTGTTCTTGCTTTGATTTCAATTTTCTAAGAAAGCAGCAGTGAATCCTACATTTCAACGAGGACAGTTAATTTCACCTAATCACTCATTAACGGGGAATCGTATTTTCTAAGCGAATTGTTACAGTTGGATATTGTGAAATTTCCATCAGCTCCCAGAATTGCAGTTAATATAACGCATTGTGTAGGTAAAGAAGAGAAAAAATTGTGTCTCCGTTTGCGTGCATGAAACATTCAATTAGTGTAAATAGAAAAGCGCTATTTAATTTTAGTTTCAGATATTCTTTTCTGACACAAAAATATTGAGGGCCTTCAGGTGATGACAATTATTAGTTACTCTTCAAAAAATGAAGAAAAATGCGATCACACACCAGACTTTAAGGGAAAATTACCGACATAATCAAAGTTCACAAGAAGAGTACTCACAGTTAGTAAACAAATAGAGTACCTACATTGGGTGTGCGAAGCATTTAGGTTTTGTTAGGTTACATCGGAAAACTGAGCATCAAAGTCCACGTAGGTTAAGAAAAATACCAATGACAACGACACCTCCAGGAAGAAAGTCGTCCTCCTATATGGTGATCTGCGGGCACCAGATCCTTTGTTTCTATCTGGTGCGCTCAGATCAACATATACGGTATTTCCTACTAAGAAGGATTGCTTGAGATAATGTGCAATGCATTGGTACTACTTCAACACAGAGGGTTGTACCTCCTTTTACGATTTCTATGTTCCATGTCACCAGCTCGTGGAGGAATAGACCGACAAATAACATAGTGGTGGCAGACATTATGAATTGAAGGTAACTCTCCTGATCTCCACACAACTGAACACTTGTGGGATGTATTGGAACGCATGGTGAAACAGTTACTCACACCTCTCCGATTGATATCGAACTTTGAACCATAGTTCACGGCAGAACTGTGATAACATGAGAAGCCGATACCACACCCAGTTGTTGCTGTTGTGTAGGTGAAAAAACGATCAGGAAATTTTAGACAGACGGAAATAATTTAGTGAGCTAAGAGTGTATAAAAATGCGATCGGTAGAATTTCTTCTTAAGTATTTAAATATTTATTTATAAAATGGTCATGTAATCAAAATATCACAAAATCGATTTACGACAAATGAGTGTCTTAATGTGACATCGTTTTTGATGCAAATATAAAAAAAATAAATTATGTGATGCCTTAGCAAAATCAATGTGAAACTGATTTGCACCTAGTAACGATGCGTGAAAATTATTGCAAAAGCTAAAGTTACTTTCTAATACAGCTCCCAGATTCTAATTGTCATAAGTTTTTTACATGGACGTAATTTAAAATTTCTGTAGTGTTTATGTCTTTTAACAATGTAGTTATTCTATGAAATCTAATATTTCTCAGCGACTTTAGTATATGACCTGAGAGTTTTCATGGATGATTTCCCTGAACAGATTTCCAAAAGCAAAGTGCATATAAATTATGAGCAGGGAATTTTCAGCAAGGGAAAGTACAAGTTATATAAATCGAAATCAGATAAATCTGGAAGAGAAACAGAAAGATTAAACTTTTTTAAAACTGAAAAAATCTGTTCTTTTCAAAAGTGATGCACAGATAAATCTATCAGAGAAAAACGGGGGAAGAGTCGTACACATAATGAAAACTTTTTCTCAGATAAATCTATCAGAGAAAAACGGGGAAAAGTCGTTCACATAATGAAAACATTTTCTTAGATAAAACCATCAGAGAAAAATATTTTTTTATGTGAAACCAACTTGACATGTCCCAAAGGCATCCAAGTTGAACAATATGTTCATCTAGATTAATATTACTTGTAATTATGACAGGAAATGAGGTGATTTAAAAATGTAAAAATGTTTAATATGTTTCTGCATTCAAATACTCAAGGGACTTATACGATTTTAATGTTTTGGTAGAAACTGAATCAAATGCTTCGTAACATAAGCCTATTTAAAAGCTATAATAATGCAATGTCCCTAGCCACCAAAACATATTACTGAAAATCGAGTGTATTTAAAAGAATTCGTGTAATGTTTTTTGAAGTTTTTGCTGCACCATTCTGTCAAAGATTTTAGTCTGACTTGAACATGGTTCGCAAAAAACAAAACAGTGCCAACAAGATTACATGATTGCGATCGTTTTGTTGCACGGAAAACTCTTGTCTTGGAACTTTCACTGAAGTTGATGTATCATGACAATTATAAAAGTTTTCCACTTCCCTCAACTTCCAGTCTGGCATTGTTGTCCCTCATTTAGAGAAGAGGTGCTGCGGCGATTGAGTATCAGGACTGCAAATATAATACAAACATACCATATTATTGCATCTTTACTCGTCAGCCTCGGAATGACAAGACAATTTACATATAGTTGTTTCGGAAGGACAGATTTAAGACTGAGGAAGAATGAAAATTTTCAAACGCAGCCGTTTTCAGTTCAAAAAGAAATATTCCAAAGTATGATTTCTCAGTTCTATATAAGATTTCAAATTAAAATAATATTTTTCAGTTTTTTATGCATTTTCTGGTTGAAATATTTAATTTTCAGTTGTGTAAAGGTTTCCAATTACAAAAGAAGGATTTTCAAATGATTCGTTTTCAATTCAGTTCTCTATATGCTTCTTCACTACTCTGTTGTTGTTTGTTTTAGGGGGAGGGCGTTTCAATTTTGCATGCATTCTTACACTCATTATTTTGAACTTTTTTCCCCCAGTGGCCGTCGCATTCACATTTCACTATCAGTTATTCACAAACATTTTACCATCAGTTATGCACATTAGTTATTCACAAACCTTTTCTTTTGCTTAAAGTTTTTAAGAGTCCTTAACTGCTTTTTAGGACAATATGGAAGATGTGTAAATGATATTGGAAAACGTGTGAGTAGCACGGCGGAAAGTGGCTCAAGACAGACAGTCATGGAAGAAATTTGGAGAGACATTCGTCCAGCAGTGGAGGGATAACTCTTAAATAATGGTGAATGAATAATGGTGAATGATCATGTCTGTACAGCTAATCAGCGACACGTGATTCTAAATGGCTGCACTCAAGCTTATTTTTATAACGCACAGGTTGTTTTAATGTTTCCTTGGTTGCTTGGTGTATGTAACAATAATATTGGGAAAAGAGAGGAATAGGCGTTATGACAGCAAGAACAACACTTATACAGAATATGAGACAAAGCCATGTTTTCGAGATTTTTTTCCATAATTGTTCAGGTAACGATAAGGCAAATACATTATTTAAAAATCTATTGTAATGTAAGAACTTTAAAAAGTCTGATATTTAAGGAATTTCATTTATTGAATTTGTTCAATTAGCGTAAAAATAAGTACCGTTAAGTCGGACACCCGTTTTAACTTTTCTTCGTATTGTGTAATACAGAAAGGAACGATGTTTTGACTCCCGCTGTGTTGACAAAAGTACTGTACTGAACCACCCTTGTTAAAACAGAACAGAATATTACGTCAAATATGAAATGCATTTTATACGCATGATGATGTAATGCGCTCGTTCAAATTCTTGTTTGGAGATATCTCATAAAGGGAATTTTTCAGATTTAATTTTAATTATAATGTTGTATGGTATCCCATTATAAACACTTCTTAAAAGTTTTCAGTTAAGTACCTGTAAAATAAATTTATAATATGCTCATTCTGCATAAAACCTTGGCTATCGGTTGTAGAATTTCTTATGGTTAACCTTTAATAAGGTTCACTTTAAAAATAAGATGCCGAGTGTCATCAGATTTTCACGGTAAGTGAAAAATCTTTAATTTTCAAGGAAAATAAACAACAGTGACTGTGAGTCTTTACATTTGCAAATGGTGTGTGGTTTGCATATTCCGTGTGTGCTACAAAAGTGGTCACAGGAATTGTGCTTTGCTGATGCGCTTTAATAATAACCCTCGACTTTTAAAAGCCCTACTGATGCTTTGTGGGTTCCGTTCAATAGTGATTCAAGAAAGGCAAGTGAATATACGGCAGTGCTTAAAGATCATAGTGTTATTTTCAAAAAGTGCCTTGTGGATTACTTTCTCAATCTGATGAAATTTGCTAAGTCATTTTGAAGGGAAAACAATAACACTATGCAGAGACCGAGAAGTTTTGAAGAGGTCCATACACACGGGATGCGATCAGTATCGCAGGGGTCCATACACAGGGAATGCGATCCAGTATTTCCGTGGTCCATCCACAGCGGATGCGATCAAGGAACTCCCAAATAGCTATATCTTCCGGTAGAACAAATTTGCAGGTTCTTGATAAACCCAAGGGGATTTGGTTTCCACCGTCCAGGTAATTACCAAAAGAAAAACTGATTTTCGGTTTATAGAAAAATGCAAGTGTTTAATTGTTAGAGTTTTAGAAAATGAAATTTTTCTGTACAAAGACAAGAACTTAACAGTAGCTAAAGCAGGTAGCAGTGAATAAGAACATTACAATAGCTAAAGCATCTGCAGTAACATTGAACCCCCTCTTCAGCATGGATTACAACCGAACACATCAAAAAAAATTTTTGTGTCATATCCATAAGTTAATAGTCAATGAGCTCTCAAATATGATATACACCCATGGCAGTAAGCGATGTAGTTGAAAATGCACCTCACCAGTCGTCACTGATACATGAAACGATCACGATTCCGCTCAGTACAGCGGGTATCGTCATCATCATCGGAATAGGAGCTATCAAAAGTGTTGTTCACCATGCAAATCTCATAAGACACATTAACACATGTATAACTGTAACAGCAACTTATATTGCTCAAAATCGATGAAGCACCACTTCATGGACCCAAAGTAAAAAAAACGAGAACCGTACTAGCTTAGAATATTGCTTTATAACAATCACAAATGTCACCTTCAAAGTACCTGAATGTTTCGATCATGACTTGACCTGGCATTTTTCCAAATTCCTTTAAAGCTATTAGCAGTACCATTTCCTTTTTGTAATTATTAGATTCGGTCGGCCTGAAACGACAACCAAGGAAAACAGAATTGAGGGGCAGGAACACCGTCCCTCTTAATCGAGAACTAGGTATCTTAGTTTAAATCTAAACTTGAGTTCCTGAATTTCACAGCAAACTGCAATTCTCCGATAAACATTTATGTATCACTGAAAAATAATTTTTAATTGGAAGTTTTCCATTATTAAGTTTATGGCAGTACATCCCCAAATTAATTGAAAAACTATAATTTTATTATTTTAAATTAAATTCCTAAATTTAATTACAATAATATTACAGGGTATATGAACTAAGAAGTAGGAGATTCACATGATTTTTTATCGCTTTTTTTAATTAAAACACTACCGTCCATTTACGAACTTCATGTTCACAACATTATAAATGTTTTTGGAATTATGACACGCATTCATTTTATGAGCAAAGTAATATATGGATCATTTCTTGTTGTTATGATTTATTTTATTAGGCATTTTTATTTCAAGATTAAGATTAATAGCTGTAAAAATTATTTTAAAGGCAATTCATATTGATAGATAATGCTGTAGTTTAGACATAAAATTGAACTCCAATGAAAATTTAAATTATTTTGTGATCCAGTGAGTATTTTTCAACAGCTCATCCATCTTGATTAAATTGCTGCTCAGGCAGCTTTCTCCTTTCTATTTGAACTCTGTTATATATCATTCTCTTTACGTTCCATATCACTTGCAACGTACTTCCCCTTCTTTTTTCAATGTGAGTAACTTTATTTCGCTCCGTCCATATTTGATAGTTTGTTTCCGCAACAATTATCTGGAATACAATGTTCTTTTTTGGGAACGGCCGTAACTTTATTTTTTGAGGTACTGTTGGGAGGGAGAACCCTGCCCACAGTTCGCTTCCTTTCATTACTCTCTGCGCAAGCTGACATTTTTCTAATAAATGTAGTCTGTCCTTTATGTAGTTGTAATGCCAGCAGCGGTGTTTTTGTCTTCCATCCCAAAGATTTGTTCTTTGTCGAGTCGGTAAAACATTTTGGGCAAGCTTGAAGATGAAGCCTCTCCATGATGGGTATAGATAACGTGACGCTATGTTCTCCCAAACATTTTCATTATTGTATCACCGCCGCAAGTGGAACTCATGAGTCTCCAGCTTCAGCTTAGGAATACTCTCAAAATATATCTCTCTGGCTGTGATGTCTTGATTAGTACTGTATTTAATTCCAAACGTTTGTTGATCTTTTTACAATTTCTGTATCATATGTCTTTTCAGTCCTTTCCAGATTATTTCTCGACTTGTAAATTTCTCAGTTTCAAATCCCAGCAAGTACTTAAAAAGGTTACTATTTGGAAATGTGTTCTCGTTTAAAACCATTTGTTGATGTACAGGCATCGTATTGTATGAAACCAAATGGAAAGATTTTTAATTTCCAGTCCACCATTGCTCTCTGGTATAAGACAGTTCTTCCAATATCTTATTTCAATTTACCGTTCCACAGAAATCTGAACAAACATCTTGCAATTTTAAACAAGGTTAACCTTGAAGGGTCTTGCAGAACTCCCGCATAGGCACATTTTGTTGGTAGAATTGTATTGACTAATTTCGTTCTACTAGGTAACGAAATTTTATGGATTTTCCACTCTTCCATCTAACGCTGTAGTTCCTGTATGATCTTTTCCCATGTAGTATTGCTGATTCCGTAATGTGTATAATAAAGACCCAAAATTTTAATTTCAGGATAGCTTGGGATACCAGCCTGTACTGTCCATTTTTTTCCAAATGATAGCTTTTGATTTCTTTATGTTAAGTTTCGCTCCCGTAATTTGTCCATATCTTGTGAAAATTCACATTGCTTCTATAATAGATTTCTCGTTTTGCATGTACAAACCAACGCCATCCTCATAGGCTGTGTAATGTATAAATTCATTGTTTTTCCCTGGAATAGGGAAACCTTGCATCTCTTGATGTTCTAGAATGTTTCTTAAAGACAGCTCCATTGTCCATGTGAAGAGTAATGATGACAAGGGGGTACCCTGTTTTATCCCACGTTCGACTAATATTTCATCCGCTTGTTCTCCATTTTTGATAACATTTGTATTTGATTCTGTATGCATCAATCGGATATATTTGGCAATATTATCCAACATTTCGTACTTTTGTAGAATCTTTAGTAATGCTTCTTGATTTACTGTATCAAAAGCTATCGTCGGATCTAATGAAAAGATTCCAAATTTAAGTTTCCTTTCATTGACCAGAAATATTATATCGCTGGTTAGGAACATGTTCTGAAATATATTTCTCTTTGGCACTGCACAAAATATTAATGGATCGATAAGTCTGTTCATGACTGTTTTCAATCTGTTATTTAAAACGGTAGCCATTATTTTATAGGCCACGTTTAGTAGTGTAATTTGTCTGATTTTCTCAAATACTACTGAATCCATTTCAAATTGTTTAATGAGTTTGATAAACGACTCTTTAAATGCTGTTGGTATTTTCGAATGAAACATTTTATTACGCATTTCAGCTAAAAATTTCTCTAGTTTGTTTTTGTGTTGTTTCTGTAGAGTTCTACAATGACACCATCAGGGCCTGGGGACCGTTGGCTCCTCTGTTTACGAATAGGATTTTCCACCTCTTCTTTTGTTGCTTCGGGACTCAGAATTTCGTTGTCCAGCTTGTTCACTTGGGGAAGCTGTACAAATTGTGCTATGTCGTCCGAACAAACGTCTTGTCTTTTGTACAATGCTCTGTAATATTCAAATACTTTCTGTATCGTGTCACACAATTGGTTTGTGAGTCAGAATATACCAGAGGCAAAGACATTGCCTGGGATTCTTTTTTGTTCTTTTGATAAATATTGACAAAATGTTCTTCCATAAGTACTTCTTTGACTGCAATTTGTTCCCTATTTCTCACACTTCTTTTCATTATTAGATCCTTAATTTATCTCTTAACTTATATTAATTGAAAACACTAATGAAAGATAAATAAATTTATTTCTCTTTCATTAGTGTTTTGAACATTGCCTCTAATTAATGCTCTTAGCATACTTGTGAGGAATCTGTATTGTTTTCTTTTTTTCTGCTAGTTCTCTTCCTTCTTTCTGTAAATATTCCTTTATGTTATTTTTAAAATTTAACCAGGAAATAAATTTTGAATCCGAATGAACATTTAAACTTTCAGTTATACTTTCTAGTTCTGATTTAATATGTTCTATGTTCAGCAGAAAGAGAGTAAGCCTCCAAGGCATGAGAGGGATCCTCCTTGTGTTAGGTACCTTAGAATTACACATAAGAAATCTGTGATCTGAGATGGGAGAGTCTTCAATATTGGGATCAATTCCTATGCTTCGGACTGAAGATCCATCTTGTGTGAAATAATAGTCTATTTTTGAGGCACTGCCTCTAGCCTGCATGTAAATCCTGGGATATTGCCGTGGGAAGTCCGCCAAACGTCACACAGATCGTTTGCCATCACCCAGTTATTAAAATGATTCCTGTTACCATCTGTGCAAATCATGATATTAAGTCTATCCAAATGAGCGTCCAAAACAGTGTTAAAGTCACCTGTTATCAAACACAAATTAAAATTCCCAGATATGAAATATGGAAAGGAGTCAAAAATTATCAGCGATCCGTAGATGTATAGGGAACATAAACACATATGGTGTTTATGAGACAATTATTTACTTCGAAAATTGCGGAGACAACACCGCATCTGATTGAAAGCCTATTGGAATGCCAGTTTTATACAATATCAAAAGACCTGCATAACCTGAGTTTGCCAATAAAAATATACACTTATATGACGCGAGTACTTGAAATTGTGAGATGTCTTTGAAAGACTCAAAATGTGATTCTAGTATACAGCAGAAATCAGTTTGGTTCAGCGACAAGACACCTTTTAACCAAGTTATTTTGTCACCTTTTTTCAATCCCGCATTGTTGAATGATACAATTTTTGAAGTGGATTTTGTAATGGATTATATCACAATCTATTCCTCATACTTAGTTAAATTAATTCCATTTTTTAACTTTCCCAAATTTATGGAACACAACTTAATGGTACACAGTTACTTTCAGACTATTTCATTCGTCATCTGAGGACCTCATGTAATTAATTGACTTCTCCGAGCCTTTGGAGTGACTCGAAGATGAATCTGATTCAATTATAGTTGCTCTATAAGTTTCATGTATTCCCTTTCCTTGGAAATCTTCCACTGAATCGCTGAAATATTTTTGTACTGTTTCATATTTCTCCTTTTTCTTTCGTGTCGATTCTTTCTCCTGTTTCCCCCTTTTTTGTCACAAATACTCATTCCTCTTTTGTTTACTCATTCCTTTTTCACTACTCAACTGTTGAGAGTCAATTCTTCTATTCTCTCTCCCTGTTATTTTTGTGACTTTATTTCTATCTGTTTTACTTGTTGTGAAAAAAGCGTTTTAGCTCTTGTAATAATTTGTCTGTCATATTCTACTCTCTCTTTCTCTGTATGTTTTTTACTAGAACTGTATATTTCCCTATGAGGCAGGGAATCAAATACCTAGTTACATTGGATTTTACAAGAATTCTCATCAACTGACGACCCAGACTCCTCTAAAACAGCTTGCGTGTGCATGTGTACCACTGCTACTGTTTGAATTTCAGTTAGTTTATCATTAACTTCTTCCAAAATTAGTTTATCATTATCTTTTTCAACAGTGTTCTCCTTTGTTGCTAACTCTGCTTCCAAGTCCTAATCGTATTTCGACCACTGGTGTTCGTTCATTAGTGTATCCTCTGTGTTGTTAGTGGCAGTTGTCATTGGAAATATATATATCATATATTTCCAATGATTACTGCCTCTAATAACACCGAGGATATAATAACAGAGAGGATACACTAATAAACGAAAGAAGATAACACAAAGGATACAATATAAATATAATATACATATATTGTATCCTCTATGTTATTAATTGCAGTAGCCATTGCAAATGTGCATCTGCTGCAGGAAGGACGCATATGTTTCTCAGACTCAGAAATTCCACAAGGCAACTCACTCTGCTCCAATTCATGGTCTAGTGATTTACAATTTTCATAAATATGAGCATTGCACTGGAAAGCCCTATACTCAGTAAGTTACATCTGCAAATGCAGGTTAGACCCGCGTAGACACACATTGCCTTAACACCATTAATGCGCATGAAGTTGGGCACCGTTTCAATCATGTCCATGGTAACTACTCTCGTACCTGAACTAGCATTCTTCATGAATTCGTCCCTTTTATATTGCCTTAATATCTCTTTAAAGATATCAAGAACTGTGCCATACCGTTTCCAGGCATTGGTGATCTCTCTATCAGGAAACTCTGGGAAAAGAAGTTTAACAAAGACACTTTTGGCATTATTCCCTGACTTTGAGACAGTGAAAAAATTATCTTTAATCTGGGATCTCTCTTGCTTTAATACTTTATCTTTAAACTGTTTAAATCTCTCGGTAAACTGGAGGTCAGATTTCCTGTTTGTAATCACTTGAACTGTTGAAAACAGATCTCTCTGGGGTTTCCTCCAAAACTCCCAGATAACGCTTCAAACTTCTCTGGGTTTCACTACCTGAGGGTGAACCACGAATATGCTGTTAGGTATTGCATGATTAGCAGTTGGCCCCTCTAATATGCGATGGGTTAAAATAGTACTTACCCCATCTCATCCTGGCAATCCAAAAGGCACTATTTATTTCAGAAATATGCACACAACCACCTTATGTTTAAGAAACACAAATCACACACTGGCTGAATTGCACTAAGAAGCATTTTCACTTTGAACACCAATTAATGGCACTCACTAACGTCGAAACCACAATCACTTCGTAAACTGACGGCAAAGCAGATGTCGTTTCACCACACTTTAACGGCACGCACTGAACTATCCCAGGCACAAGGTTCGGAAGCTGTCACCAAAAGGTACTCGGAGCTTGAATTGTAAATTTTAGAATTGTTATACCACCACAAAGATCGTGAAGTGCTGTTAAAAATAAATTCTATCTCTTTCTTCAACTTTTGGTTTTGGTTGTACAACATGAATTCTTTTTCGGCGTTTAAAAGCCCTGAAAGCATAATCTTTTAACCCTCTAAAAGTATTGCTCAACTCCCCCCCCCCTTTTTTTATAGGTCTTTTGAAAGTGTGGTATTTCAAGTTCCAATACTTGATGTTAGCTATTGTGTTTTTTAACTGTATCTAAATTAAATTTAGAAAAAAATTTAGTAGAATTATGAATTTACTGTTATTGTACTATTATTAGTTTACGATGAGGTTTAACCCTCGTAACTATAACAATGGTTAATCCAGAACTATTTCGTGACTCATTTAATGTTTTTCATTATATATAATGTATTTTCGAATTTAATACTGAAAAATATAAGAAACATTTAAGTATACAACTTGAGTTTGTTTAGAAGGTATTTGAACTGATATTTTCTATTTTACAAAAGTCTAACTACTGCATTTGTTCCTTTAGAGTTCGTAGGCACAAGATAAATGCAATGAACTCTTAAAATGTTGCGCATGCGAAACGCTTCCACGATAAAACATATACATACATATACACTGAAGAGATACTAAATTAGACATACCCGTCTAGAAACGTGTAGCACCACCTTTTGCCCTGATGACGGCAGCGATTCGTCTCGTCGTGGACTCGACAAGACACCAGAAGCGTTGAGAAGCTATACGGATTTACGACCCCTGAACAAACTTCCACAGTTCACGAAGATTTGATGGAGGGGGGTCAGAACCTCGAACATCTCTCTCGATGACATCCCAGATGTGCTCGATGGGATTGAGGTCAGGTGACTTAGCTGACCAAGGAAGAGAGGTCACGTCCATGGAGTTTTCATCCAACCATTCGGATACAATTCGGGAGCGATGGCACGGTGCATTGTATTATTGCAGGATGAGGTCCCAAGTGGTATGTTGAAGATGCACAAAGGGGAGCAAATGGTCGTCCAGGGTATCCCGGTAACGTTGACCTGTGAGGGACGATGTCACACGAACCGGGGTTCCCATTTCAGTCCAAGTAAACAGTCCCCACACGAGAATGCCACCCCACCAGCTTGAAGAGTATCCTGCTGGCAAGAAGGATCCATCGCTTCTTGTGGTTTGCGCTGTACTCGTATCCTGCCATCCGCATGTACCAACGTGAATCTCGACTCATCAGTCCAGGCAACATTTTCCCTCATGTCTAGGGTACAGTGGCGATGTTCCCGCGTCCATGCTAATCTTTGCACCCTGTGATGTGCGGTCAGCAGCGGTACACTCGTGGGACGATGGCTTCTGTACCACATAGCGAGGAGATGGTTCTGGATGGTGTGGCTGCTTAAACGTTTTTGTGCACCAGCGTTAATTTGCCGAGATATTGCTTGCACTGTGGCCCGTCTATCTGCTGTTACGTTGCGAGCTAGCCGACGATGACCCCGCTCATACACACGCCTGTCCACGGTAGTTGGCCCTTGCAGGGATGGTTTTACCGGTGTCGATGTACTCACGGTGCACCCGTGACACAGTGGCTCGTGAGAATCCCAGTGCATGCACGACTTCCGAGATGGAGTAACCCATTCGTCGGGCTCCGACAATTTGCTTACGATCAAATGCGCTTAGATCCTTTGTCTTACCCATACTGCGTCCGACTCTTACTGATTCCCGTCGCATCAGTCCTTATATTGTCGGATCGCTGCATACGTCATGTCGTTTCCATTTACAGGGACGCCCACAGCGCCACACTTGCATAGCGCCAGCTGTCTCTACTTCAATTGATCTTTATTGTACGTATCACTAAGGTATCCTCTGAGAGTCAGAGGTTAGTTCACAAAGAAATAAGAACTATAAGATATATTTTTAACTGATTTTTTACTTATTCTTGCCGTATCGAACTTTTCCATTTCAGCGATCATCGCACACAACTCGCGCTTTACTCACATCCATCACATGACGTACACAAGACCTTCGTCACTTCATACTCATAACCTTTTTTTTTTCAAGCAGGCACTCCTGAATCTGATCCTCCCATGGCACACTTAGCCATCCTCTGCCTTCCTCACATTTTTTCCTCCGCGCTCCTCTCATGACTTCCTTGGTTTTCCACTTCCTTTCTTTCATGCTTCTTGGGCTGAAATTTTTTTCTCAGTAAGCGTCTCATCACTCATTCTTTCAACATGGTCAAACCACCCAAGAATATTAGTTTCCAACTTACTGACAACGTTTTGTCTCATATTACACAACTGAAGGGCATTTTCATTCCTCACACAATCAATCTTGCCACAAACTCCCCGTAAGTAACGCTTCTCTCCAGCATACCAAGGACTCCTATGTCCCTTTTGCAATACCCAGGTTTCACTGCCATACAGTATGGTAGGGGCAATTACACTTTCACACACAGTCATCTGGGACTCTCGTGAGAACCATCATTCCTGGGAAAAACTCCTAAAGATACTGTGAATTTCAACGAATAATTCAATCGCCTACTAGTTTATCCATGTAATGTGTTCTCTTTGACAAACATGTTTCTTAAACACGCAAACTCATACACCTGGTAAATAACTGTGCCATCTCATTGCTAACAGTTTCCCCCTCTAAAATCATAACTTTGGTTTTTCGCATATTCATACTCAGTTTGAATTTATACAAACTTCTTACCTCCGGGCCAGCATACTGTGCAACTGAATTTTGCTCTCTGCGAACAGGACTGTATCATCAGCATACAGCAATCTGCACACATACATATATTTCAAAGACATAAACCAGCATTGTCCGCTTTGGTATCGATGGCATGAAGAGATGGAGTCAAAAATTTATATCGACAGGGTATTAAAACTACACAAAGAATTATTTTGCCAGTAATTATTTATTTTTGGCATAAGTTGAGAATACTATACAGTTCGAGTTAAAATTATCGATAGTAAAAGAAAGCCGTCCTATGCACTAATAAAATCTTTAATGGTTAAAAACCTATTTGCTAAAAAAATCAGTATTTTCATTTGACCTTTGAAGTTAGCAACTAACTCGTCTTCAGATGTTGATACATTTACGCCGACCGGACAACGATCGAGTGATATATTGATAAAGAGAAAACACATACTGACGCTTGTATTACATGATAGTAAACAACCAATAAAAGTCCCGAAATTTGGAAACAATAAACAATAAGATTATGTATGCATTTTGCACTCAAAGTTTACGCTGTACTCATTCACCGTTCTGGGCCGAAACCAAGATTCCCAGTGCTCCAAGACTAAAATCTTGTTTCTTGCTTTCCGGAAGTCTAGTAATTCATAAATTAAAAACGATGGGTTATAATTAGGATTATCTCATGGTAATCCCATTGTCTTGGAAAACGTTAACTGATTGCGAAGCACAACCTGAACTTTGAGTGCAAGATACTTACATAAACTTACTGCTTATTGTTCCCGAATTTCGGGACTCTAATCGAATGTTCATTATGATGTAGCTAAATCATTTTGTGTTTTGTACTTATATCACTCTGTTCGTGTCCGGTCGGCGTAAATTTATCGACATCTGAAAACGAGTTAGATGCTAACTTCAAAGGCGTGATGTAAATATCGAATTTTTAGCTAACATGTTTTTAACCATTCAAGATTCTAATCGGGAATAAGACGATCCTTTACGATTGATAAGTTGAGAATTAAATAAATAATTATGACCCCGAAGTTTTCGCCTCCCAGAAATGTCATTAAATGTCGCATATGAGCTGCCAGCAAATTCTGGTAATTTTCTTGCAGGAAAGGAGTTTCTAAATTTATAGACGCTGAGTAATTAGTAGGCATATAATTCTCTTTTGCAGTTGGCGAAATCGTGAAAATTCAGTATCTACTGCGGAAACCTCCTTTCAGCATGTCGGTATCTCAGCGTATCCAGCCTTTACGGATTTGCGTTCGGAATTGTTTCAAGCGACGATAAATGTGCCAATACATGATCCTTAAGGGAGGAGGAGATGTATCTCACCATTTGAGAGAAATAAAACAATAATTAAGTCTCATATATTAGCATAAATTTTTGTGAGGAATTCAAACAATGAAAAAGAATACATTGGAGTTTGTTTTTTGTCTTATAAACAGAAGGTTTCAGAAATGATATTATTTCCCATATTTCTCATATTCCTCCGTGCAAGTGCATGACAGTGAAGAAAGATTTTATTCATTTGTTCTTAAATTTAAAAACAACTGTACGAGGACGAAAATATTTTGGCTCGTGATTCCCTTTTTTTCAGACAGTTAGATTCTGACTCTACTTGAGGGAAGTCGCATTAGCTTCTTTTAATTTAATAGGGATAACACAGAAGGAGACAAGCTCCTGCTGATTTTTAAGGGTATGTAGATTGTAAATAGACAAAGTCATCGCTCTTTCCACGTTTTTCTTTAAATAGCACAGAACCGAGAAATTGTATTTCCACACCTCTGGGATCGAATTCCAGATTTCGTGATAACACAGCCGAGTGCGTTAGCCTTACGCTACAGTGCCAGGAATTAACAGCGCTGTGTGTGTTTATCTGTAAGCATCTGACTTCTCAAAATCCTAGGAATGTGCTCTGCAACTAAGAAGTCTCTATCTAGTCGGGCTTAACGGCACACGTTATTTAATTACAGCCAATAAATCTAAAGGGCGAGAGAGAAAACACATACTGAAAGGGTGAAATCTTCCAAATACGCGGAGCCAATGTAAATAGACAAAGGCATCGCTCTTTCCACGCTGTTTTTAATTAATACATTATAAAGCGAACGCACTCGGCTAGTTATCGAGAGATCAGGTGTTCGATCCAACCTGTGTCGGAATACAATTTTTCGGTTGCTGTGTATTAATTAAAGAAAAACGTGGAAAGAGCGATGATTTTGTCTATTTACATTGTTTCCTCGTATTTGGAAGGTATTCAGCGTATGTAGATTGGCCATTTCTCTTTCTCAGGAGGGGGTACAAAAAGGCATATTTTCTTTGTTATGAGAAGTTTCATATCCCTTTAGACGGCCGTTGTAAGTGATTAAATGCTGCGCATAACGTTCTGCGCTGCTGAGAAGTTAATGTTCACATAGCAGCCTTGTTTTGCTAAAGCTACGACAACAGAACTCACATCCACCTCTTATCTGTATTGCCGACCGTTTACTTTTGCGTTGTGATATGAGCTCCCTTCTAATCCGCTACGTTTGCTGCAAGATCCAAGGCATAACGAAAGTCTAGTCTTTCGGTCACGGAAAAAGTGTCAATATGTAGAGAGTAATAACTCATATATCTTCTGTCCCATTTTTAAGGTTCAGACCCATTGTCTTAGACGTTTGAGCAAGTCATGAGTCAGAAAGGATAAGTGTCATTCACTCCATTCAATGAGCAGCTTCAATAACTGAATCCTTTTCTCCAACGTTTTGTGACAGACAGTCTAACTCGTTCCGACTTACTTGTGGGGAAGCCAATATACTATTAGTTCCAGCTTAATTCAACACATTTTGCTACTCCTAAGTAATTTTGTTCCAGCCGGTTAAAGGGGACAGACATTACACGAGACGAGACGATACGTAATGCATTTCTTAGCACCAAATGTAAGTTTCCAATGACTTTCAGGCGTGGATTGCCAAATGATGTACATTTGCTCCCCAAATCATAATTCTGAGCAGTAGTAAGGAGTTTTATAAAAATATTAGACGCAGCTAGGATAACAAAATTATTGGCCGCTCACGCATACCCTGGAATCAGCTATTACAAATGAATAATTAATAAAGAAAATAACAGGTGTAGTCGGAGACGACAGTTACATCAAATGTATAGTTTTATATGCTCAGCACAATTCCGCAGCTAACGACGCAAACCAATGTGGTGCTGAATGGATGGCCTACAGGGAAGGACACCTTATACAACCCTCTCTTCTAACAACAGTCAATCTGCGTAAATAAGTATATTGTAGCCTAGTGTAGGCTGATAGGCCTGTTGAAATTTGAAAGCAGGTTTACTGGTTGAGTGAATCATGCCATGAATTTTGTACATTCTGCCGATGGTAGAGTCTCCAGTAGACATCAGAAGCAGAAAGACATGGTTCCCACATGAATAGCTACCGTTTTCCATGTTAGTGGGAGAAATTTCACGACATGAATCTTGTTTAGCAGGGCAAGTAATGTATAACATTTCCTACCAGTTACTGGCTTGTGAACGAAGTGCACACACCATTTTGTACATACGAACAGATGATTTTTTCGGGGACCTTATAATGTCTCATGCCTTTGACCTGCTTCGTGCTTGAATGGTTTGAACAACATACTACCAATATCAGACACCAAGAAAGGCTCTACTTATTGCCACATCACAACCAGCACGTTTCGAAGTTCGACAGAGGACGAATAGTGGCTTATCGCGACAGCAGTTTATCGTACCAAAACATCGGCGCCGTGAAGGACGACATCCAGCCACAATGAGGCGAGTATGGATTCAGTGTGTGCAGGAGGGACGGACGGACCGACGGGAGCAATTGCCGCGGCCGCGGCACACCACCAAACGATAGGACTGGTATGTTGTGCAGCGGGCATTGACGGCTCGCACCGCCACATCACGAACGTCAGGGCAGGAATTAGAGAGTGTTGCGCAACAATCTGTGTCAGCACGTACCGTTCGACGTCGTTTGCAGGAGCGGGGACTTGTCGAACGGCGACCATTGCTTCGAATATCCTGACGTTACACCACCGGTGAGTGCGACGGCAGTGGGCTATTGAAAACCGCACCTGGACTACGGAATGGCACGACATTGTCTTCTCCAACGAATTGCGCTTCTGCCTTCAACACCACGATGGTCGGATCAGCGTGGGGCAGCAACTCGACGAGATACTGTGTGAGACCTGCATTATGCATCACCATACCGGTCCGTCACCTAGCGTTATGATTTGGGGCGCAATTGGATATGACACCCGAAACCTCACTGGTACGCATCGAGTGCGACGGCAGTGGGCTATTAACCGCACGTTGCACGCATCGTGCAATAATTCTCCACAGCCCATCAGGTGTCACCGCCGCAGTAGCCCGCCTGTTCTCCCGATATGTCGCCCTTCGAACACGTCTGGTCGCTGATCGGCAACCGAGTGGCCCGGCAATCACCACCCGCGTCTACGCCTGATGAACTGTGGCAACGTGTGGAAGCTGCCTGGACCGACATACCTCAAACCCACATCCAAAGCCTCTTTCGTTCGATGCCGCAGCGTATAGTGGCCGTAATTGCCAGCCATGAAGGCCACACGATCTATTGATGCCTGCGTGCTCCCCAAGTCGCACCGGCCTGTAAGCTCAATCGTTTCACCTTTGTATCTGTTTTTATGTGTCCAGTAAATCTGGCTCTGCTATCTCGTGTCATTCTTGGTGTTACATTTTGGGTGGCCAACAGGGTGGTTCTTCTGCCCAGCAGGCACTCAACAAATGGATAGAAATTCGTTTGTTTTTTCAGGACATCTTCAGCGATATCCCACATTGTTTCTATCAGAAGGTCTAGCATTTTTTTACGATATCCCACATTGTTTCTATCAGAAGGTCTAGCATTATTTCACACGTTGGGGAACTGATCAAATTTCTAATTGTATTATCAAGTCATTGGGCATTGCAGTGCCACCCTCCCACATAACGCTGAAGTTTATATAGAAAAAAGATCAGAACACAATCAAAAGAGAAGAAGAAAAGAAATAACTGGTATCATAAAGGCAGGAGACAGAGAGGCGTGTTTAATAACTGAATGCAAACATATGGACTCACAAAAGCGCGACATCTCATGTTTACCACTGGTTATAATTCTGCAAAATCGTTTTCGTAGTCAATTCCGTGCAATTAATCTCAAACTAATGAACGCGCTTTCCCTGCCTCGGCGACCTAACTTCAACCATTGTCCAATCCAGATAACGACTCCTCATCTCCTTTTCTTAGTGACGAATAAAATCAGTTTCAGGAAAAAACTAAGATGAAATAACTTTTTCTGATTTGTGTCCATTATAATCGCTTATTGAAGAAACAAAGTACTAAATTTTATTGCGAAGGAATGTAAAAGGTGATGAAATAATAATGCATCACACTAAAACACTGCCGTAAGAAACGAAAAGAAGAATAAAATAAAAGGCAAAAATAATCTAGACCTAACTCGCATGTATTTAACATTCAGCCCACAGACTTTCGTGCCACATTTAAAATCTGAGCAGTAGTAAAAAATATTGTAACCTCAGATTAGTTTACCTTCGCGCTGGAATACACTGAGTGGCCACTTTATTATGACCACCTGACAGTTTTACGCAAATGAGCTATGACTACACGCTGTTGCTGCCAGAGGGCGAGGCTAGTAAAAACAGGGAAAGTTTAGTACTTGCGACAGTAGTAGAAGCGATTTTTGGGTGACGAAATGGGTAAAAAATGAGATTTGACGGACTTTCAACGTGAGGTGATTGTAGGAGCTCGGACCATTGGACAGAGTATCACCGAAATCGCCGCATTCGTGAATTGTTCCAGAGCAGCTCTTGTCAAAGTGTATAAAAACTGAACCGTTATCCAAACTACTAGGTCTCTACGTGCAACGTGTGGTCGTCATTGACTAGTGAACGCTCGGGCGGAACGGAGAGTGTCCAGACTGGTAACAGACAACCGAAGGGCAACAATGCAGCAACTTACAGACCATCTTAGTCAGGGATCCCCTAAAATGATCTCTGCACGCACTGTTCGCCGTACACTGCATCGGATGGGATATCGCAGCAGAAGGCCTGTTCGAACACCTTTGCTCTCTGCGGTTAAGAAGAGAAAACGTCTCCAGTTCACACAGGAGCACTGGGATTGGACAGTCGATAATTGGAAACAAATTATGTGGTCCGATGAATCACGATTGCAGTTGCACCATGCCGATGGCCGAGTGGGAATTTAGGGGAAAAAGCACGAAAGGACGGACCCGAAATACATTGCTACAACCCTGTAAGCTGGTGGAAGCAACGTTATGGTTTGGGGAATGTTTTCCTGGCGTGCTTTGGGCTCTTTAATTCGTGTTCATCAACGTCTGACTGGCACATCATATCTAGACGTCTGTTCACAATCGATTTGCGACCGGAGCGAAGACTATATTATACGCTATCTACCAACAAGTAATTGGGCACCTGTGATAGCAAATGCAAAGAAAGTGAATAATATGGATGAAAGGTGGCCCTTAAAATGACATTTTTGAATGTTGATTGCGGCATATGTGTGAAATATTTATTTTCACGGAAGAAGTGCCTTTCCTCATGAATATGAAACTGTGTAGCTTGCAGAATAAAAGCACGGAAAGTTTTATCTGCCATGGAAGAACTGTCTGATCGCAGCAATCAGAGCTTCAAAGCATTAATCAGAGAATAAATATTCCAGAATATGGTCTTGCAAGTACATTTACTTGGTGAGGCTTCCATAAACTGTGAAACTAATTGTCTCCAATAAGAATACCAGTCACTAACTGTCTCAGTGGTTGTGGCCATGTGAGATTTCTTCAATCGCCTCATCGTAAGACAATACTTTGGCGAAACAATACGTCAGAATCATCACTGTATCAGTAGGAATCTTAGCATAAAAAAAAACACGTACCAAGTGTGCAGGAAGCGTACACATCATTCCCTGAAGCGTACTTCTTCCGACACATGAATTGTCCTAAACGATCGACACATAAATTCATGAGATGTCTGAATGCATTTCACGTGCGAGAAGAGCGGAGGACAGGTGAAGTGCTACCGTGGCGCCATCTATTATTGCTTTCGGAACTAGTTGTGTGCCGAGCGTGAAAGGTTAGCCCGAACGAGTGCATCCATATCAGATTCGACTTCTTAGACACAAATATTTCTTTAAACCCGAAGATCCCCGAAGGAATCATTTTAGTATGCTGACTAGAAAGAATAGATTATTTAAAAGAATCGTTTTGCCCATCTCAATTTTGTAGTTGTGTTTGCCAAATAAAGATGCATTAGCCTAAATCCAAAGCTGAAACATACTCTGAAGCGCATATCGCTCGAAGGTAATCTCGTATACCTTTCACTGAAATCTGTTAATTGGAGGAAATCTCCTTTTTAATGTAATGTATTCTACACACATCAAAAGAAGTTTTGTGTAATTTTTTAATGCATTGATTTTTTCACAATTAAATACTGTAAGATAATCACCCTTCAATATTTTCATACGAACTAAACATTTGGATAAACAGAGATTTAATTGTAGTCGTGTTTTTAATATTCAATGGATCATATAACTTTCTGGAAACAAAATGTTTCCTGGATTGTTTTATTTTTTTGAAAAATATAGAAACTCCGGAAATTCAACGTTATAAACACTTTGAGGTTATTATTACATAAACATTAATTTTAAATTCATACACAACACTGTGTGAATATTCGAAGACCAGAATTCATATAATCAAAAGATTATGACTAAGTGATCCATCACCCAATATATAAAGTGTAACTTCAAGGAAAAGATGCTTAAGAAAGAGTGCCGCGGTTAATGAAATAGAACATTAAATTAAGGCAAAAAATATGCAATTTGAAAAGTAATCCTTGATATTTATTGTAAAAATGAAATCTTTTGGGCATTGGTTTCAAACGTTATCGTGCCGTGACCAACCTGTTCAGAGCAACTGAATTAATTTTTCTTCCAAAAGTATTAATGATGAGTTGAACTGTTAAAAGATACGTAAATCACTTCAATTCATCTGATTTTTCTACGTTAAATACTTGCGTTAAAATTGTTATATATAATTGTTAAATTGATGTATATATGCATACAAATTGCTAAGTTTTATACTACGTATGTAAACACAAAGGAAGCAGATATCAATTGTATACAATCAAATTACGCAAAGTATTTTGTAAACATTAATTTAGTTGCTTCAAAAAAGAGCTATATCCGATAAACGCTAATTATTTGAGAATATTTATCCGCATTTAAAACTCTTTGCTGAACGCAAAATATTGGTGACTGAACATCAGACACTCTAAATTTAACTCTTTGTAGCAAACGAAATTCAGATTGTTTTGGAATATAATCGCTCAGGGTCCTCAATGTTAAAACTAAAACTTCGAAAAAACTAGAACTCTGCGTCATCATTGTTGCCAATATTCCATTTTATTGCCAGTTAATGTAAAGATACCCACATGACATTAAATATAAATCCATTATGAAAAGTGTCAAGGAAAGGTATCTCACTTCAATTAATATTATAACGATTACCCATTCACAGTAAACTGCTGGAAGAAGCTATCGATAGGTTTCTTTTACAAGTCTTTATTTTGAGTCACCCCTTCGATACCAATCAGGTTTTAACACATCTATTTCCATGGCGTCTTATTATTTGTGTCTTCTTATTTTTCGGAATGTAATCTAAAATTCCAATTATTTCCCGATGTCCAAAACCTGTGGTATTATGTTGAGCACTGGAGTTCGTACAGAAAAGCAGTGTGCCGGAGATCATGTTCAAGAGCAAGTCATAACAAACTTTAAAAATGGTCTGACTTCGAAGTTCAAGCTGTAATCATGTTGAATGATATAGATAGCTGTACCCATACAAATTCAGTCGAGTCTCTATTTAAGTCAACCGTTCCGTCTAAAACTTCGTTATAAAGAAAATTCGATAAACAGAAATTAGCAACTGAAATTGAAAAAAACGAGAAGCAAACAAAAACTGAAAGTTATAACTCCTCTTTATGGTCTTTAGCACATATCCTGAACTGTAAAAAATCCGTAATACTGCTTTGTACAGGTATAATGTAAAAAACGCATTTCTTATAAAAATCGCATTTTTGCAAAGATCGGAACACTTCTTCTGTAACACTTTCTCGAAACTGTAATCCCCTTCGCATTGTATCAAATACTTTTAGCATTCCTTCTTGTGAAGGTTTTTAATAGCTTCTTCATTATCATCTTCATCACTCACTGAAGGTTCTTCACTACATTTCCTAACATTTTGCAAGATGTCATTCCCCGTAGGATATTCAATGATCACAATGTTTCCATCAACGTTGAGACAATTAGAGTTCTCTGTACCTTCTTCAACAGCTACTATGTCTTTCAGATTCTACCATTTCCCTTCAAACATGCCAGGTTCATTGTATTGGATTCAGCATCACTTTTGAAGCCGGCGTTAACAAAACAGTTGTGTATAGTGGATGAAGTCACATGACACTGCCAAGCTTTCGTTGTCTCCGATACGGAGATTCTCAAATTAATAATGTTATCTATACACTGGCTGCTCTCTAAGGCAAGGATAACCTTTTGTAGTATCCTTTTCCGATAATGCACTGTAAGTTTTTTAAATTAACCCCTGGTCTAATGGCAGCAGTTTCAAAGTTCCATAGGCAGGAAAAAAATAACTTTTATGTTCTTCAATCTGCATTTTGAAGCACATGTGGTGGATGTGCAGGGCAGTTGTCTATATGCTACGCAATTTTGCGATGTTGTTTTCTCAATGGTTTATCCCATTTTAATAGCCATTTTTCAAAAATCTCCGGTCATCCATGACTTTTCATTGAATTCATAGTCCACTTCTAAAGATTTCGTACCTTTAAAGCATCTCGGGTTTTGACTTTTCCCGATTACCAACGGTTTTAAGTTTTCATCGCCAGTCATATTCGCACATAACAAAACAGTTCTTCTTTGCTTTCTCTGTTTCCCTCCAAAGCATTTGCCGTCTTGAAATGTTAAGGTTTTATTCAGTAGACACTTGAAAAATAATCCCGTTTCATCTGCATTAAAGATGATTTTTTGCACCATATTCTTCAAAATGTTTTGCAGCTACTTTTTTTCATTTTTCACACACCTCTTCTGGAACATCTGCGTATTCTCCTGATATGGTTTTATATGAAATTCCGTGTCTCTTTTTAAATTTATCTAGCCGCCCAACACTGGCGTGAAAATGTGAGTGTCCTAAATCCTGAACAAAGTCGATGGCGTTTTGTTGGATCATTGGAGCGGAGAGAGACACATTTTCATCTTGAATCATACTTACCTTTTTTAAAACACCGGCATCGACGTCTTCATGTGAACATTGTTTAAATCATTTTCTATTCACATTCATACTACTTTCGTGTTGAATAATTTCAGAATGGTTTTTTAAAATTGTTGGCACTGCCTGCTGCCATACCATACTACATAGCCACATATTTCTTCTTCATTCCTTTATCAATATCATCTAGGAGTTCCAAATTTTTAGAAAGACACAAACAACTTTCTTTTCGGCATTTTGAGCAAGTTAACATACAGGCGAGAGATACGCGTACTGATTGAATAATAATGTGACTTCTACAGAATCCGGCCCACACCGGATACAACCGGTGCTTCTACATTTGAATTAAAGCCTGATGACGTATGAATTATTCTTCGCCCCCCCCTCCCCAACAAGATTTGGCGATCGGCGCACGTGTCGGCGTTTGCAGAAGACGGTAAAGTGGCAAGAAACTCTGGGTGAGAAGAGAGAGAAAAAAACGAGCACTTTTACATGGGTTAAAAATCTCGGGCTAAAGAACTGCGTGCGCGCTCATCATCATAAACACTCATGACTCAGTGATATTTTAACTCACGCTTTTAAAGGCGACCTTCCTGGCCCACAAATATAAGGATTAAAGGCAGCTACTTCCTTTCCTTTGTTGTTGTTCGGAATTAATTTAGTTCTCCCTTTTTACTTTTATGGTTGTTCACGCCCATATCACTCAAAATGGAAAAATCGTAAAAAAAAAATTACATTTTAGTCGGAAAAAAACTTTGTTATACAGAAATTGTTTTTGTAATGTGGAGAGTAATTTGCGTGTAAGTGCTATAAAAAGTCAAGTTTCGGCAAAAATTTTGGTTAAATAGAAAACTGCGTCAAATAGAAGTTCGTTATATGGGGACTCTACTGTACTTCTGATTTAATCAAGCTCTGGATAAAAAATCTTTAGTAATTAATCCAAATAAATAAGTATTTATATGAAAAATTATAAAAAAAGCCGAATTTGAGCTCTCCTCATTACGTTTGTTCAAGCATGTAGTATAGGAGACGCCTTGACAGCAGATTTCTGAAGCCGATGTGTTTACTATTATGATATCCCTCCGCGTGCTTAGTTACCCTCTTGGTCGTGTCTGCCATAGGAAAGCATTAAAAATATATGATTTTCAGAAGCTCATATTTTTTGTGAAACTGGTTTGACAGCGTAGCTTTTTTCTGTGTTTGATACATACTTTAGCTTGTTCATATTTAGTTTCCATGGGATCCTGTGTTGCATTCAGCTGTGCAAATAAATTTAAAAAGAAGACACCAGGTAACGTCATTCTGCCGGTCAGTACCACTTTATTTTCCGTTTACTAGGTTTAATTAAGTTCTTTGGGATTTAATCTCCGATTGCAATGTACTGTAAATGGCTGCTGTATATTTTACTGTGATTTGCTTCCTTTCATCCGTAAAGAGAACTCGACGCCATTGCTGATGTGTCCAGTTGTGTTCCTGGCACCACAGAAACCGCCGTCTCCGTTGAGCAGGCTTTAACGGCACACACCGTACTGGTCGTCGTGCAAATTGACCACCTTTGGCCGAATACGGTAAAACGCGATAACGGACGTCCAGTTCTCTATTGCATGTGCCTTGCGATGTCTGCCGTCTGTCTCTTCTCGCCTGTAGGGCAATATACCGGTCATCCGCCGCCGTGGTTGCTCGTGGACGACCACTAGTAAACTCTCGGACAGCTTCCCTGTCGTTTGAAATGCTAACCAAGCTCGTGAAACGATGTTGTGAGCGAACCCGAACTGCTCGGCTACGCTAGTCACACCTCGAGCTTCTTCCAACTTCAAAATGACGCGACCTCATGCAAAGTCATCCATATGTCGTCTACTGGATTTCCTGTTGGCCATATCACACGGTGGTAGCAACTGGAAGTCGTTCAAATCGATGTACACCGTGCAATAGCTTTCACCGAATTTCTGAGCATACACCGCCCATGTGCTTTACATCCTTTCAAATACGTCATGCTGCATACTATGCCCATGCCCTAACATACCGGACCCTAGTCTATCGCCTGAGTGGTCTTTCGGTCCGTTCTGCCTGACCGTTCCGCTGTTATGTTAATTTCTTCTCTTCGAACTTAATTTTTGCACACCAGTGTATATACATACAGGGTGATTCCTAAAATATTAAGTCATCTCAATAACTTGGGAACAGGAAGTAAGATATGGTATAAAAAACAACAATGCGCTATCGGATTTGTGTGACTGCAGCGCCCCTGGTAGCAAAATGTCGAAGTTAGAACTCCTATCTCGGAAACCATGAGAGACACGGGAAAGAGATCAAATAGAAATTTGTAGAGCATAAACGAGTAAGTAGAAAACGACATATGGTAGAAACGGCTGGGGTAAGTAGAAGGCTGGAAACGTGATGGAAACACATGGTTTATTATAGTCCCGCATGAATATAAATGTAGTATATTGGTCGTATTTAATGCAACAGCGGTACTTACATAACTTTGCGTTTAACATAAGTAAATAGGGTTCAATATGGCCACCATCTGCCACAATACACATTTGAATCCGAGACAGAACTTCCCGTTGTACGTTCGCCAGCATAACAGGTTTCACGCTCTCACACGCAGTGACGATACGCATACGGAGATCGTGGAGACTCGTCAGTTCCACCCTGTACACGTGATCATTTAAGTAAACCCAGAGGAAGAAATCCATGGGAATTAGATCCGTGGATCGTGGAGGCCACGCTATGGGATCACCATAACCGATGATCTGTTGCGCGAAAGTGTCGGACAGGAAGTGCTGTACTGCTGTTGGGTGATGTGCTGGAGCGCCGTCATGCTGAATCCATAATGAGCGTACATCTTGCAGAGACAGGTCATCTAACCACTCAAGTAATGTGCTTTATAATAGCTGCAGGTATCTTCGTCTATTTAATGCGCCCTCACAGAAAACAGGCTTAACACGTCGGTCCTTCCAGATGCCACACCAGATATTGATCGACCAGCGTACCTGATGCCTCATTTCCCGTGTTTAAAAAATCGATTCTGAACTGCCCAGTAATAGGTGTTTTATTTGTTCAGCACCTCGGCGCGTGTAAACTGCGCCTCGTCAGTCCAAAGGATGTTTGATAGAAAGGCCGCATTTTCTTCTACGATGTTCATTACAAAATTGCACCAATCTAGACGTCGTTGGTTAACCCCTGACATAAGTACGTGCAGCGGTTCTGTACGGTACGGGGGCACCATGTTGATTCAAAATATGCCACACACGGGATTGTGATAAGCCACATGCCATACTGACTTCCTCTTACTGGTATGTGGGTTGGCCAAAACGTATGCCAGAACATCGACTGGTTGCACGTCCTAACCCATTCCAGTGGGTAGGCCCGAACGGGGACGCGCTGCAACACGGCCTGTCTCTCGTAGCTGTCGAACCGCGCGACTGATGGTCCAGGCTGTCGGCGATGGATGAGTCGGAAATTCGTCCGCCATACTGTCGTGACGCTTCCTTCGCGTTGCGTACGAATTCTCCATCTAGAAGTGCCATCTCGCAATACTGTTCATTCGAATAGCCTGCCATGCTCGTTCTTTACCCGATACTCACGTTACGAATGTCATACCTCCTGACCGACGTTCCATTAAAAATTGCCACGCAGCACCTGATACAGCAGGTAAGGCGTTATGTCACACCAGAATTTGCATACCACACTCGCAGGAATGCGGTCGCATAAGTCATACATTTCTCTCTACTAGACGGTTACCTCGACAACGACACGAACCGGCTTCGCACAAGTTCGCGTTTCCAGCCTTCTAAATACTGCAGCCGTTTCTACCATATGTCGTTTCCTACTAATTCGTTGAGGCTCTACAAGTTTTTAATAGATCTCTTTCCCGTATCTCTCATGGTTTCTAAAATAGGAGTACTAAATTCCAAATTTTGCAAATAGGGGCGCTGCAGTCACTCTCATCCGATAGCGCATGGTTGCTTTAATGTACCATACCTGACTTCCGTAGCTCTACTTGTCTTTGTTCCCAAGTTATTGAGGTGACCCTGTATACATGTTTATACAGGAATCACCCTGTATACATGTACACTAGTGGGCAAAAATTAAGGACGAAGACGAGAAGTTAGCAAAACAGCGGAACGAACAGGAAGAACGGATCGAAAGACAACACAGGAGATAGACTAGATTCTGGTACGGTTGTGCATGCACATATATGCAGCATGACGTAGGGGGAGGAGTGCCGGAAGGGTATAACGCACACGTGCGGTGCACGCTCAGCAGTTCGGTGAAAGCTATTGCACGGTGTACATGGGATTGAACGACGTCGAATTGCGGCCCCCGTGTAATATGGCTAACAGGAAACCCAGGAAACGACGTCTGAATGACACTTTACCCGAGGTCGCATAACTGGGAAGTTGCAAGATGCTTGAAATGCAACTACTGTGGCTGAGGAGTTCCGGATCGCTCACAGCATCGTTTCACGAGCTTGGAGAGCATTCAAACGACAGGAACAGCTGTCCGAGAGTTTAGCAGTGGTCGTCCACGCGCAACCACGGCGCCGGATGACAGGTATATTGTCTTACAGGCGAGAGGAGACAGACGGCAGACAGCGGGAGAAATCGCAAGGCACATGCAACAGACAACTGGACGTCCCTTACTGTGTTTTACCGTGTCCAGAAGGCCGCAGAAATGTGGTCTATTTGCACGACGACCAGTAAGGTGTGTGCCATTAAAGCCTGCTCATCGGAGACGGCGGTTTCTGTGGTGCAAGGAACACAAGAACTGGACTCATCAGCAATGGGGTCGAGTTCTCTTTACGGATGAGAGTGGAATTTGTCAGACAAGCGATTCAGGATATATACACATCTGGAGAGAGAGAGAGCAGGCAACATGCAATCACACCTTCAAAGTCATCGAAAGGAACCTGTTTGGAGGTGGCAGATTTCTCAGTTGGGGCGGTATCATGCTTGGTAGCGGTACTGACCTCCACATCTTCCGAGGAGTTCAGACACTGGTGTCCGCTATTGTACCGAGGTTTTCCTGCCTCACGTGCGTCTGTTTAGTGGTGCTGTGGGTCCTGAGTTCCTCTTCATGGACTGCAACGCTACACCTCATCGTACAGTGGCTGTCGCAAAGCTGTTGGAGATTGAAGATATTTAACGCATGGATTGGCCCGCAATATCCCCGGACCTAAATCCAATCGAACACGAGTGGCACCTTCTCAGGAGAGGCTTGGCAGCACGTCCCCAGCCGCCAACAACGAAACCGCAGCTGCGATTGGCTCTCCAAGAGGAATGGGCCGCGATGCCTCTACAGCTCCTTTACAACATTGTCTTCAGCATGGACGAATGTCGTAAATCCTGCAACGCAGTCAGGGGTGATGATATCCCCTACTAAAGACTAAATTTTTCTTGGCAGCCGCCTATCACGTGGACGTTTCTGTGTCTGTCCAGTTGTGCTCGAAGCTACCTTTTCATAAGGTGCCTTTGTATTATTTGGATTCCTTGTTTGGACGGTTTTACTCACTTTTCCTATATTCTTACATCTTGGGGATCTTATGGTATGATTTGAGTCGATGTGTAACACTTCTGCACGACCTTACATTCTAAAAACCGTCTCGTCCTTAATTTTTGCACGCCAATAAATATACAGTATGGGAATATATAAAATGCAGAGAAATGAAAAATAAATCATCCTCTGCAAGTGGTAGTTAATACTACACGGATATATGTGGTAATACTTCTCAGAAAGTTGTCATGATTTATCCCCTTTAAAAAAACGAAAAAATCAACATAGAATAAAGTTAACTACAGAAATGCATAACTGTAAGGTATGCCTAAGGAAAGGGAAGAGCACATTTGGCTATTGTATCAGCGAATATTCGGTATAAATTACTTCGCATAATGGGCTTCCAACAGTTGTTGACTTATGTATGCAAGTGCCGGTATGTAAAAGGATCCGTTACCTTTTGGGTATTTTGTTCAGAGCTGCTGCGCTCATCGTAATTCATGTACATAATTCGAGCACAAATTCTTTATCTGGAAGTCGGCAGCTGTGCAAAGATGTAAGATACAGAAATCTATGTGTTCATGTGTCAGTTCTGTCATTCACCAGGTGGCGGACAGCGTCTTTGTCTTTGAGTTGCCAAGAAACAATTTAGGTAATACATATACTCCAGGTGTGGGATGATCAATGGAAAGGTACAAGACAACCTGAATGGAACTTCTTTTATTTGCCTATATGTTGCAGGTTACGTAACCGTACACATAAAATAATGATCTAAATCTACGGGCAGGTCCAGTTCAGGCACAGGACTGCCAGTAGCTGAAAGTATATGGAAACAGTATTTTATTTGAAAAGCCAGCAAAAAATCTTGTTAGGAATGTCGTTATTCCTATATGTTTGAAATCACAAAAAGCGTAGGCGACGTTTTAAGAATAATTTTAAATAGCATTGCTCTCGTTTCTGTGAAAAGAAATATCGTTGGAATAAAACTTCGTGCCTCTTGTCAAAGGATATTTCCTACTTTCCCAGCGGTGTCCTTGTGCCGTGAGAAAGGAGTTTTTTGGGCCGAGTTTGTTATTGTTAAAATGAATATCCATTAAAACATTTGAAGTTTTGCAAATCAGAACTGGTGATGTGATCCGTGGCGGATGAATTTGAGCAAAGCGGCAGTTTTTTTTTATGTCATCGTGACTGTTGAAGAAATGTTTTTCAAAAGAGCTTCTGACAACTCATAGATTTTCGGCGACAAATACTGTATCCATTGCCTTGCTTTTACACACGAATGTGTAATTTATTGTTATATGATGAATAGTTAAACAAAAGCAAATGTTATTTTAATTGCTTTTAAAATATTGTTGATGAAGCTTTCACTTTTTCACATGACTTATAGCGTGTTATGGGATCAAGTAGATAAAAGCGCAGGCGTTCAACTGGCTGTGTGTTAAAAATTGTTATCCGAAAGACGTGGATTTCGTATTTTTCAAGAGGTTAGCTCTCACACGAAATATGAAATCCACAGATCCCGTCGTGTGGCTATCCTTTTCTTTTTTTTTAGTTAGATATTAAATTATTTCCATAATGGAAAACCACAGAATTACATCAAAATTTTGCACATACTGGTGAAAAAATTTTGTTTTTCATATGGTCATACCTAAAAATTTTGTCCCTAATTTAATATTACTTTCTTAACAAACAATAATCGAAGTAATCAACTGCGATTTTCACATCTCTTACCTTTTTGTAAGAAAAATAATTTATAAAAAGAATTGGGAAAATCTTGGTTTTTGCGAATTTTGAAACATTTTATGTTCGCCTTTGACTAGGTCTCAGCCTAACCTTACTCTCAGCATGAGGAATTCATCTCACCAGATAAAGGGGGAGAAGCAAGCAGGGACTTCAGGAACCACCATCAAGGCACATTTCTATCGTATGTTCCACGATGTGCTTTATGTTTGAAGACAAAGGCGTCATGCTAACAATATGTAACTCTTCCTGTGGTTATATGAGGTGATTGTGAGCTACTTATGAATAAAAATAAGTACTGTTCAACATTTGAAGACTCCTTTTTGTGAAAAGGGAGAATAACAGAGAATTAGGTGAAACACATCTTCACGTATCTTTCAAAACTTGGACTTGGTCTCTGCATAAAACTGGCGCGACGTATTAATCCTTTCCTGAAAAACAAAGAGTTAAGCACCCTTTCCTCTAGAGTTCAAAAGTGATGAAAATAAGATACATTGTGGTCTTACAATTGAAATTTATTTTTGAGATTTCATGAATTAAAGAAATAATCCTTTCAGCCTTATTTCTGTTGTTTCCGAAATTTCAGGAATTTTTAATATTTTCTCTTTATTACACACGGGAACATACATAAAGACAAGGTGGTACAAAATCCTTTTTTTTTTTCTGTTTCGCACTTTAACGACAAGCTTCACACAGTTCGATGGGTTATAAGCAGTCGCTCTTCCGGAATGTGGAGCCACTGTTTCCAGGTGAGAACGAGAGCTGTAATAAAATCATAACATCCACAACTTCACCGGATTCGAGCATGGACATATCTCAAAAAAGGTGAAATATCAGACTTTAGCCTATTGTTCCACAGCGACGGCTTTATTTCTACGACTGTATGAAGTATTCACTCGATGTGCCTCATTTCAGTCCCGGTGAAAGGTTTGGAATTTACAGCATTCCCATGAAACCAGTGCGCAGTAGTTCATCACCAAAAAAAAATTTTGGCTCCACAAAAACCTCTTTACATCTTAGCCTTTCAGAACACATTTGTAGACTGGGGCTATGAACGCTGCCCAGCTTGACTTAAACACTGCGGGACCTATTATCCGTTGTGGAAAAAGGCCAGTATCCTTTTTACTACATCATACAAGTCTAATCTTCTTTTCACAGAGAGTTTGCATATCTAATTCCAGTTACAAGTCTTTTGTAATGACTCATTACCTAGTGAAATGCCACAACCATGGAAATTGTTATTTACAGGAGAGTATTCGCATCAGACAGAATAACCCTGTAAGTTTTTGAATTTATTTCAAAGCTTGCCTTATGTGGTTAAATTTTGTAATGTTCACGGTCTTCCTCTTATAACCTGCTTTCCGCTAGAGTTCGGGGTTAACAATCTTAAAAGTCAGACCTACGGAATGGACGTTCTTAGACAATGTATATATAGAGCACTCTAGCACATACTATTTTAGTCTGAGGATGGGACAGAGTGATCCCGAAAGATATAACTATTTTATCTGTAAATATTTTAACTTTTAATTAAGTTTTACTAAACTGGCAAAGGTTTGCATTTTTCCTAAGTTTTTATCGTGTATTGACGGTGTTGTCTTTAACTTTCGAATTCGCTACCGATACTAGCTGCACATGCAGCTTCATAATCCTATCCGTTTCAGGCACTCGGCTGTTTTGGTAACTTCAAAGTTTCACTCCCCGTGTTCCTCTAAATCTCCCAAAAAGAAGTTATGATAATTTAAAATATTATGAAATTGTTGATATGGCACTGGTGTCCTGATATGTGAAGGACATAAGATGTTTTATATAATAAAAAATATTGGATTTGTCTGAAAAACAGTTTTTATCATTACTTTTTTTTAAATTACGATCACCCAATGATAAGAAATGTTACAATTTCAGTGCAACTCCGTCGCTTAACAACAAATCAATAATAGGACATTAACAACACAGATAACAAAGGCACAAGACCTGAGTAGCAGTTTCTCTGGTATACTTGGAGATACCCTGTGTAAATACCATGCGTAGCAGCACCTTTGAGAATTTTGCATTTATTTTAAACAACTATTTGTAACAAAAACCCGAAATACATGAGAAGAAAGATAAAAATTATCAGATATGGCATAAAGAGGAGAGATATCTCCCAGCAGCCTATCGTGTCCTTAATTTAAGATCAAAATCACAATCCCTACATACACAAGGCATGCTGCAGAAGGTGGAGTGACAATTGGATGACTGAAAAACTCGATATAATACAAAGGTACGGGAAAAGATTACGAGGCACTTTCCTAGATGAAATTCGGGAATATGCCTGAGTGACACGGGGAGAAATTGGAATTTTAAGTTTGGTTCTGTTCGAAGAAGTGACAATTCAATGCATATTTTTATTGTTTACTTTTTCTTTCCCAATAAGTGTATGTTATTTATATAATTGTCAGCAAAATGTTTTAAAAATCAAAAATATAAACTTGCAAACAATAACCGCAAGAGTTATAATCTTTGACTTTGGTTTTCTTTAAGGGAAGTATTTTATTTCCAAACTAGACTGATAATCTGGTGTAGCATTTCTGACGGCAAATATTAACAAGAACGGTATAGAATGTGTATTTCAAATAATTTTCTTTGTTTCAATTTTATTAAAATACATCTCAATATTAGAAATGTCTGGAATCAATTTTCATAAAAGTTGTTTATTTTTTAAGCGCACGTTTTATGCAGTGTATCGCGCACTTATATTTTGACATCTGAGATGTTAAATATTTGCAGTTCCCCTGTCTTTTTTGTGGTCCAATCAGCAAACCTATACGTCGATCACATTTGATCACTTTTTTGTATTCATAGAGTAGATACACTTTGATGGCTGTATGGGTTTGAAGGAGCCGCTTTGGGAACCTCATAGGACCTAACCACTTTTGCAGCAGAACGCTTTAGTGGCATATTTTCCCTATCTCCAATTTATTTTATTATCTTGGCTTAAAGAGAGCCCTAAACTGATGTTCCTAGCTTTTGATGTTACATGCTCTTTTATGTTTAGGATCAGATATTTCCATCGTAAAATTCTGCTGTGTTCATCAAGGATTCTACTCTGCCTACACTATAATTTGGGAAGTCTGACTCAGCGATTTCTCGAAAGTTTAAGCAAATTTCCGAGGAGGGGCCAAACTGATTCCCGAAATGTTTTATCAATTTTAGACGACAAAGTAATACATTCATGTTTAAATCGTATTTGCTGGACGGCTTAGTTTCTTGCTTGTAAGCAATTAAATATCAGATTATTCTAGTGCCGTTCGATTCTGAGAATAGTGTATAGTGCTGCTGCCGAGGTAAATCATTGATCCGTATAGTCCCCAGGAACTTCTGGGTGTCCAATATATCTACAAAAATTTAGCACTTAGTTGTAGGAATTGAATAAATACATGCTAAAAGCATCCTAAACGTAACGCCTCCACCTTAATTACTTTGAAATTTTGAAGCGATTGTAATGAATCTGTACCGACATTCACAATGATACGTTACCAATGTGGGAACACATTTTTTCCGAATCAGGAATAAGTGTCATAAATTGCGGAGAAAAGCAGGGAGCCGTAATTGAATTCCTGAAAAAACAGGAATGTGAGGCTCCAGAAATCCACAGAAGACTCCTGGTGGTGTATAGAGCCGCCACAATCGATATCGAAGATGGATGAAGAGGTTTCGAGAGAGGGAAAGTTCAGTGTCGGACAAACTATGGAGTGGAAGACCCGCAATTGCAGTAACAGATGCCAACAGGCAACGAGCGAAAGACCTCATCACAACTGATTGTCGTGTCACCATCCAATAGTCGTCTAATGTAAATCATTGTGGCCATAGCGCTATGGAAACGTTAATTAGGGATCCCATTTACAGAAAAAATTTGTTTGAAGTAGATCCCAAGAAACCTAAATAGTGAAAATTGCAAGCAATGTGTGAACATGTGCTGGAACTACTTGGACTGTTATGAGAGGAAGTATGAGGTGTTTGTTTCAAATGCTTTGACGGAGGAAGAAACCTGGGTGAACTTTCATGACACAGAAACAAAACTTGCGTCAATGAAATGGCACCGCACACCTTCACCTCAACAGAAAAAATTGAAAACAACTCGTTCTTCAGGGAATGTAATGGTAAAGATTTTCTGGGACAAACACACTATCATTTTGACCGATTTCTTTGAACGGGGTGCAACAGTGCTCACTGTGCTCACTATCTGCAGACACTGAAGAAGGTAAAGTGAGCTATAAAAATGAAAAAACCAGACATTACAATTCATAATGCTGTTTTGCAACATTTGGAACTTGAGGAACAGACTTGGAGTTGTGAAGGTGCTCTCCACAACACTCGCCAAAAATGTTATTTACGATAGCGGCAGCTCACCCCATGGAACTTGTGAAAGGTAAGGTTGACTACAATATCAGCGAATTCCTTAGGTATCACAGAACTAAGGCGTTGGTCGTTGTTCTCCCCTGACAGGGTCTTGGGGAAAGGCAGCACTGTTGAGCACTGTTTCCTGGGCTGGAGTCCTTGCATCAGATGAAGAACTGGATCGGATGCAGAGTAAGTATGTGAACATCCTCCCCCCCCCTTCTTTTTCAGGTTGGCGTTAAGACGGTGAGTGCTGATTGCTGCTGCGACATCCGGATGTGGTTTCTACGAGCTTCACGATCTTGTCTATTTATTCGTTTTATCTTCATCACCCAACACTATGCAGTGGAACACGACTCATTGTCAAAAACTCATGTAAAATATCATTGAAACTGCCATCATGACTGCCATCCTGGAGGTAACCATACTTATTTTTGCACATTCTAATCGTCCCATCCGACATTCCATTTCAGATAAATCCATAAAGGAAGAAATATTCTGGATGGAGTTGCGCCAAAACGCTATGAGGAATCAACGGTGCTTCGAGTAGCGGAAGTCTGAGAATGTTCAGATTCCTAATCTATGTTTACTTAGTCTCTGTTGCTTGGCACTTTACTGTTCTAGGTGATGTTACGGTTAGCATATTGCAACGGAAATCGGGAGATGCGGGTTCAATTCACTATCCAGGGCGATGAAATTTTCAAGTTTTCTCAGAGATGTTACATGGATGACCAGTAACTCTCACAAGCAAATTCAGAATTTATATTCTGTTTGCTTTGAGTATCCCATTTCATTTCAGTTTGAACGCCTACAGTATTCTGTTCTCAGTTTCTCGATTAGTGCCA
The DNA here is from genome assembly GCA_039090855.1 of Macrothele yani. Taxonomy (NCBI): domain Eukaryota; kingdom Metazoa; phylum Arthropoda; class Arachnida; order Araneae; family Macrothelidae; genus Macrothele; species Macrothele yani. The sequence goes on from CM077034.1 coordinate 33,917,266, forward strand.
AAAATGCTGGGTTATTCGCTTAAAGTTCTTGGACTCAGCTGCAAATGCGTGCTTTTCTACCAGTTCTATGTTTGTAGTAATCGAGTTAGAAAAAATTAAAACTTCTACATCTTGCTTCCAAATGGAAGAACACCTATGTCTTTGACCCTGCCGCTCTTGAAGTAGGAATATATTTGCCCTTCATAAGAACTAAAGCTTATACTGATCACTACATAGTAGAAAAAATGTAGATCTTTCAAATTTATTCGTTCACAAACTATAAAGTCTGGTTTCATCCAATTGTGCCGGCAGAAGTATTGGATTCTTTCACCTTCCTAAATTCTTTTCTTTTTAGCACTTTAAATTCAATATTGTCGTGAAACAGATTTTAATGTAATTTCTGGAAAACGCTCTTCCAGAATCCCGCAGGCGTACTTTCACTGATCCCAGACAAGGGCGGTTATAAGTAAATTGAACTTGATTTCGAAAGTAAATTAAATTATTAATAAAATGGGAAACTAGCATTTCTGTTCAGCAGTGACGTGTAAAGGGAATTATGTTACAACTTCTAGGAAATTCCGGGTTTCAGGTAAAAAATTGCCTTAAATTATAATTTAACTCTATAAAAATACTTATTTCTCTTATATAGCAGAAGTGTGCTTTTATTAGTTAGAAAAAATAAATATATTACATAACTGATAAATAACAATTTAATTTCTTGCCTTTTTCGCGAATTTTTCTGTTGAAAATTGCACTTGTCTTAAAAGACGAGTGCTGACCAATCCGGAGTTCTTCCAGCTGACATGTACCCTACTCAAAATGGGTGTGGGTTCGAATCTCGATAAGGCGCGGTACTGGCTCTCTGACAAGAAAGCATGGAACGTTCACTATTTATATCCGAAGAGAAAGGAAGCCTCTGCGGTAGTTTATGCTCTAAGTCTAGCTGCAGTTACGAATCTTTAATTCTCCACTAAACCCATTTCGCTGTGATTGTGCAACCCTATATATGTTTTTGATGATTACTGGAGTCTTGTGGGGGCAAGTCCGAAATACTTTCAATGATGCTAATTAATTTCCTTTCCACTTATTTGTAAAATACTTTATTTTTCCTGTATTATCTTATTGCGGTGAATGGGGGTGGGGGGGTGGAGTTCAACACAGTTCTAGTTGGACACATCTTAACAATAATAGAGAACTCTGAGAATATTTCGCTAAAACTGACCCATTTCCGACTACGTATATATTCTATGGCCGAAAACGACACAATTTTAACATCAACTAAATAAAAGTTTGCCGAACACAAGTTGTTCAGTAAAAATATCGCCGGTGCTTAATTTGCACCGGAACTTACCGGCTCAGCTCCGGTACTTCATTTTTGGGAAATATCTCAGTATTTGTTGGAGAGCTCAGAAAGAGACCTTTTTTTTTCTCTGTATTCAGCGTTAACAGCACAGGAACGATCTAGTCCCGTGACCTTCAGCGATGGCGACGCAGCTATTTTTAGTACTCTCTTCTCATTATGTGAAAGGACAGGATACAATCAAACTGGTAATGACACAATGCTTGATGACGTGGCATAAACGGTGGGCTCTGGTCCTTTTTTTTTTTAGAAATTAAGCCTCTATTTGTACTTGAAATAAATTCATTTGACAGAGGATAATGAGGGGAGGAACAGCGAACGAAGCAACAGCGTGTGAATGATTAGCTGTTTCATTTAGCAGTAAACTCCTGAAATCGTATGAATTCTATGATAAAACTGACTTGCTCATGACATAAGTTTTATAAAAATTTGTTTCACATAAATGTTCCAGTGAAAATGCTTCGTCTATGTTTGAAATAAATTCATTTGCACGAGGTTTATGAGAGAGAAACATCGAACGAAGCAACAGAATCAAAGCTGTTTCATTCAAGCAGTGGCAAAATTAGTAGGGCTGTCTCAGGGTGCCGAAATGTCCCAAAATGATTACCCTGATTTCTGAAAGGTATAACCTTCCACTGATTTTGTCGATTTCCATTTTGTTTTTTGCAGATCAGTAGGTGCACTCTGAAAGTTTTGCTGGCTGTGCAATTTTGTACCCATGTCCGCCCCTTGGAGCGTTGTTTTGCACAGAATCTGAAGACATGTCTTCTACACAAGAAAATTATCAGTGTGTCTTGTGGCTGGTAGAGACGAAGTCGCCAAAAATGGTGCAACGAAAATTTCAAACTCGTTACGGAAAACAACCACCAGATGTGAAATTAATAAATTCGTGGATGCGAAAGTTTTTAGAAAAAGGTACAGTCGAAAAGGGTAAAAGTGCTCGGCTAACCTGAGCATCTGCCGAGACAGTTAGAAAATCAATGTAACCTTCACCCAATCACCGCAAGAATCAGTGCGGCAATCTGAACGTCAGCTCAAGGTACCGAAGAGTGCAGTGCACAGGGTGCTACGAAATCGGTTGAAACAGTAGGCGTACAAAGTGCAGATTGTTCAGGAACACAAACTACAGGATGCACGCGAGCATGTTGCTAAAAACATGTTCCAGAAGTTGGAGGACGATGAACATTTTTCACAGCAGATAGCATTTTCGGACGAAGCGGCTTTTCACATTAGCTGTGCTGTAAACAGATATGACGTGCGAATGTGGGGTTCCGAAAACCCACAAACCGTCAGGGAGCTCATGCGGGACAGTCTCAAGGTTAATGTGTGGTGTGAATTACGGCATAACAACGTTATTGGGCCTTTTTTTCATGAAAGAACTCTCACCGGTAACGTGTATGCGGATATGTTTGATGTATTTGCTATACCCCAATTGCAGGACATCCAGCCCCTCGTGTTTTTCCGACAAGACGGAGCACCTCCTAACTGGGCAACATATGTGCGAGACCTGCTGCACCAACATTTTCCCCATCGATGGAATGGTAGAAACGACCCAATCCCATGGCCACGGAGATCACCGGATATTATTCCACTGGAGTTTTTCCTTTGGGGATATGTTAAAACGCGGTATATGCGACACCAGTTCTAAATGTGCACATTTTGTGTGAACGAATCAGACTAGCCCTTGAGCGTGTATCTCCCCAAATGCTTCAAAATGTGAGACGGGAGATAGGGTACAGGTATGATATTTTGCGTGTCTCTCGCCGAGCCCATATCGAGTGTACCAAATAAAACTTGATTATCATATGCGTTTATGTGCAAAAATCTGGTGTTTTTAAATATATCCACAATAAAGATAAAAGCAGTTGAAATCAGGGTAATCATTTTGAGGCACCCTGTATTTTTATCACTTTCCTATATTTTGGGAGATGTTTTCTACGATATAATTTTATTTGCATCTTCAATAATTTGACAACCCTAGTAAAAGAATCCTGACTGTGCCACCGCAGTGTTAAAGTTGTAATTGAAACTATCGCTAAAACTAAAACGTTTACGAAACCAACTGCATAAAATTTTCATACACATAAATTGACAAGTGTAGTTATCTCTTTTCTATTTACGTTCATGTACCCAATGTTAATTAGGGGTATCATCCAACTAAGCAGCAGCGTTCTCCACATCAACTATCTAAAAAAAGATTTTTTTATACCCTTTCCCGTCATCAACTTTTGAAAAATGTGTTACACATGAAACAATCAGTTTTAATGCCGCCGTTTTAGTAAATGTTTATAATAAATCAAGGTTTTATTAGTGGGGAGGGGGACCAAGAGGCCTTGCCACCTCTAAAATACGTTTTGGAGGCCATTCAGTTTTTCTTTAAAATGTGTTTTACATTAGAAAAAAATTTGCTTTACTTTAAAAATCATCAACGTAAATTGCAAAGAAAAAAATGGCTTTTTTTATTAATGTTTATTTGGATGGGTTTCAAAAACTTTCATTCTTTTGGGAGTTTTCGCAAATAAAATTCTACATACGCCTCTGAAATATATTAATCAGCCTGATGTTAATGAAAGGAGACGCCATGGGCGTACTAATGGCCCCCACAACTCCTGCACTGCGGGTTGGGCTTCATGTCCAAAGGGCCTCTAGCTTGCCCAAAAATATTTTAAAAAAGTGTTTGGCGGAAACTTCGTATGGAACAGGTTAAAGAAATAGCTAAGAATTAAGACAGATTTGAGTGAAGCATTAAGAAGAAAAGCATTTTTTCTCAATAAATACGTAAAATCATTTTCGCTGCTTACGTTCATGAAAACTGGAGGACGGGAAAGCAGCAACTCAAAAAGAACTTGAGGCCCCTTGTATGATAATAGCCCTTTCTGTTACAACGGGCCTAAAGTTCAAAGCCCTTGCAATAGTTTCTATGCAGGTACATTAGCAAGATAATGTGAGAAAATATAAGTTAAATAAGCGGAATGTTTATACCAATGAGGATAAGGTGTTATATGTTGTTTGGACAGAACTATTTATCATTCCAAATACATTTAAGAAAAATATGTTCTTCGTGGAAACGAAAAACCTGTGTCATATTTTAGAACATAGTCAAAATATTTTTCTTTACTATGTGCAAAACACTGTGTCATTATGTCAAGAGTGTTTTTTATATTCTAGAACAGATAATTTAAGTAGTTTTACGTTTATTGTGCTACAGTTCTTAATCGTTTATTATGTTGTGACATTTCGTACAAATTGGAAAAGTCCTTAGACATTGTCACACGGCATTTGTACGTTTTGTATATGCACTTTTGAGGCATTTCAAAAAGCAGGCCATAGATCTTTAAAATAATAAATTTTGCATGATATGCTTAACTTTGGCGTACGACTTTCGTGGAATAATTTGTATCGGTAGCCAGGGCAATCATTTTAATTATAACGCACACATTTCTGTTTCACACAATAAAGTGAAACAATTTTGATTTTACGAAAACTACTCCTAAGTCGCAGAGAATATGATTTATTAAAACCCCTGTAAAATCTATATAATAACATGGAAGTTAAAATTTTGAGTAATTGAAAACTAATGGATTTTCGCAAGAGTACCTCGAATAAATACATTTTTTTTGCGGGGGGACCTCGCGATTTCCCGGCACGCGCCTGGGAGAAGCATCGTACTTATATTCAACAACAGCAATTGTTGAATATTTGGCTGTTCCCTTCAGTGGTGCCACCACAGGAAAATATTTCAATCCGCAATTTATTAAATAGTTTCATTCAAAAAAGGGAGAAGGGGGTCTCTATTTGTTTGTGGAAAATACCCAAGTGTTTGATTTGAACAATCATGATAGACATGACACTAAACAAACATTGGAAGTATCATACTGGAATTTTGGGATTTCGCTACTTCTTGTATCTTCCTGCAACTAAGACAGTGTAATTTCAACGGAATGAATGCAAGCAGAGTCAGACGCTGTGTTATTATGTATAATAAAAATATTACACAATAATGAAACGTATGGTATTTTACCTCGCTAAGAAATAAGAAATATATGTTTGCTACGTCCGGTTTTTTTTTCTAGATTCTAATATTTTAAAAGAATGTAAATGAAGTTTACGTATTTTTAAATTTCATGAGTAGCTCAGATCAGATTCTGATCATATGTAGATGCTTTTAGTAAAGGAGTGTCTGACCCCAGGTCTTAAGCAACCCTTCGAAATAGGAAGCTATGAGATTTGGGCTAAGCGAGGTAACACGGAAGCGAGGTAGAAAGGGGAAGGAAGACGTATTTATTTATTAGTGGGAACCCTCTACCTGTGTCCGACGTCTTCACATGCCCATCTGTAGGGAGATACTAAGTACACACGGCCAGTATACCATGCTGACGCCACAGATTTAATCAGTTGCGCCTGTGCGATAAAAGATATCGGAAAACGATATACAAACAATTGATTAGTTATTCAACAGATAGTGTACCGTGGAACTTTTTTTTTTTTTAATTGGAGGTTTAACGACCACCGTGAGCAACTCAATGGGCTATAAGCAGTCGCCCGTCCCTAATTTAGGGTCACTGGTTCCAGGGAAGGGAGAGAGCCAGTGCCGTAAGACAAACACAACATACATGCCTCACCGGGATTCGAACCCAGACCCCTTTCGGACGAATGATCAGAGGCCATCGCTTAGAACACTGCGCCACCGGGGCGGCTCCGTGGAACTACTCTTATTTTGGCGATTTCGAAGTGACTCTGAAGATTATGGAGTCTTCATTAAACGACGTTTTCCAGAAACTTTTGAGGGATTATAATATTGATAAAGATGTCTTCATTTCTGGTTATTTAAAATCGTAGGAAGAGTGGAAAAAACAGCTGAAAAATTTAAATCTACAGGGGTGTTCGTACTCTCTCTGTTGCCGCAAGTATTTCTGTTTTCGGAAAAGTTGAATTAACGAAACAAAGCAAAACATCGCAAATTAATTTTTACTCTGTTATTACAGATTTTTATAATACAGTTTTTGCTAACCACATCAATAATAATGTTAATAATGACGTTATTTAATACTAAATCGTGCCAGACAACTGGAAAGGTTTTTAGATTATCTTATGCGACGTCATCTACCAGTGGTTGCAAAAAGTTGAAACTCGAATAAATGAAATTTGTGAATCCTTAGGTGCTTCGTGTTCCCAGAATAGGTTCATACCTTTTCAATTGTCACCGGTTTTTATTAACTTTGATAAAACCGGATACGCTTTATTCATATTACTATTTACAGATTTCAGTTTTTAAACAGTAAATAATTCATAACATAGATTAATATACATTTGTAATCGAAATAATTTAAGAAACGCACACAGGTAAAGACGTCACCTACTTGAAGGAGATAATATTTTCCAAATTAATGTTGGTCGTTGGCTGTTTGATTTAAGAGTCGAATGGTGATTTCCATTGTGTGTGTGTGTGTGTTTTCTCGGCTCGTGTGCATATTGAAATAACAAATCCTAAAAAAGAAAGTAACAAAATGTTTTTTGTGTGTTATTGTGATTTGCACCGCGACAATTGATGGTGTAGTACAATTTCCAACGTGTATTTAGTGTTTTCTTGAGAGAAGTGTGCTCTACAGGTTTGAAATACCGTGTGCCATTCATAAAAGTAAATAATCTGCGTTCAACATTAAAAAAAAAGTCAAGTTCAACAAAGTGAGTTCCTAAATTTTCTGCAAATAGTGTATAATGCTAGTGGTGTAGTGTGTGGCGTTATGCCGTATATTTAGAGAGATATTCTTAATGTTCAGTGCTGTGTGAGTAATAGCCTGGAGATCGTACGTGAACTTAAATAGCGAAATCTGTAATTCACAGGATAAATTTTAAGTGGAAGACTGGTGATTGCTTCGATTTCCACTAACTGAGAGAGTTGTAATTTTTTTATATTGGATTATTGTGAAATTCAACAGTGTCACTGGAAAGACATAACAGTATTACGGTGTTTCACCCAGAGGGCACTCGGAGGATGAAAAATATGGGAGATACGGGGAAAGCCCTACGGGGAAATTTTAGTATCGGCACAGGTGTTGACTAAAGTGGTTTTAACTTGTACAGCAAATAATATTAACGAGCCAAGAGTAGTAGAACATCGCAATTTATTACTTCCAGACCGGAAATGCCTTGTAGTAGAAAAGGCAGGAAAAGATGTATAGAGTATTTAGTCAGTTACTCCCATTTCAACTTCCAGACCAGGACAATGTAGATGCCCTAAATGTATATGGTAGTTTACATGATATAGAAAAAGAAAAGCTGCGCCCTAATGAAAAGACGATTTCATGATGTACAGTCTTTCAGGTACACGTATAAGCCTACAGAACCTGAAAAAAATGTTCCTAATTTCCTAAATATAAAGGGATTACCTGCCATGTGCACCTATGTTGGATTAGTCGAAATTTGTAGAAGTTGCTCTTTGGAGGGACGTTTTTCATACCAATACCAGACTCCCTTGTGTGAGAATTGTAATCCTAAGGAACATCTGGTAGAAGAGTGTTCCCTCCTATGTGCCATATGTGGAGAATTATCACACAAAAAGAAGGATTGCTAAAAAACAACATATGCATTGGCAGTTAGAGATATTCAGACATTTCATGGAGAAGATAATGGATCTCCCTGAGAAGGAAGAAAGTAATACCGTTCCATCCGACCCAACAGAAGTTCCTCAGGTTCCCTTCGAACAAGACTCATAATGAATTAAATTATATTCAATTAAAATTACGATTTTTCTTCTTATAGGTACAATCTTTTTTATCCAGATACTTCTTTTGAAAAGCAACCGAGATCGTTCTCTGTCTCATCTAGAGAACAGTTAGATAAAAATTACTTGGAAATGACAGAGCTTACAACTACAGTTAAAAAAAGAAGGAAAAGAAAAAAAATAAGAATAAAATTGAAGAAAGTGATTTAGGGAAACGGAGTAAAAATAATAATAAAGTCGGTTTCCGTGATATGTGTATCAAAACACAACTTGGTGGAACCTCTTCCACAAAAAATACAGGATCAGAAAAATCAGAACACTGTTCAGTGGTAAACATTCAATTTAAAAACGCGAGGCCAAACGCCCTAAAATTGTCGAAGGGCAATTTCAAAGAAAGAAAAAGATATCTGAAGTTGATCTGTTTCACAGAGTTAATATAAAGATGAAGGTCAGAAAGGGAAAACCATACTAAAAGGAATTTTACAGGGTGATAAACATAATATTCAAGATGCTAAGAGTTCCTCTTGCCAGTCAGAGGATAAAAAAACTTAAGTCCTAAGAGTGTCATACATTTTATTTTAGCATAGGAGTAGTATCAAATAGTGATAGGTACAAATACCCAATTTTAACACGAATTCGATAAAATTTGTGTCCCTTAACATAACGGAACTTAACCTTTTAGTTAAAGAAAATTTGTCAAAAGTATTTATGGAATTAAATAATATTGATGTAATGTCAGAGGATAAAAGGCTCAAGACACTCACTTAAAAAATTATCTTGATGTCTTTAAAATTAGAAATCATTTGATTCACAATTTTGAATACCTATCAGCCTCGAGACGCTATAGTCCGAAGATCGTACATAAATTGAAATTGCGAAATCTCTGATTCCCTTTGTGCGGTTTCACAATGGCTCGACCCTGGGTTCCATTTGTGCGGCTCTCACCATCGCTCGACTCTCGCATACTGTCGTTACTTTCGGTCGCGCCCTGGCGTTACCTCCGAGATCCTGCCCGCGTACCGCTGGTTTGTGCCCTCCTCGAGTAATTGGCACAAACAACATCCGATTGCCGCGTAGCTCTGACCCAAATACCAGGCGATATGCCAACTTGGCAAACCTGCTAATCTCAGCCCCGTTATACGTCCTCTGTCAAACACTCTCAACTGTTGTAGTCTGCACTGATCCAAAGTCGAAGAATCCTCGCATTCCGTGCAAGTTAATGCACTCGCAAACCGCCGTCACAATTGTCTCTGTGCGTGAACTGTGACCTCGACACACCCTCCTCAATTCGCGGTTCCCAATCGCTGTGCCGGGTCACTATATAGTAATTTGTCGTTTTTTTGTAATACTTGCATATTGGGCTCTGTGGTATTTACATGAGGAGTTTCATCAGGATCTAACAACTTTCTCGGGGTACTCCATTTTTTTAAAGCAAAGAGCGTATTTACAAGGATAAACTTACCTAGGTAAAATAAAGGAACAGTAGGTTATAAATAGAAACTCTGGGTATTATCACATTTTACACAGTGAGGTAATTAAGCAATGACACTGAATTAAAAAAATTGAATGCATGAAAATTTACTTGAATATACTTTAATCGAAGTATGGTGCTTCTGCGTTAAAACAAGAAGTGGCACGATCAACCAAGGAAATGAAACACTTGCACACGGCATTTATTGTTTTGGGGTATGGAGTAAAGAGTTGGTGTCCCAGTTCTTTGTAGGTCTTTAATTTCTTGGAAAATATTTCCTTTTAAAGGCAGATTTAGTTTAGAAATTAAAAAGTAGTCACATTGTGACAAATCTGTAGAAAATTGGGACAATTGAGTACACAATTATTTTCGTGCCAAAAATTAATGTACACTGACTGCTGTGTGCGCGGGTTTGTTATCATGAAGAAGAAATCATTGCCCGTTTTGAACGCAGGCCTAACACGAACAATCCTTCTAAATAGTCGTTTCAAAATGGATGTGTAAGCATTGCCAGTGACAGTTGTTTCTTCAGGAAAGAACTCGCGATGCAGAATTTTCTCCTGTCGTAAAAAGACCGAAACATTGCCTTGATTTTGGGATCCTGTAACCTGATATTCTTTCTTCTGTGTGAGAGAGACGATTTCCACAGAGCATTCTGACGCTTCGTTTCAGGGTCATAACAACGAAAACTGTCTCATCACCTACCACAATGCAATGCAGAAATCCTTGCATTGTTTTTGCAGCCTCGACGATGTCTTTTGGCTATTCCAATAGTACATATTTTCGGTCGTCTGACAAAGTATGCCGTACAAAACGAGCACGATATTTTTTTTTCCAAATCTTGCAATAAAATTTGACAAATTATCTCCTCATCAACACCGACCTCACATTATCCTCAAGATCACATAAAGATCACGTTTTATCTTTTCGCGAATTTTCTCAAAGAATTAAGACGTACACACTGAATTTGGGCGTGCACGTTCTTCGTCATTTTTTAAATCTTACCATTCTTGAAAGTTCATACCATTAGGATATTTATGCACGAATTACCTAAGAGCGGTATAACTATACCATCGGGTTTAGAGGAAATGCTATCCCACACTCACCAACCCGCTTAGCCAGCGTGGTGAGTTATGGCCAAAACCGTCCAAAATGACTCCAGAACCTAAATCTTGGCCCTCAGTATCCGGCAGCTGGAATGTACCTGGCCAAGGCAGCGGCCAGTGCGTCATGAAAGCAGAGGGTGCTAAGAATCCCCGGAGGACCGGACTAGGCTGCCATCTGATGCTGACCTTGGCTACGTATAATGGACGCTCCCTATCTTCTGATTCAAAGGCTTCTTGAATTGGAAGAGGAACAACAAAGGATCAAGTGGGACATCGTCGGGTTAAATGAGGTAAGGAGAAAAGGAGAACATCTCATTGAACTGAAAAGTGGACATCTCTTCTACTATCGTGAGACGATACTGGCAGAACTAGTGGTGTTGGATTTATAATAAACAAGAAACTGAAGGATAAAGTTGTAGAAGTTGAACGTTCCTCTGACAGAGCTGCACGACTCGTTATCCAACTCTCGAGAAGATACCAGGCCCAGATTATTCAAGTTTATGCACCAACCACAAGTCATCCTGAAGAAGAAATTGAAGAATTTTATGAGGAAATTCGTCATCTAAATAATAAAGGTAAGCAGCATTTGAAGATAATTATAGGAGATTTCAATGCAAAAATAGGGCAACGGTAACAGAATGAAACTTCAGTAGGTAAATTCAGTCACGGCAACAGAAACCAGCGTGGAAATACTCTCGTAGAGTTTGCAGAGGCAGAAGGGTTTTTCATCTTGAACTTCTTTTTCAAGAAAAAGCCACACAGGAAATGGACATGGAGACATCCAAATGGAACGACAAATGAAATTGATTTCATTATGTGTAACAAAAAACTCGTCATAGAAGACTGCAGGGCGCTAAACAAGTTCAACACAATTAGTGACCATAGATTGGTGAGATGTAAGATGCACCTCAACACTAAACTTGAACGTGGTAAGCTCATAAGACAAACATAATGTGTTTACATAACCAACCTTAGAAAACACCATAATACCTTCAAGTTGGAACTGAAGAACAGATTCTCTGCTTTAGAAGGCCTAACATCGGAAGAAGTGGATATTTCTTAAATTAACAGAAAAGTAACCAAAGCTCTTATAACAACAGCAACAAAATTAGCTGGGTCTAAGAACAAGTTGCATGTGAAAAAATTATCAGGAAAAACCAAAATGTTGATGCAAAAGAAGAGAGATGAGGACAACTAAAGAAGATGTGACTTCCAAAGTGGAATATATAGAGCTATGCAAGACAGTACGAAAAAGTATCACTGAAGACGTAAGGAAATTAAACTGTGAACTAGTGAGGAAAGCAATTGAAAACATCCAAAGCCTAAAGAAAGCAAAGGGACATCTTAGTAAGGGGAGAAAACAGATTATGGCACTGAGAAATGAAGATGGTTCTGTAGCAAGAAATAGAGGCGAAATTTTGACAAAAGTGAAAGATTTCTACTCTAAATTATATGAAAGTTATGATACATGTAAATCTTATGACATCACAATCTCTCGTTCGAGAATGTTGACGCGCAGTCACGCCATCTGTCTCATTACGTCACGCGTTGTGTATGGATCCTATTAAAGTTTTATGACGCCACACTCTTGCAGCGAGCAGATGGTCGTGATTCCCATCTGCCTCATTACGTCACGCGTTGTGTATGTATGTCCGTCCGCAAGATAACTCCCTTAACAATCGTTCGATTTCGATGAAATTTTGTATCTGGTAGGGATCACCTTGGAAGGAACCCTATTTAAAGTGAACGAAATGGGGTCAAAGATCAGTACATAGGAGCGGGATCCATTCCACTGCTATTATGCGCCATAACTAACGTAAAAAAGGTTCGATTTCGATGAAATTTTAGTATGTGGTAGGGGACCACCTGGCGACAAACCCTTTTGAAAAAGGGCGAAATGGAGACAAATGTCACTACATAGGAGCGGAATCACTTCCATCGTCATTATGCGTCATAACGTACGTAAAAATTCTTCGATTTGGATAAAATGTTAGTATATTGTAGGGACCTGCCTAGGGACGAATTCTTATGAAAATGGGCGAAATGGGGTCAAAGGTGAGGGCACAGGAGCGGGATCTATTCCATATCCCTTATGCATCATTACTTACGTAAAAATGCTTCGATTGCGACAAAACTTTATCATGTTATTTCGGAGGTATACCGAACCGGTTCTGTTGAATATCATCGAAATGGGATCAAAGGTCAGGGCACAGGACCGAGATTTATTCCACAGCCATAATTCTCATAACTTGAGTAATGATTTCTGGTATGTTGGAAAGCGTATCATAATCAAAGCATTGCATGATTTTACTAACTTGTTATTCCTTAAGACTCTGCTTCTCAATAACAGTGTTTTCCCTAAATAAATGAAAAATTTACCGAAAGGTGGCGCAATCATGTATGCCTTTTCTTCCGAAAGTAGAATTTCATACCTGTTTAACACTGGGTATGCCGCCCCGGTGGCGCAGTGGTCTAAGCGATGGCCTCTGATCATTCGTCCGAACGGGGTCCGGGTTCGAATCCCGGTGAGGCATGGATGTTGTGTTTGTCTTACGGCACTGGCTCTCACCCTTCCCTGGAACCAGTGACCCTAAATTAGGGACGGGCGACTGCTTATAGCCCATTGAGTTGCTCACGGTGGTCGTTAAACCTCCAATAAAAAAAAAACAAAAAAAAAAAACACTGGGTATAACAGAGTTTGTCGAATATTTGCATGTACTCTTGGACATTTATATTGAACTACTTTGAAGGAAGTTGTCGTTAGATTGTATTACTGATTGTAAATGGGCAGTTTACCACTTATAAAAGTCGAATTGAAAAGAACAAAATATTTTTTCTGTTGCACACCATTCTTTACTATAAAAATTAAAAGCATTGTCCTCTGTACAGTGAGCATTCCAAATTTCATTTCTCAATATGTAGTTAAAAATACTAAAAAAATTTCCAAAATCTAAAAATAATCTTACAAAAAATAAAAATATTTTTCCTACACAATTTCTTTTCTGTATCGCTTTTCTTTTGCTATGTAGAAAAATTGCGAATATTCTCTCCTTTTTCAAAATGCACATTTCTGTCCTCCGTGGATATCAGATTACTCTTATAATTAAAAGGTTATCTCCAAGTGTGAAAATGCGTTTTGAAAATTCTGTGTTTTCTATGATATCCTTCACTATGAATTACATGTTTCCCGATTGTCTACTTCACATTACCTACTGTATAGCAAGTAAGGTTAGTAAAAATATACAGCGTTTCTCTCCATATCATTTGTAATTATCGGTACCATAAATTTCCTTCATCCTACGATAACATTCCTTATGAAAACATTCTCTTTACATGATGTACGATCATCTGCAACACGCAGATCTGCCCATATTGTCGCAAATTGCTAACTATATTAGAGGATGATTTAGTAACTGTAGATATCTAGCTCAACTTTTAATTATTTTTCTCGGTTACCTTTCTATTTCCTGAAAAACACAACCCTGGCATTGCGTATTTTAAATTATACGCTGAATTCCTGCAAGACTGTTTAATTTCATTTTCGTTCTTACAAAATTATTTATTTTCTTAAAATTTTATCTTCAGATATTACAATTTTGTCGAAAGGGTTTCAAAAGCCTTGGCCATTACACCAGATAATTCGCTTCCATTTTTCTTGTTTAAGACATTGAAAGAAAAATGTTACTGTTGTGAGGCTTTAGGACGTGAGAAAAGGTGGCGATTTTGTTTTTGTACAAACGTAACGTGCAGGGAGTGCTATTCTAAAGTGAAACCTTCTAGAGGAGTGACTGTAAGAAATAAAAAAGAACTGTTAGTAAAAAAAAAAATTTCTTTTAGAAATTTCGTTTCTTCAAACTTAAAATTACTTCCAATGATAGAAAATAGTATGCGAGCTTCGTCAAAATGTGTCTTAATTTTAAGGCAGATGTATTCATAAAAAAGTTTATAATTCTTTCAGTATTATTGAAAGATCTCAAATTTAGATGGTTTTTTTTTTTTTGTATTCGGAATCACATGGTTTTTGCTATTTTTTCAGAATTTTTTAGCCGCGTCGACCAACGTTTGAAAGGTAAAAGCTTTTCATTTGTTAGAAATTTTAAACCGATCGTCATTTTTAAAAATACGTTTCCTTTGAATTATTTAAATTTAGCTCGACAAAATGTTGGCTGTCCCGGTGGCGCAGTGGTCTAAGCAACGACCTCTGATCACTCGTCCGAACGTGGTCCGGGTTCGAATCCCGGTGAGGCATGGAAGTTGTGTTTCTCTTATGGCACTGGCTTTCTCTCTTCCCTGGAACCAGTGACCTTAAATTAGGGACGGGCGACTGCTTATAGCCCATTGAGTTGCTCACGGTGGTCGTTTAACCTAAAATAAAAAAAAAAAAAAGAAATGATGTGTTATCTTTAAAACATGTTTTTTTTTTTTGATTGGAGGTTTAACGACCACCGTGAGCAACTCAATGGGCTATAAGCAGTCGCCCGTCCCTAATTTAGGGTCACAGGTTCCAGGGAAGGGAGAGAACCAGTGCCGTAAGACAAACACAACATCCATGCCTGACCGGGATTCGAACCCGGACCCCTTACGGACGAACGAACGATCAGAGGCCAACGCCTTAGACCACTGCGCCACCGGGGGCGGCCAAGGTTTTCTGTGATATCAGTGATAGGAGAACGTGAAACAATATTCCAATTTTAGTTATTTGAAGTTTTTTACATGACCTTCTTTCTATATTGGACTTTGTCTCAGGATTCGAAATCCATATTTTAGAGAGATTTGAAACAAACTCATCAATGTTAAACAAACCAAACTGGAGACACCTCATACAATATGGACGTACAAGGCGTGTTTGTTTCAAAATGGACTTTACACGTGGAACAAAGTGTCAAAATCCTTTATAACTTGAGCAGATTTGAATTTTGGTAAGCAAAGTGAAAAAAATAAAAAACGAACATTGCGACATTTCCGGAGGCAACCCGTCAGCAAAGTTTCTCGTTTTGGAAATTAATGGACTATCCCTGAAGAAAGAATGATATTTACCAAACTATCTTGCTTCTGGGTGCGCATAGATGTTTTACTTAAGTCCACAGTTAGTCGACACAGGAGTTCCTCGAATGCATTGCAAACAGATGGACAGCCTTTTTATCAGACATCTGCTGTATATTTAATTACGCTTCCTAAAAAAATGTGTTATTTTTATATAAGATATATTTTGAATAAAAGACTGCAAACAATTCTAAATTATAGACAACTAGTAAAAATGCATTGAGACACGATATAATCAGTCTCGGGCTTCTTGCCTACATTACTGTAGAATACTGTATATAGGTCCCCGTTAATTGGGACACATCGCGGTAAGAACGGTTTGGCCCAATTAAGCGAAGCATTATCATAATCCCTACTAGTATGCATAAATTCATTTTCCCAAAGATCTAAAACATACAAACACTTGTTGTCGGGAGTCAGCATCACAAAGAGTTCAAACTACTGTTTACTGAATAAAAAGTGTACATGAACATATGTATTTAAATGAATTTCGGTAGAAAATTAAACAATACTTAGATTTTACATCCAGACAAGTATATATAGCAACACTCAGGCTTTGGATATGTCTCGATGAATAGATGAAACCATCACACACAAATTTGTTATACGGTTCATTACACTTTCACATCGATGACCATTTTATTCTATTTTTCAGATGGTAGCAAATTCTTTTCGTGATAGTGGTAAAACGCTTTTCGTGACATAAGTCAAATCTACGAAAAATGTCTGAAAAATTTAGAAAACCAAATCAATAAATATATACATGGTTATGTACGATGTAATCCATATAGAAAACAAGAGAGTTGAAGGTCAAATTTTTTCAAAATAGGTCCAAGTGGTTGAACATTGCCGTCGGTCTAAGAATTCACACTTGTTCCCTGCACATTTCAAATTTATCTATATCTCCTATGGGAAAATTTACAAAAGGAAGAAAATATAAACGAGGTCTGTGAAAATATTATGTTGGAAAATAAATATTTAGCTAAGGCGCGTTTACTGTTCTTAAAAATACGCAAAACAGTTGTAAGTGTTTCGTTGATTGTCAAATGCTTTGGTTGCGATCCGTAAGCGATTGAAACAATAGTTTTCTGATGAAACGCAATTTTATGGAGTTTTCCAAATGAAACTTCTATCATAGATTTGCCTATCTTTTCAGTTCTATCTAGGCATTATTTCAACGTCAGGTTATTTAAAAAAATTAAAAGAAATATTTCGTGACTTAGAATTTTTATTTTTGAAGATCAATAAATATTGACAAAAGAACAGGTCATGAATATCTAAAATGTGCTAAAACATATATTTGTTTGTTTGTTGGAGAATTAGCGACAACCGTGAGCAACACAATGGTACGAGCAGTCGCATGTCCCTAATTTAGGGCCACTGATTCCAGGGAAATGAGAGAGCCAGGGACGTAAGACAATCAAAACATGCATGGCTAACCGAGATTCGAACCCTGACCCATCTCTCACGCACTGTCATAAACCATCGCGTACACAACTGCGACTCCGCGGCGTCTATGATATTCCTAAAACAACTTTGAAATTAAAGAAGTTGCGTCAGAAGACAAACAGACATTGGAGAAATGATCTTGGCTGTGGTCTATTTCCGAATTTGTCTTCTATGAATGAGATCGTGAGACAGAATCACGGAATTAAAAAAAATATCCCATTTAAGAGATGAAATGATTTTTACTAACAGATATTGTACTTTACAGAGATATACAATTTCTTTCAGTTATTGTAGCAGTAAAGTGACAGCCGTTCCCGTGGCGCAGTGTTGTAAGCGCTGGCCTGTTACCATTTTTGGAGATGTCTCTAGGTTCGAACCCAGTTTTTGTCTTATGGCACTGGCTGTTCCCCTTCCCTGGAAGAAGTGGCCAAAAATTTGCGACGGTAACTGCTTATAGCCAATCCGGTTGTGCTGATAAGTTTGCTTGGCTGGAAGGCATCTACGCTGTTCCGGTGCTGCATTTCATCCAACGTAATTATTCTAGCATAACGTGATCTATTTTTTAAGTCTCTTAAGAGAAGGCCACTAATGTGACTCACTAGGATCATATCACTCTTCCAAACACAGTTCATTCATATCGTGTCATCTTTCCGTTGAAGTACACAGCTTGGGAGAGAAATAGCTTCCTATTATTTCAGTAGTAATTCTTTATAGAATGTAATTTTGTTTCACCAGAATTGCTCTGACAGAGGAATCGGAAAATGCTATAATTTTTCTCCTTGAGGATAGTACTAAAAATAATTGGAAAACTAATTCAGACAGTTTTATGAAAAAACAGGGGAGAAGTTCCTAGGAGGTCAAAGGCAACCATGTTAAAATTAAACATTAGGGTTGTTCTACGCTAACAAGGGGTGAATACAAGAAATTTCCATCTACAGAGACTTCGTGAAAACTAATCGTTTAAATAACACAGATGATGGGTTGTGACACTTTTCTGAGACTGAACCTGTGGCACTGTTTGGAGATCCTAACGCTTATTGCTGAAAGATAGTAAGTAAAATTTGAATCTAAAAATCTGAGAAAACTGTTCTATGCTGCGCTTGTTCGCTATTTCCGAAAAATCACGATTTAAGCTTTTGGTTCAAAAGTTGGATTAAAATAGTAGAAATAAAATTGTTGGATTGATATTTTACAGGGAATTGTAAAAGTACAGAGAAGGAGTTCAACATTTAATTGTATTTGGTTGTACTTAGAAAACTTTAATTCGTACCACGCGTTTAGCAAATTGTAATGCTTAAATATTACTTTACTTCATACCAAATGTACACCTGTAATGCACATTGTCCTGAAGAACATTTTTTGAAAAAATGCATCTACATCAACGATAGTTCTACAATACTTTGGCCCAGCCAAGGATGAAAAAGAATGACTTAAATCAATAACACCAAAGTCAGCAAATCCATTATTTTTAATAAATATTTGTTTTTCAAAATAAAACTGTAGACTGTTTAGTTTGCATGTTTTAATGACCTCAACAATATGCATCTATCAACTGCAATCAGAATAATAGATCGTTTCAACTACAAAAGAGTTTTCTTACGTTCTCGAATTAAAACAGCCTTCGCCGCCTTCACGATGTCAATTCTTGACGAAACGAAATTGAAACTGTCATCGAATTTGCCACTGATGCTGGATACACATTGAACCAGTTGCCTATCTAAAGTTCCTATGCCGCAGCTTTGAAATATGCGCTCAATCCTATATATACCAAATGTGTCTTACAAACTCAAGAACGTTAACTACGTTGCCGGCACAAGACCTCCTGCATCTTTATATGCCATGTTTAAGAGATATACTGACAAATTCCTTTGTTCAACGAAGAGGTTTTTATGCGATCCCTATACTACGCGGACGGCTCAAAACCATACTTCATTGCAATGACTAGGCTTTCGTTTAGGATTGAAATCCTCGAGCGTAAAGGGACAGAAAAGACAGAAATGTTACCTGGGCCCTGTACATATCAATATAAAGTCCGTTACTCCCATGTGGGATGATATAATAAAATTAGTTATCTATTCCATCCCTAAGTCTACATCCATTTGAGAAACCTTGGAAATTGTTACTAAAAGTTACGTTTGAAATTCTAGCGTTTCTCTATTGTTACCATGAGTTTAGCACCAGTTCTTCAAACAACGCCTTTGGTCTCTCCAGGATACCGTATGCCCAACCAACGTGACACCTTGTGTCTTTGAATTAAAAATACATCGTGTCTATTTATTTCTATAGTCAAGTCACCGCCATCAAATTGTTGAAATGTTCTATTATTCAGATTAGAGTTTCTGTTTATCTTCCTTGAAAAGACCATGTGGTTCATGTGAGAAAGCTTGGAAACGTTTAACCACAGTCTTACGCCAATAAATTGTATTACTGGTATAGTTTTTCTATTTTATGCAATGATGGTGTATAGCTACTCATTATTAACTTAAAAATGCGTTGCGTAATCATAATTCAACGTATAATAAGTTCCATACGTTTTCCTTTGTAATTCACAGAACTCAATTTCGTGCTCCACTCCACTCATACTCGTTAACGAGAGTAGCTGATTCACTGCACAGCACACAGAATACTTCCTGTCATACTAAGTCCGTATCTCTTTAATCATGCTCGCTATGTATTCTAAGTCCCGAAATCAGGTATCTATTACCTACATCTGCATTCTTCATATTTGTTCCGATATAAAAAAAAATCTTGTAACGTAGGACATCAATTTCAACAAATTGCACTACAGATTGGTATTTTAAGAATTTTGGATTCACAGTAAGAATCTTATGTGATTGAAATTCACTTACAAGATCTTTGTGCATATATACCCAGGTTTTAAAAGCGGACTTATTTTGAAGTGTAACATAATCCCATTGCTTTTGTGCAAATAATACAATCGAATTCTGTGACTAAGGATTTTCATTTGCAATTCGGAAGTTTTTTTGTGAAAATACCTTTCTCTGTATCCACGCATTTCAAACTTTTAGTTCAGTCAAACGGTCGTCTGTATCTGGTTATTATTGAAAATATCCAGGGAACATTATGTGACAAACAAATAACAGGCCAGTTAATACACAAGAAAATGAAAGAAATTTTAAACAACTATCCGTTTATCTGAGTAAAAAATAAATACGTTTGTCAAGCATTAATGGATCAACGGATAGTTTTTCCACCGTGACAGAACACTACACATTGAATAATAAGCGTCACAAGTTTGCTGCGGCTTGACTTTACAAACATTTGGACAAAGATAAAACACAGTGGGATTTCCGCATTTGAACGCGCGAGATAAGCTAGTTCAGGACGTACTGTTTTGTAGCGGAAAATATTATGAAACTATGAGATCCAACTTTTTGCTAGTTCGAGAGAGATGCCGTCGTTTTACCCTTCACAGTTTGTTCTGTTCTTCATATTTTCTTGGAAGGCTGTTAGCTTAGGGTTGGAATAAGAAACTATTGAGTTGGTGAGAATGAAATATCCGGCGCGAAAGAGCAGTGGAGACAGGCCGTTATCATAGCGGAATGAAACTCCCCACAGGTGTTGCGGTATTACGTCATAGAATTACTATAAATAGGTAGCACGTGTGTGAAGAACAATGTTCAGGCTTGGTTTGTTTGGACGTAACGTGACTTGCATAGGAAACATGCAGATGGCGGATTTGAGAGTCATCTTAATGTATGAACTTAATTAGGGCCATCCTGCACTACTTGCAGCTCGAAACATTCCACAAAGCATTTGGAGAAAGTACAGCCAGCGAAAGAATCATTCGGCGAGGGTTTGTGAAGTTCCGAAGCAGAGATACGGACCTGCAAAACGAAGCACGTCGTCACCAACGTGTCGCTAATTCTGACGAAGTTGTGTTACGTGTGTTTGAAGTGGACCCCCGAAAAACGTGTCGTAAGATAGTGGCAGAGGTGGGTGTCCACAGCACGACAGTTGTTTGGCGACTGGCTGCACTGTGTAAGGTCACAAATCTGGACATGTGGCTCTCACATGAGTAGACTATTGCCAACAGGATTAGGCGTTCGGAAGCCTGCACGTCGCTGCTTGCCAAGAATAAACAGGAACCTCTACTGCATCGAATCATCATCTGAGACGAAAAAATGGTCCTTTATGATAATCGGTAACGATCAGCACAATGGATAAGAAAGGCACAGCCTGCTGGACGGCATCCTAAGCCACCCTTACACACCAAGATGATGATGCTCTTTGTGTTGTGGTCCACAGCCGGGATAATCCATTAGAGTTTCTTGGCAAGGAGCTAAAACATCACTGCAGAACGCTGATGCACTGCACATTGCTGAAACAACCGGCTTTGGTCAACAGACACGGTGTTCTTCTGTTTCAAGATAACGTCTGCTCTCAAGTCGCAGAGCGAACGATACTGACACTAAGTGCCTTGGGCTATAAAGCACGGCTTCATCCTGTCTATTTTCCGAACTTTTCTCAGACAGACTACCATCTGTTTCGTCGGTTAAGTTTAAATCAGTCCCTGTCCGGGAAAAAATTCACGGCATACATCGAGTTTCAACGTGCAGTTGATGACTTCTTCGGGTTCCAGCCTTAAAACTTTTCCGTTCCGGGATCATGGATTTGCCGGACAGATGGCAACCGTGTGTCGATGCCAAGAGAGATATGTTTGCCTAGGTAAGTCTTTCTACATTTCCGTTCTCTCCGTACAGGTGTGCTGACCATTTGCCGGACATTTCTTTCGCACCAACCGAATACTATTCAGCTTCTGACATAGAGGTGGCGAACTTTAACTTCACTTTCTGGTAGGGCAGCGGACCCTGTACATTTATGTGCGCTGATTCTGGTTCATAAAACCAGTTATATATTTCTAAATAACATCTTTGTGCTCCATCACGGTGTAATAGCGATATGTCGTAAAGACCAGCTAACTGATAATCTGAGATACAATATTGCAAAGGATCATTTAAGCATGCTGTGTGACTTAGGATAATTTATGCCAAAATCGAAGCCTGTTTTCTCAAGAACAGCATAAGAAATACAATGCATATTCTTGGAATATAAAAAGACGCAAGACAGCCTAAGGTGTCTTATGTGCTTATATAGCAGGCTTACAAGGTAATATTTCAGACTTGCAGTCAACAATATCGCTGGTGCTTTTGTCATAAACAAACATTTGGAATATTTGTCAAAAGTACAATAGATTGTGCACAATCAAAAACCGCTTATAACGTAATACAGACCATTTGTTTTCTGACCTAAATTAATATATATTCGTCCATTTTTCACTCTCCACTGGGAACCATTTATAAAACAACAGCTGTATGACAAATGATGCCTATTGCATTCAAAGAGACTCCCGTTGACAGCGAAAGATTGGAGACTGTATCTACATTTTCGTCAGTACATAAACGGAATTTACTAGGCTATATGCGCTTTTTGATTGTGCAAATATGTATATTCAATGCTTTAAGCATGCTTTTCCATCCTAAAATACACACTCGCAGAAATCATACTTCCTCACTTCAATTGCAGGGCGTTCTCTATATTTAATTATTCTTTAGTTGTTCAATGGTTCATACTCATATTAAAGTTGAAACATTTCCGTGCGCAGTTTGTGTTCTACTGCAAACTTTGAAACTCTCCGTGATTCGTACAAGATTCATAAAGGGATCGTTTACCTCCTTACGACAATAAATGGATAGCTGCTATTAGTTTACTTTCATCCGGAAAGGCACAATTCCTGTAAATATGATTTTCAGTTATCAGCATTTTAACTGAAACACTCTCATTTTAAATTTTAAAAACACTCTTCATTGTATGTCTATTTTCCCAAGAACACTATTTTAAAGAACTTAGGAGTTCTTATAATATAAGGAAAGTTAACCAGTCCGAGCTTTTTGTATTATTTCAAATTTTGGGATGGAAATGGGAGAGCATGAAATTTTTTACGAAATGACAGAAAATCGACATTTAAAATTCTTGATTTGGAAACAAATTTTTCATGAAACATTAGGTATAATTAATAATACCTTCCAAGCATAAAAAAATACCGATTTGATAAAATAAAGAGCACATTTTGACTGATCTAGTATCTCTGGAAATAAAAAGAACACTTTTGACGGATTAGTATCTCTGGAAATAAACAAAGAAATATTAGAAACAGCGTTCTACGCAATACAGTTTTTCTTCGTATTAAAGGTTATATAAGATTACTCCTCTTCTATTTGTGGTTTAACGACAAGAAATAATAGCCTGCCTGAAGCGGAATATATTGATGGCATACATTTTTCTCCTCCCACTATTCTCTCCCTGCCATTAGCCATAAACTGAGTGGAAAGCGTGTCTCGTCGATATTATTTTAATAGTTGTTCCCATCCTTACCAAGCGATATACACCGACGACCATTACATTATAACCACCTACTTAATAAGCTGTAGGACCTCTTTTAGCTCACAAAACAGAGGCCACTCGGCGATGCATCGATTCGATGAGGCGGGCGATAAGTATCCTGGATTCAATTGGGTTCATGTCAGGTGAATTTGCAGGCCAGGACATTAACAGAAAGACAGAATTTGGTCAATTGAATTAGGTCAATTTAATGTAGATCAAAAGCTTACGAAATACGTCCTAGTGTGTCAACTGACCAACTATTTCAACAAAAAACTAAAATGCAGAGATATTTCAAAGCGTCTGTATCTCAAATTCATTCGATAATTGTAGAAATTAGAAACTAATATTTACCAAAGTGGATCATTTAAGAATACCTCGTGCGCGAATTGACCCTATGAGAAACATTTCCAAAGTAAGACAGATGCTTCATAAAACTGTAGCATTACAAACTGCAACTGAGTTTGTCAAACATTTTCTCTTTCTTATTTAATTACTGTTATTAATATTCTAAGCTAAAGCTTAGGAGCTATGTGATTTTGTGCTGAAGTGATCAACATAAAATACAAATCAGCGTTCAGTAACTCTGTTTTGAAAAAAAAAGATGGTCATATTTATCTGTGCCTTTTTAAATTTATTGCCAAATTTTGAATCTATAAAAATCGACTTCACTTTACTCCACTTGGAAGGTAATTTCCGATCTACTACTGTAAATCCTCAACTAACAAGGATAATAAATAACGGAAAAAATCTTCATCTCTTGGATATATATTTATGTGGAACAATTACGGAAATAAGCAAAACCTAATGAAAATTACCACTACTAACAAGAAATTGATAACTAATGATTAGCTACGAGAAGAAAACATAAGGAAAAGCTCACGCAATGCCTTAACAAGCCGTTTTGGGGACACATAAAACGCTAAATTATCTCAAATAATGTTGTTCTTTTGTCCGATTTTTGCGGAGTAGACTAATTTACTACAACTTATCAGCGTCAGAAGAAAACAGGGTAATCTGCGAAATGCAAACTCTTTGGTCTTGAACACGGCAGATGTTATCTCTTCCTATCGGCTGAAACCTAAGCCCAAACTCCTGGATTCCAACGCGAGAAGGCGTAATCCAAAATGCAGACAAAAATGTAATTAAAATGCTGTGATATGAAATTACGACATATTCTATTAATGGTGGGGCACACGACGATATTCTAGAATCGCTCACGGTACACCCTCGCTGCCGCACGTCCATTGCCACGTGCTGGCCCATACATCAGGGTCAAATCCTCCGATTCCTTGTATGATAGGTTCCCCTTGTTCTGCACGACTCTCCCTCTACGTCCGGCCGTCGTACGTCGCACGGTGTTAACTAGGTAATGTCGACGATTCCGCTCTTATGAACCCGTTGCGAATGCCCCAGTGCATGATTGTCGTGACGTTTGTTGAGTCAGGCTCAGTCAGCTCGGACACACCGGAAGTCTACGAGAGAGTGCTACAATCCTTCATTCGTCGGTGTGGGCTGTGCAACGACGCCTTCGGACGCTACTATGAGTACATCCTTTGAGTCCCGCTCTGCCTTTACATTCACTAATGCAAGTGTGCAACACATAATTTAGGTACGTTGTGTTTTCTTTCACTGTTGGAGGATCAACGCGGACATGGAACATCACGTTTTTCGGGCACCAGGAGGGTAGATCCACTTTACGTTCCATATCAAAAGTTATTCGTCTTCATGTGTATCTACTCGCATTTTTGACGCACAGATTTTGGAACATATTGCATTGTGCATTATTTAGAACAAGTTTCTTTGGGCTCCACAGATTTTCTATTGAATTCAGGTCAGGGTTAATATCAGGACATTCTAGAAGTGTAACATGATTTTCTTGAAACCACTTTTTACATAAAACAGCCACATGATTAGGAGCTGAACTTTAATATATCGGCTTCATTATCCTGGGAAAAAAAAGGTGCCGAAAGATTTAGTTTTGTTTGAAGTTTATCGATGACACACTTTTTGTTATTTAAAGTACCATTTTATTATACAAATTCTTCTGCTAGCATACGAACACAAACCATAACACTAACTGGATACTTCATGGTAGCTGTAATGTATTCAGGCAGCAAATATCCATTTCTTCTTCTCACATGCCTAATTCCATCATTATCAGATATGGACATCCAAATGTGATCACTACAATTGACCCTCTTCCGTTGTTTTGAAACAAATTAATACGGTTATCTGATATCTTCCTCCTTTGCTTGGAAAGTTTAAATAAAATTTACCTTGGAATTCCAGAATTTAGTCCGAACTTTTTGAATCTCCGTCTAACGATGCTAGACTCGAATACACGGAGATAATTCATTTTCATTAGACCTAGATGTATTTTTCGTCTGTTTACCGTACTCTTCTAATTTTTCTAACATCACATGTTGTTGGGGACCTTTTCCTGCTTTTACCAGCTACCAGTTTGATTTTGAATTGACTGAGTCTTCTGATACCTTATGCACAGTTTAAAACATACAGATTTTGATTGAATTTCCACCCTCTTTTCTTATGATTCCCTTATAATTAAGTCTTCGTCATGCAAAGTTAGTATTTAACACTGGTTTCTGGGAGACCAGTTTGCTATTTTCAATTTGTGGGTCACCTTGGTAAGTAATCAAGAAACATAAAACCCCAGTGACCAAGTGAGGACACTTGTACAATTGAAAAGGAGTTCTGTCGATAGCTCTGAGCCTGTGAATGAGAGCTGACTCATTATAAACCTTCATTGGTTTCATGCTGTGTATAATTGATCCATGCTACTAATGGAAGGATTGAAATAAATTTGGGCAGCCCCGATGGCGCAGTGGTCTAAGCGATGGCCGCTGGTCATTCCATCGAAAGGCGTCCGGGTTCGAATCCCGGTGAGGCATGGAGATTGTCTTTGTTTTACGGCACTGGCTCTCTCCCTTTACTGGTACCAGTGACCCTAAATTAAGGAGGGACGACTGCTTATAGACCATTGAGTTTCCCACGGTGATCGTTAAACCTCCAAACAAAAAATGGGAATTCAAGTCACTCCTTGGGTGCGGCTTTTGATTCTTGATGGAGTGTACCAGAATTTGGCGTGAACGAATCACAGCGGACCTCTCCATATTCAGAATGGAGGTATTCTCTCTTTGGCTCTATAATGGAAAGACAAAATGCGCGCTGTTAGGTTTTAACCAAAGTCGTTATCTGTTTGTACAGCTCAGTAAGTAGGAGGAGTTCCAATAGCTTAATTTCAGGGGTTCTCTGGTAGTGTAAACAGTTTCTCTTCTAGAAATGAACGTACAGTAGGATTTAAGATGATTTATGGGAGAGAAGATACCAGTCCCACTTTTCCCCCATTTAATAATTTCTCTTTGGCCTAGATAATTAAAAAAAATCAGAATTTTGGAGATTTCGTTTATTCCAGACAAAAACACTGCTAAGCTAACTTATTGCGCCATCTTGTGCCAAATTGGAATACTTTCGAGTCAGGTAAATTGAATTAAAAAAAAATCTAACACTTTTTTTCGGAATGATAACTCTGACTCATATTAGCTATGAGACGTTTTTATTTGTGCTCAAATTTTCAAACACTATATAAACTGCTGGCCACCCAAAATGCAACACCAAGAAGGACACGAGATAGCAAAGCCAGATTAACTGGACACATAACAACAGATACAAAGATGAAACGACTGAGCTTACCGGCCCGTGCGACTTGCGGAACACGCAGACACCAATCGTTCGTGTGGCCCCCATTTCTGGCAATAACGGCAGCTACACGCCGCGGCATCGAACAAAAGAGGCTTTGGATGTGGGCTTGGGGTATGTCGGTCCAGGCTGCTTCCACACGTTGCCACAGTTCATCAGGCGTAACCGCGGGTGGTGCTTGTCGGTCCAATCGGTTTCCGATCAGCAACGAGACGTGTTCGATGGGCGAAATATCAAAAGAACAGGCGGGCCACGGCAGCAGTGGCACCTGGTGGGCTGTGAAAAATTGTTGCACGATGCGTGCCACGTGCGCGCGTGCATTGTCCTGTTGAAACGTGTCCGCTGGAAGGTCCTGCAAGTAAGGGAGGACTACAAGCTCCAAAACGTCGGTGATGCAATGACGGCTGTTGAGTGTACCGGCGATGCGTACCAGAGGAGTGCGGGTGTCATATCCAGTTGCGTCCCAAACCAGAACGCCAGGCGACGGACCGGTATGGCGATGCATAATGCAGGCGTCATACAGTCTCTCGCAGCGGTGCCTCCACACGTGGAGTCGACCATCGTGGTGTTGCAGGCAGAAGCGGGATTAGTCGGAGAAGACTAATGTCGAGCGATTCCGTAGTCCAGGTGCAGCATTCAACGGCCCACTACTGCCGCACTCACCGGTGGTGTAATGTCAATGGTAATCGGAGCAATGGGCGCCGTGCAACAAGTCCCCGCTTGTCCAGAATACGTCGAACGGTACGTGCTGACACAGGTTGTTGCGCAACACACCCTAATTCCTGCGCTAACGTTCGTGATGTGGCGGTGCCAGGCGTAAATGCCAGCCGCACAACATGCTGGTCCTCTTGTTCGGTGGTGTGCCGGCGCTGCAGCAGTCGCTCACGTTTGTCCGTCCGTCCCTCCTGACACCCACTGAATCCATACTCGCCTCACTGTGGCTGGATGTCATCCCACACGGGCGCCTGTATCTCGGTACGATAAACCGCTGTCGCGATAAGCCACTATTTATCCTCTGTCGAACTCCGAAACTTGCTGGAATGACTGCCGTATTATGGGACAAAACATCAGAAAGCTCCCACGCACAGGTCCGGCAGCAAAACAACTTCCACTACTTACACCCGGCCTTCTGTGCACCCTTCTTCTAGTGTTTCTCGGGGGCGTGCCGGGCTCATATGATTTGCATATGCCCTGCAATGCTAATTGTTTTCATGTCCTCTTGCGGGTGACGCATGCTGTGAATTTCAGACTAATCGGATGCTTTCTTGTTGGTGTTGGATTTTGGGTAGCCAGTAGTGTAGTTATAGTCTCCCAAAAAATGTGTAAAAGAATTTCAATTACAGATATAGGATACCATTTTCCCTGCAATCATTCAAAGGCAACCTGAAAAATTACCTTTCGGTACGCCGTGACTAAAGAACACACTTCAAAAGCAGACTGCGAACAGCTTACTTACGTTTTAAAACCAAATGTTAAAGGTTAAATACCTTCTCCAGAAATTTTCTTAACAAATTGAATGTCAAATTCTTAAGTTTGCTTTTCTTTGAATATTTTTTCCCAGTGGAATTACTGCAAACTGTTTGGAACTGCCTTTTTGAGTTGACAATAAACAGAATATAAGAGCTAACTTAAATTGTATCGTCTTACTGTTTCCTTAGTAGCGATAGGAGGAAATTATGCGATCTGTTTGTATTTTAAAACGGACCCAGTGCCCGAAATACGCCATGTAACCTATATTATTACATCTCTGCCCTCATGATTTTTTAAACAAGCAAGCACCAATTACTTTTGTTCCGTGCAACACCTGTTGGCTACTCCTTACACAATGCGGCGTATATAATCATTTGTTCAGTTATCTGTTTCTCGGCCTGTATTTTTTCATGAATGCTAATACAGAGGATGTTTACACATTTTAGAACGTTTTTGATAAGAAATGACAGAAATTGAAAGAAGTTAAATAATTGAGTCTGGCACCAACGTGTTGGATAAACACGAAAGAAATATCTGCTGCATTTAAATTTTGTCAGCTTAAAAAATGTCGCACGTTAACAAGCTGTGGGTAGAAAGTTCAGCTTTTTTGCCTTTACGAAGAGAAGCAGTCGTATTCGGTACTTAAAAAAGAATATGAAAAACATGGAATTAGCATTTCTAAATGTAAAATAACAAGTGTTATTATTCATATAAGTGAAAAATTTCCAAGCATTGTTTTTCACAATAAAAAGAACACAAACGGATATACAAAGTCTGTAAGTACTTTTACGGGTATTTCAAGAGTAAGGTGTCCGGTCTTAAAAAAATCCACCGACCCAAAGAGCAATCATAAAGTCAATAAAAATCACTGAATCAACTGTAAATAAGGTATTAAAATAGTTAATTTGTTCCACGTAATGAACATATACATCAATGGTCCAGAGAATAACAATTTTTACTTGAATTCAGCAAAAAAAAAAAATGGATTGCTTTTCCTCGGAGATTGCAATTCGGTAAGCACTTATTTTGGGAAATATATAAGTACTCATTTTGGTAAGCACTTATTTTTGGAAATAATCATCCCTCAAATTGATTGACACTAGAGACACCTGTCAGCAGACAATCTCAATTTATATCTGCAGCAGGTTTACCCGGACCATTGCGCCATCTTTCAACACCAAAACACACCGTGGTATACCTACTGACTGTTTGGAGAAATGCAACGAATCTGCCACATTACCATGGCCAGAAAACGCACCGACTGTAAACGAAATGAACACCTACAGGATATTCTAAATCGGGTATCAGAGGTGTGGATCCTCCTGCATGGAGTGGTCGTGAAGAGAGGGAGATGCTGCGGCGGAATGGGTCAAGTTATGCATGGAGAATGTTCGATACCTTGTAAGAGTCAGTTCCTAGACGAGTGCGAGCTGTGCTTCGACAGCAAAGTGAACCAACGCGTCATTTGTTAGATATTACTAATGCAATGCTAACTCATTTCAATTTCATATATTTCAAGTGCCGTAAAACTGCAAATTAATCTACACCTAACGTGATATTAAAGAAGGATAATAGTTGAAATGAAAAATCAAAAAGCTACTTGCCACAACAAAGTTTTTATTTATTTATGCACAAATAAATATGTTAATTTTTTCCGCTATTTGTATATGATGTTTGCGTTAGTATAGTGCTTTATACTTTTTAAATATTAATTTAGTAAACGTTTGTCCAAAACTCAACAAGGAAACAATAGTCCCACAGCATTAACTGGTGCTCGGTCTATTAGTTAACCTCTCCGTACCCAAGAAAATGCATATTTGACAACTAAATCTACTTCCTTTATTGCATTAAAGTACATTCTGACCATGAATAGGATTTACTTCGCTGACGCCATTTTATTCGTGAGATCTATATACACTGACGAAAAAAAAATCCCAACACCAAAGAGGGGTTGTGTTAGATAAACGACAGTTGGTAGGCGGAGAGAGTATATCTGTAACATGACGTCTATGCAAATTTCGCACTCGGCGCATACGTGTGGCGCTAGTAGTGCCCTCGGAACATGCAAAGCAGGTTTGCTGTAAATACGCGCTGCAACGTTCTTGAGCGTTAGTTATCGTTGATATTTGACGTAGTGTGTTGATGATAGTCAAGAATGCCTTTAAGAAGACGAAGAATCCATTATCAACAGCTCACGTTGAACTAGGTCGTGTAATAGGGTTACGAGAAGGTGGATTTTCTTTCCACAATATTACAGAACGACTTGGCAGGCATGTAGCCACTGTGCATGATTGTTGGCAGCGATGGTCAAGGGAAGGTACTGCCTCAAGAAAACCGGGTTCCGGCCTGCCACGTGGCACTACTAAGAGGGAAGACCACCGTCTGCGGCGTATGGCCGCGGCGCATCGTGCTGCGTCTGCGGCAGCAATTCGAGCTGCAGTTGCCACCACAGTGACACAACAAACTGTTACAAATCGGTTACTTGAAGAACAGCTCCGAGCCACACGCCCTGTAGCGTGCATTCCACTTACTCCAAACCACTGCAGTTTGCGACGTCAGTGGTGTCAAGCTAGAGTTCATTGGAGGACGGATTGGAGATCTGTTGTGTTTTCTGATGAAAGCTGGTTCTGCTTGGGTGCCAGTTATGGCCGTGTGTTGGTTAGAAGGAGGCCAGGTGAGCGCCTGCAACCAACCTGTCTGCGGCCGACACACACTGGACCTACACCTGGAGTTATGGTCTGGGGAGCAATTTCCTATGACAGCAGGATTACTTTCGTGGTTATCCCACGCACCCTGACAGCACAGTTGTACGTCGGTCTGGTGATTCAACCTGTTATGCTGCCATTTATGAACAGCATTCCAAGGGGTGTTTTCCTACAGGATAACGCTCGCCCGCATGCCGCTGTTGTAACCCAACATGCTCTACAGAATGTCGACATGTTGCCGTTGCCTGCTGGATCACCAGATCTTTCTCCAATCGAGCACGTATAGCACATCACTGGACGACAACTCCAGCGTCACCCCCAACCAGCATTAACCGTCCCTGTATTGACCGACCAAGTGCAACAGGCATGGAACTCCATCCCTTAAACTGACATCCAGCACCTGTACGAAACAATGCATGAACGTTTGCATGCTTGCATTCAACATTCTGGCGGTTACACCGGTTATTAATGTACTAGCATTTCACATTTAAAATGGCTCTTCTCGCGCTTACATTAAGCTGTGATCTTGAAACCTTGATCGATTAAATATGTTACCTATACAAATGTATTCCCGCCATTTCATTCCTTTACAACTATTTTTTCGTGGTGTTGGGATTTTTTTTTCCGTCAGTGTATTAAACTAGGGGCTGCACCCCAAGGCTCGCTACGCTCGTTTCCAGAGTAGCGCTCGGGCCCTGCATCTAGATCTCCCAGTATATCACATGAAATAAAAACT
The DNA here is from genome assembly GCA_039090855.1 of Macrothele yani. Taxonomy (NCBI): domain Eukaryota; kingdom Metazoa; phylum Arthropoda; class Arachnida; order Araneae; family Macrothelidae; genus Macrothele; species Macrothele yani. The sequence goes on from CM077034.1 coordinate 33,949,431, forward strand.
GTAAAATTCATATAAATTTCAATTCTTATTGCATGTCTAAGCAAATAAGGCTTGTTATTCCGAAATTTCAGAGTTTTTTTTACTGTCGTTAATTTTTGGAAGGTCAGACTTTTGTCGTTTTACCTTATAGCACTTACTAAATTTACCACTAAGGAAAACAAAAGCGGTCCAAAAAGCATTACCGTAAACCGTAAATCGTTATGCTAAACCGTTAAGGTGGACGTCAAGTAATTTTGCTTCCTATACTTCTAATGGTAAAACTTTTGTACACATTTCCTTCACAATTAATGTGTTCCCAAGGATGAAAATTTGAACATCGATTAAAATAACCTCATATTATAACTTAGAATACTTAATATTTTCTAAAACATAACCATATTTATATAAAAAATCAGTCACTTTTTCTTTGGTGGTGTTGGGACTAGAAAAAAGATGGCGTGACCTGTACTTTGATGAAGTCAGTAAACAAACAAATGTTGGATTTCATAATTATGGTTATGTTTTAGAAAATATTAAGTATTCTAAGTTATAAAATGAAGCTATTTTAATTGATGTTTAAATTTTCATCTTCAGGAACGCATTAATTGTCCAGAAAAAAGATGGCGCGACCTGTTTTTCGATGACGTCAGTAGACAAACTAATGTTGTATTGCATAATAATGGTTATGTTTTAGAAGATATTAAGTAATTCAAGTTATAAAAGAAGATATTTTATTCGATGTTCAAATTGTCACCCTTGGGAACGCACTTGACGTCCACCTTAAACAACTGAGATAGCTTTACCAAAAAAGCATATGCATAACAAATTCTCTGCGTCACCATGGCAGCAGGTCACGGGACCAGAATTTTCCTCTGTGGTTATCGTGAAGACAGACAAGCCGTTAGTTTCTTTTCTCTGTGTCTTTAAAAAATGCTTAAAAATCAGAAAATGACTTTTTCTTAATTTTTTTTTGTAAGAAAGGAATGATATTTGTAAGTTTATGCTGTAAAAATTGCAATGCGTTATGATTTATAGTATGCCATATATCCATTTTTTTAAATGGATTCCATCGCGAAATAGAGAATTTTATGAAATTTAAAAGTTTAATTTCTCGTAAACTAAATCGAAATTCAAAAAAAGGGCGACGAGGTGCAGAAATTCGGTCATGGCACTAAATGCCTACAAAGTTACGTGGTTCTGTTGCTGTTAGTATGTCCAGAACGTGACTTGATAGCACATTTTTGCTTACCTTAACTTTGAAATACAATAGTGCTTGAAGTATTTCTTGAATCGAGAAACGGTTTATTTCAGCGTGTTCTCCAAACAATTATAAACAAACGATGTAAATTTCATATTTTTGTGTTCAATAAGTTATTTGTACGTATCGTATATTGTGACTTCTGAAGTTTGATAATGGGAATGATTAGATATATCTGTGTTCGATGCAAAACGGGGTGAAATGCATGGTGATTTGTTCTTTACTTTTATTGTTCCTTCCACTTAATTTTTTAGAAATCTGAAGCTATAAATGTGAAATAATTTGGTTCTGTAAGGTGACAATGACACAATCGTGGACGTTTCAGAAATGTCCCTTTAGAGCCACCTGAATGGAGCAAAGAAAGGTAATTTCGTTTTATTTCAACAACGACCAATTGAATGAGCGTTCAAACAACAGTCTAAGGAAAAGTGCTATCGAAGTACGTTGCAGACATCCGTTATTTGCAGCAATCAATCAGCATGACATCATTCTTCGTATAATAACTTTAAAAATAGGTTGCAAGTGTTGTACACTCTAAATACGATAAAGCATATGACAATTTGCATACATGCACTAAACATGGACGAATCATGCAGCACATTTTGCCCGAAGGTTAGAATATATCGATACCCAGTTAGGTGTTTTTGATTTCAACTAACAGGAAGGACATCATTAAATACGTCGAACAGTGAAATCACATGTTCTGCATCACATATTTTAGAATAACCGATAGCTCAAATTTAGTGGTGCTCTTAATTAGAAAATCATATTCTACTGGGTGAAACATATTCCAAACTTGCTATCAACACACATGCTCAAACTAACCATTGTCTATCTATGTAGCTCTGTTTAAAATCAATAAGCAAAAATGCAATTTCTTTTGCAATGCTATGGCTGGTTCAAACCCAGAAAAGAAATCACAAATTTCCTATAACTATTATCTATAAAAGATTGCAATAAGTTTCTCTATTTGAAAATTGATGAAAATGCAGATACTTCAGAACCTTTCAACCATATATGTTACCTAAGAAAATTGCATATTTGCAATAAAAAGCTCTATATTATACTACTAGACTCTACATTTCAATAGCATTGTTCTGAGATCTGATATTAATACGATTTCAGGTATAAATATGAAATACGATTATATTTGATTTCTTTGACCGCTTGATTCGGACTATTTTGATATACTTTAACTCATAACGATCATTTGCCAAAGATAATTATTAAAAGTGTAGAACAAAAAGAAAACATCAGTATGCCGTTAAGCACTTGTAGAATGTATTGACTGATATGTTAGACATACAGATTCCTCAATATGCCAGTTTAAGATTTCAAAAAATATAAACAAAAAAAAATTAGAGCCTACGTTTTGTGGAATCATTGGGTTGCTGAAATTCTTAAGCAAGGTTTTCAGTTTTGTCTAGAAATTGAAATTTACTTTTGTTTTATATATAGATGCAACAGAAGAAGTATCAACACGATGTAGGGCGGATACTAAAAATGTCGCTTTTTTAACGAACATATCCGCTGGTATGTTTTTTAATCTCTGAACGCAGTTCGTTGTTGAAATGTTAGCGTAAATATCTGTACATTCGATCGTTAAAAAATATGTTGATATTTACATTATCTGTATGAAAAAATCAAAGATACAGAAAATAGCAAATCTTTCGAAGCCTAAATTTTTTTTATTCTTTTTATGATGACGGTGGTTTTCCCAAAAATAAAAAAAATAAAGTACTAACATTTTTCTTTTACTCAAAGCAACTGTTTCATTACATTAAGTAAAATCTTAATCTTTTATAAAAATTTATAATAACAATTTATAAATATTTATGTATGATACAATTTCTTTTCAATCTTCTTTTTGATTTTTTTTAGTTTTGCTTAAAGTTGATCTCCGTTTTGATTACTGTGGAGAGCATCTAATGCTTTTCCTTCGGGAGTTGGTGCTGCTCGCGAATATCAACCTGATGCCTGGAAAATAATTGCTATTGTCGGTTAAATGAAGAACTAGTTATTCCGATAAACGCGTAATTTGTTTCTAAACGTCTGATATTTTTTTTCGTAGAAGCGGATCTTACGAAATTCAATATCACTAATGCAGGATATTAATTTGTAACAAAGGGAAACAAAAAATTAATTTAGCATACCAAATTCTTAAATATTTATTCCGATGGAACAGTCGTCATTCCTAAGAACACTGTTTTCAGGTGTTGATTCGCTTTATAAGACAGTTCTTACTTTGCATGTAATCAAATGCTTTTAAATTTACCTAATCATTTCATTTATTCTGCATTACAGGCACTTTTAGATTTATGGAAAACCAAAACTTTTCCGACATAATAAATATTTTGGAGTAGAGACACATTTAACATTCATAAAGGTAATTTTAAGTGCTAACCAAAATAATCACTAAACGGGACTATTACACAACTGACGCGCAGCTTCTTTCCGAGCAGCGGAAAATGGCAGCACGCTATCGCCGACTCGTAAATAGCAGAAGGCGGGACACTGTTAAAAGTATAACAAAAAAGATTAAGTAAACTTTTGCATGTTAACAAGGCTAAAAAAGAATTTTACCTCCAATTTGGAATGCGGGTTTGAAAGGTCGTCCAATCCTCATGTTCCATTTTCCTTTAGTGGTTCGTTTCCAATATTGGGAAAATTGTTGGCCATAGTGTCTTTGCTGGTTGTCTCAACTTTGTATTGCGAACCATCATTTAGTTTAAAAATCTCGTCAAGAACAATTCCAGGTCATCAATGAAAACCGAAAACGTAAAAGACTTGATAACCATTAGAATCAATTGTCCATCATTTTTGGAATTTAACAAATCAAAATCTGTAGCGAAGTGGACAGATACATCGACTTGAAAAAGAAAAGATGCGGAAATGTGTTTTGTAATAATTGTTTATAATTTGTATGGTTGTAGGTGAAATAAAATTGTTATTGTACAATTTCATGATTATTCAACACTTGTTTTGACATCTGGGAAAAACTTCATGTATTTTGGTTTTGTATGAATTTTGACATTCGCATGATATTGAATTCTGTGCAGTCGGTTTAGTATTGAAAGCTAGCAGCTACACTTAAATGTTGGGTCTGGTTTCTAGCACAAGCAAAATTCGCCAAGCCCCAGTATTTTTGTATCCGACTTCTGCAAAGCACCTTCCATAAAATACCTCCTTCTAATTTTATAATTGCAGCTCTTTTACGCACAGAGTAAAATATTTCTGTGCCAGCTGCAAAAATTTGATACCATCTTTGAGGAACCTTTCAGTATTTAATTGTGATAATGATCTACATAAATGTAACCATTTTACACCAAACATGTGTTCTTTTGATTTATTAGCTTCATGAGTATAAGATTCCTCGGAAAAGAATGGTATCCATGATATCAGGGAAATTTTTCAGCTTAAGATGCATTTTTCGAAGACACATTTGCTGCTTTAAACGCGAAACGTTAGTGTTTACCACTGCATAGTTTCGCAATTACATTTGTTTCTTTTTTGAGCATTTTCAGTGCTGCGTCTCTATGCTTTAATTACTGTAAAATTTGAGTTACTGAACTTCTTTTTTGGTACTATTTTCTCTTTTATTAGCGCAACTGAACGAATATTTACTGGTCTGATCACTGGAGTTGTCAAGTCATTAAAAAGCACAAAGTTTGGATATCGTTGAAACGTATCCCTCAGACAAATTCATAAATCATTTGCAGTGTCTTACAGAGTTTGCTAGAATAACGCTTCTTTTAAATCTTATACTTATGGGATTAGTCAAATTAATGCTCTTTGTCCGGACTCATAGGTGCAATCAGGCGTGGAATCTGTGTACGCTAATGACTTTCTGTTATTGCACGTAGTTGTAATACGTTCTAAGTGATAGCCCTGAACCAATTCTCGTAAGTTCGGTGCAACGAAAAAAATGGTGCAACACAACTGTAACAAACTGTTCATTCAAGATCAGTGTTTAATAATTTAAATGCTTGGTTTCCCCTTCAATAGTTAGATTTGCTCATTACTGCTATACATTCACAATAGTTGATCAAAATTTTAAAATGCTTACAGGTGACCTATATTGCGAGATCTTTCACACACTAACAAATATCTTTCTAAAATGACAGAAATGTGTTTACCCTCTCTTTCACTTCAAAAATCCGGCGTCCAATAAATGGTTTGAATCCGGATTTTGGCAGTTGCATGTACTAGCCACTACGTTGGTTTTGTTACTTTGAAGACCCTCCTTTGCAAGAGGGTGTGACCGCGTCCTTTGTCTCTAACTATAATTCTCAAAAGAAAGCATCATTCTCTTTATTTTCGTAATTATACGTTTAATCTCACCAAGTTCATACGTTGGCAAAGTTTTTCAAATGCAACTAGTGTAACAAACAAACGCAATTACATGGATTGGTTTATTTTGACTGAATTACATCTTAACATCTCATTATTGTCTTTCATCGCATGTGTTAAAGTAACGACGTTAGACACAGATGATATTACAACCATCCCGTTGTAAAAATTTCTGACTTTCACATTTAAAGTAAACCAAATAATGAAAACAGAATGTTATAATCGTTATTATTTGTAGATTCCAAATATATATATTGTACTTAAATTTTTTTACACAGGGATGAACTTGAAATATATTTATATATATTCGAATTTTCAATAAAATCGGACACTCCTGGGCGACGGTTCTAGCCAGTAATTATTTAACGAGGCTTGACCATTACTCATGGTAGATTTTTGGGTCACATCACGATCGACACTGGGAAAAATCCTTTACCCTATCAGCCTTCTCTTCTATTTTAAGACGTAAGACATAATGGAGCTGCTTGGACAAGTCGGACCACTTACTATTTTGCAATCATGTATCTCGCAATTATGAGGATTCCCGTTTTAATACGGGAATTTGCTTCGGTAATTAAAAATGTGATTTGCGGAAAATATTTTTTCGCAAGAATATTTGATGTTACACATAATTTCTATGAGAAATTCGATGTGCATCCAAACAAAGAATTAATACAATAATTATAATTTCACGGGTAAAATCTAGATGATGTCTTTAAGACTAAAAATTGCACCTTCGTCTCTTTACACCTTCATCTCCACATTTTCCTACAAGTGTATGTCGCATACCGCGCTTTATTCTCTTTTATCCGTTTCAGTAATAGCACGTAATCCCCGTACGCCATATTTAACATTTTGCATGCGCATCCACTTTCTACTGAACCTGTGACCAACTACAGAAGTGTACCACTTGTCAATATGAGAATTCAGCAGTGATATATTCCGTCCGTATAGTTTAGTCCTTACGTTTCTCACCTAAGGTCGCCACTGTAAATTATTGTAGGTTACATAGAAGTAATATTTAATCTTATGAAATATAAAGCGTATTGAAATTCAGCAGAAACGCCCAGAGAAAGACAGAAAACTATTTCTGCATTGCATTGTGTTTCAGTTATATTCAAAATATATTCCGATAAACCTGTCCCGCTATACAATGGCGATTTTCTTAATAAATAAAAACAATCCGCGGAAAAATCTTTGAGGACACAGCTGTAAAATTCAATATATTTCATAAAAGTTATGTAGTTCATAACTTCAACCCTTGAATTGGGACCACGTGAAACATAGTCACATGCTTTGTTCGTAACATATGATCATTAGAAGATTCTGTGGCCGTTCACTGGTTGGGGGTGCTGTCAAATGGAAGAGGTAGAAAACTGGTGCTGAAACAGTCAGTAGGCAAGGAGTGATATTTTCAAATATAAAAGGAAATTTTCACTTCTCCTGCACCACTGAGCGATGAACAGCTGCATTTTGAAAGCCCTCATAAAGATTGACAGGGTATCACAGATACTGAACGTAATGCCTGAATGTAGCTGAAACACAAAAGGCGTAAGTGATTTGTTTCTTTTTGCACAAACAAAATACCGTATTCGCCGCAAAAGTCTGTTCTCTGAGACAGGTTTTTGTGAACTGGTGGTTTCTTTGTAGAAGAAATTTGGAAAACTATAGTCTCTCTATCTTATTTAAAAAATACAACATATATTTGTAATCGACACAGGGCTCCATGCAGGGGAACTGAAAGGCATGTACCGAATCTCCCTACTGGCGTTGTTTAGAAGAAGCATTCATTTCAGAAATTTATATTGCTTTCCATGGAGCATAGAGCCCCTTCGCCGCTCATCGTCGTGAGGGGAAATGTAGAAAAATGAAACATGGAAATTCTGAGTTTGGTTCCCATTCCATTTCAATCTGATACCTTACTCCTGAACTTGTATATAAATATCGACGCATTATTTTCTGAATATGAATATGTAGGTATTACTCTGTATTTACCTCCTTTGATGTATTACCTAATTGAAAGTAGGAACAGAATTTTGCGCTCAATAGTGTAAGACCATCGACTATTGATAGCTTTTATTGTAATTTACACTAAATTCCGACTTCATTAAAATTATCAAACAAAAAAAGGGGGTTTCCTTTGTACGTATTTTCCCGTATGGACATGAAAGACATTAATAATGGAATTTTTCAACCAATTTCAGAGCATCCCATGCTAATCATAAAGCTTCATAGTGGTGAATGAAGTTCTGAAGCCGATTAAGAATAAACTGAGAGCATGAACTCTGATATTTAAGACCTGAACACTTTATTGATATTACCTAGTAGATATGAATTTCAATTCAAGCATAAAAGTACTTCAGATTTGAAGGAAACGGTTTACTACAAATACATGCTGCTCTAATTTAAGCAAATAAAAGTAAGAATACCCAAAATCTTGCCTGATGCTGGTACATTCTGTTTTAAAAATTTATCACAGAGTACAATGATTGTGACCAGGAATATATTTTGCAACCATTCTTTATTTGGTAAATGAAAATAAAAATAATAAATAATCAAACATTTTCTAAGTGATTGTTAGTTAAATTTGGTACTTAAATTTTTGGCTGATTGCTAGCTGCAAAAATTATAATGCATGAAATATAATTAAACGTGTGGGTACCCGGAGGCCCTATTGTCAGAGGCCTTTACATGAAGTCCGTAGATCAGATCATACGAAGTAGCATTTAAATCAACTGACGTTTCAAATAACACCAGTACAATTCAAGCTACTACTACACGCCGCAACGAAAATTTAAACCAATGCAATCCTGAGGCACTTTTTTACGAGATAATTACTGAAGATGAGATTTATGAAATAATGCTCAACACTGAAATTAATTTTGGTGTACATAATGATAGCAATAGCCATTTAATATAGCTACAGTTGTATCGATCAAATTTGTGGTCTTCCTAAAAACAAATAATTTTAAACAAAGGCCGTTCCATTAAAAAAATAAATAATTTTTGCTATTTGTTTGAGTTCGCAATAGTGCGAAGGGGGAAAATAACCACTAACTGAATTAAGGAAGTATCTATGGCAAGGGTAATTAGCCATTGTAGACGATTCTGGTTTCTTATTACGCAGTTGTTTAAGGTACGTCTGCGTTTCGCCATCCAGCTATGCAGGTGTATGATTCAGAATGAAGAAGTGAAATGCGTTGTGCGATAAAATTTTGCCATTGTTTGTGTAAAACGGCTCCAGAAACAGCTGACTTAATGAAAAAAGCTTACGAAGATAAATGTTCTGGTGAGTTAACCAATTTTAGATGGCCCCATGATTTCAAAAAAGGAGAAAAAGAAAAGCGTTTGTCGACAGAACTCGTTCCTAGGTCTGGTCGACCTAAAAGTGATGCTACGGAGAGTATTGTTAACACTGTTTGGGCAATCCTGCAAGAAGATCGACGAATCATGAGGAAAGACATAGCGGCGTCAACTAATATTTTAAAAACTTCGGCATTCCGCAAACTACGTTACTAATTACTACTGCATCGTGTGTGTTCCAGATGGGTACCTCATCCCCTAACGAGAGAACAATTGTTAGCCAGATCCAGGTATGTCATGAGTGGAAACAAATGATTGCAAAGGATCCAAACCTTTCTAAAAACAACAATAACCGCCAATGAAACATCAGTCCAACATTTCGAACCGCCACACGAAGCATACAACATGTGTTTGGAAACCCAGAGACTCGCCTCGACGGAGAAAAGGTCTGGGAAACAAAATCAGCTGGGAAGGTGATGATGATATTTTTCTTTAAGTATAAAGGTGTGGTATACCAGAATGCAGTTCCTCCACAAATTATTGCAATGCTCAGTATTTCGTTTCAGCCTTGAAGCGTCTGCCGCGACACATATCGATTAAGAAACCGGAACTGGTGGACAAGTGGATCCTGCACCATGGTAACGCCTGCCCACATGTGGCTGCTTGTGTTCAAGAGTTTCTTACGAAATACAGTACTGAAATCAGGCAACAGCCTGACTATTGTCCTGATCTCTCTCCGTGCGATTTCTGGTTGTTTCCAACAATGAAGGACAATTTACGTGGCGCAACATTCAGCACATATGCTGAGGTTATTCAAGCTGTACAGGGGTCGCTAAAGCAGATTCAACAAAATGCTTTCACCACATGCTTTAAAAGCGGACTGAACGATGGGAACGTTGCATATCATCCGAGGGATGATAATTTGAAATATAATATCGTATATTATGATGTACCTATATTTCTTCATTTTGTGTGGTTTTACTCTCAGTTTTTATTTCAAGGCCGTTGTACTTAAACTTCTTACTAAACGAATCCCAGATATCCCCAAAGTTTTTTTTTCTTCAGACCAGTTCTGAGGTGTGTCTTATCAATTGGATCAGTAGTTATTAAAAACTGGAAGAATGCAGACATTCTTTAACAGCATGTCACTGAGAGTATTAGGCACAACACACAGGTACTGACGTACTCTTCTTCACAGCTTCAGTGCTTACAGAGGTGACTTGCCTAGTAATCTAGCTACTAGTAACCGAGATTCTTACACCCTATGGAACTTATGCAAAGTAAGAACTGACTGATCAACACGTATGTTTCTGTACTTCACTTCAATGTATCTTTCTTATCGGCCAATTTAACCGGAATCTCCTATCTTCCTATTTCTATGGTCTGTTTAATGTCTAGGTTTCATCACACCTTTCATAAATTCCTTTCCAAAAGCATTCATTCATCGTTCATTTTAATCGACTTTCACAAAAATATAATTCCGCTGAAATAACTGTAAAGCTTTTTAACTTCTCCAAGGTATTTGATAACAGAAACTATAACAAGGTGACTGAAAAAATTATATAACGTTAATATCAGAGATGCTGAATACAAATTAGTTTACAGTTTAATATAGAAAAAATCGCTTTCAAATAAGAATTTCGAATACAGAACAAAACATAGTTACATTACGAAAAAATTAAGCAGATAGCCTGAAATCAGAGAGAAGTTAGTAGGTTTCAAAATCTATCGGTAAACAGGAGTCAGGAGAGGTAGAATTGTTGATAAATCAGTAGTATGGCAACACTGCCCGAAAGATCGATTATTTCTCGAGATCTCTATCGGCACTGTTCCACAAATATCCCTTGGCAGCAATTAGTGCCACTGTTCGGTGAATATAATGTAATGCCTAGATAACGTATCATTAGTTTCGATCTCATACTGAACGTAAGATCCCGAGGAATAATGTACTTTTCTAAATTGTTGAAGGAAACACTGAAGGACAGGCACTTTCGAAAAGCTGATCACTCCGTTTTATTGGGAAGTGGAATGGTGTCCGACCAAACAGAATAAAAGTGAAACAACTCCCACCGCACGTTGATTGGTACAATTATATTAGTTTTCATTTTCGTTTTGATTTCTTTCCAAAAAATGCACTCAAACAACAGAAACACAAAAAATGATGTCTCTCAGAAATATTTTTTAAGAAACATCTTTGTGCTTTTGGCTTTGAGTTGCTTGCCCTCGTAATCGCTTACTCATGATTTTTTAAAGCGATGTTCTGCGTAGCTTAAAGACGAAAGTCTTCTAGTGTATCCACAAAAATAACAGATGCATTGTAAAATAAATATGTCTATGTTCCAGGAAAGACATTACAAATGCAGCGAACTGCCATTTAAGAGCTGTTGGCTGAACTCTTTGTGGGCAATCTTGGCGCACAACTGTTGTTTTGGAGTGTCACCCAGGAGATACCTGATTTTATAGCACACTCTGAATTCCAAGACAGCATTATGCAATCTCCTTAATTTTTCAAACTGTCGGAAGTATAATTTAGGATAAGTAGTCATGTCATAAGTAACGTAGTACCAAATACTAAACTTATCTACATAACACTCAACCGTATATTATTCTTATTCTAATTTGTTTATATTTTTCACTCATTCTATTCTATCATATCATGTTGCTCCGACTTTATTTTATCAATCAAAATGGGTTTATGCAGAATTATTAAAGAAAACTTTTTAACTATTCTTTTTATTCCAATTGCACTCGCTGTTAAGGAATCGTAAGTGTTGTTTAATCAGAAACGTTTCCGCCGTTTTTCAATTATTGTGCTTTCTATGTTTCTACAATTTCAGGTCGTTTTCGTCTTCGGTTGGTTGGTTGGTTAGTGGATTTTAGTGGCGCAAGGGCCAGGTTTGGCCAAAGAGCGCCAGACAAAGAACTAACAGCCACAGAAATTTAAAAGCGTGGAAAATGAGTAAGAGCAGACAGGCTTGTTAAAAGTTGAAAAAGAGTATGAAGAAAGCTGGGAAGACAAGGTAGTTAATCAGATTTATAACGAAATTCACTAATTGAGGGACACGAAAAGTCACTCTCCTCCCCCCACACTCCTCTGCAATGCTGGCAGAGGGCGGGGACGAACTGTCACTCTCCTCCCCTCCATGTTCCTCTGCAATGCTGGTTGAGGCTGGGGACGAACTGTCACTCTCCTCCCCCCCATGTTCCTCTATAATGTTGGTTGAGGGCGGGGACCTCGCTGAGGCCGAGACAGTATGATGGACACTGCACACCTTTGCGGATTGAGGGCCGGGTCTTCCGCACGTGCAGGCTGTCTGCTGGGAACCGGAAGAGGCGGGCGTCTTCAAAAGAGAAGGCGCAGACGCAGCTGGTCGAATAAGCTGGAGCTCGGTGAAATCCACCTGTGTCGCTTGTTCAACTGTAGATCGCTTGGCAAGTGCGGCGAGAGCTACAGGGCGCGGAACAAAGGGCTGCACGGGTTGTGGCAGAGACTTAACAACTGCGGCAAAACTACGCTGTCGGGTGTTGGGAATACCCAACTTGGCTTTGGCAGCAGGGTACGAGAGGCCTTCCAGGGTCTTGAGGCGCTGGATCGCCATCTCGGTTGGTTGGTTGGTTGGTGGATTTTATTGGCGCAAGGGCCAGGTTTGGCCAAAGAGCGCCAGACAAAGAACTATCAGCCACAGATTTTTAAAAACGTGGAAAATGATTAAGAGCAGACAGGCTTGGTAAAAGTTGAAAAAGAGTATGATGAAAGCTGTGAAGACAAGGTAGTTAATTAGGTTTATATAAAAATTTATTAATTTACTATTAGAATTATATATATATATATATATATATATTTTTTTTTTTTTTTAAACACAACTACACAAAGGATGAGTCACTCCTCCTCCCCCCACTCCTCTGCAATGCTGGCAGAGGGCGGGGACGAACTGTCACTCTCCTCCCCCCATGTTCCTCTGCAATGTTGTTTGAGGCTGGGGACGAACTGTCACTCTCCTCCCCCCTATGTTCCTCTATAATGTTGGTTGAGGGTGGGGACCTCGCTGAGGCCGAGACAGTTGGATGGACACTGCACACCTTTGCGGATTGAGGGCCGGGTCTTCCGGACGTGCAGGCTTTCCGATGGAAACTGGAAGAGACGTTCGGCTGCAAAAGAGAAGGCCCAGAATCAGGTATTCGAAAAATCTCGAGCTCGGGGAAAAACACCTGTGTCGCTTGGTCAGCTGTAGATCGCTTGGCAAGGGCGGCGAGAGCTACAGTTCGCGGAACAAAGGGCTGCACGGGTTGTGGCAGAGACTGAACTACTGCGGCAAAAGTACGCTGTCGGATGGTGGGTATACCCAACTTGGCCTTGGCAGCAGGGTACGAGAGGCCTTCCAGGGTCTTGAGGCGCTGGATCGCTATCTCGTCCTTCCATTTCATACAGTTGCGGGAGTAAGCTGCATGGGCCTCACCACAGTTAACACAGCAGGCCGCAGAAATGCAACCATCCCCGTCATGTTCACTGGAGCCACAATTTGCACAACGAGCGGAACTCTTACAGAAACGTTGGGAATGCCCGTACCTCTGACACCTGAAACAGCGCAGAGGACTGGGAATGTACGGGCGAACTCCACAGACCAAGTAGCCAGCCTTGATTTCGGTCGGAACTTTCGGGGAGTTAAAAGTCAAGATGACATTTTTTGACTTAGTCAAAGAACCATCGCGCCGGAACATCATACGACGTGCAGCAATAACTCCCTGATCTGCAAGTTCAGTCACCAATTCGTCCTCACTGCATGGCAAGAGATCAAACTCCGAAATAACACCCCGAGAGGTGTTAAGAAACGGGTGAGGTGTCACTTTTACAGGAATGCCTTGAAGACTAGTGAGGTGCAGAAAAGTGTTACTCTGAGAAACACTGCAAGTTTGGACAAGCAGGTCCCCAGAGCGAAGCTTCCTCACAGACTTCAAGGGGCCAACTGCAGCGTCCAAAGCTTTAGAAATGAAGAATGGAGATCTGGTGGACAGTCTCTCATTCGGATCGATGGATTCTACAACTAAGTGTGTAGCATGCGTATTCACAACAATCGAGGGAGACGACGCTTCGGAGCGACTGGTACAGCTGCCGAAGAAGAGGTTCTACATTCTTGGTCCAGATCATGGTCTAAAGATCGTTTAAGGGTATGAGACTTGGTAGGTTGAGAAGACGAAGGAGAGTCGTTGTCAACGATCATTTGCTCAGGTGACTTGAATTTGGAGCGTTTGTTTTTGGGTTTACCCATGGAAAAAGGAGAAGGATTCGTCTGCAGACTACTCCACCCACCACCGAGCCCTACAAGGGAGAACTGGAGGTCTGCAAGCCAAGAAAATGACGCTGGACACAGTTCTGGAGCTTATACGTTGCAGATATAGTCCGTTGGCTGTGATCACACGCACTCGGCGGACACTTCGGCCTCCGGGTACCGTCATGCCAACGCCTTTGGCATGATCCCACAGCCCCCGGGCTCACCCTGCCGTGCTATACGACAAAGCCGCTAAAGCCCTGCACACAACTTGGTACAAGACTTCTGACTAGAGGTGGGTTAGTCTCTAGCCTCCCGTTTACAGCGAAGCCGGGGTCGAAGAGGAGTGTTGGCACACAGGAGGAACTTATCCGGTCTCCTGCGACCTCAGCCGCCAGACATCCCATTTCCGCCTCACGGGTCTCCGCACGCGGCAAACATGCAGGTAGGTCTAGCACCCAAACCAGTTAAAAGGAGAAAAGAAATCCAAGGAAGACAAATCCTGGAAGGGAACCTAAACGGAATCTCAGCAACCTACGAACTGAGCGGTTAATATAAAACAGTTAGTGGTGGAGGGTAACAAAACCACAAGACCGGGGTGTTAGTACATAACGTGGTAGCGATTAGGTAAAGTATACAACACGGGCAACTAGCCAGTGGAGAAAATAAATAAAAACGAAAAAGCGAGACACAAGACCAGCTCGGGATCGTGGGGCCGCGACTCCCCAACAGCTGGATGAACAGCCGTCCCTGCAAACACCAACAGCACCAAAACAAAAAACAGGCGGTGGCATGACAACAGATGTTGACCAGTCACAAGGTCAGCTCGGGCCGTGGGGGCGCCGCTCCCCAAATAACTGGAAAACCAGTTATCCCCGTGCGGGGCGTTTTCGTCTTCCTTATTAGAAGAGCACATAACTTCCTACTTTCCTGACGGACGACGGGAGCAGCATTGGTAAGAATCTTAGGGTAATTAATGACTCGTTTCAATACCAGGCAGACATGCCATACTGTGCTCCCACTTCTAAAATGTCTTTCACTTTTACTCCTCACAAGAAGCCCATTGGGTTGTAGTAATGTACGGATAAAATCGTAATTTATTTTGAAAATATATAAATATAAAAAAAAAAATCATCTTTGTTCTTCACACCATCAAGTTGTTTCTCAGTCCTTGAAATTCCTATCTTTTAGAGTGAGCAGTGTACGTGAAAACTGATGTATACCAATTTTTTTGGTAACTGTACTATGCTGGTCGCGGTTATTAGGTGACCAGCTGTTAATGGTTAGAGAAATTATTTTAAAGCTGAAAAAAGCTTTCAAACAAAGAATGCAATCAGAAGTAGTTTTCAGTTATTTCAAATTTGGGAATTTAAAAATTGCCATAAATAACACACGTGGTTACGTTAAAAATACGTAGAAAGCGTGTGAATGCAGAAATCATTGTTTACTGCTCGGAAGACTTACTATACAAATGTGTAGTGTATACAACCGACAGCAGAAACACTGCATTTCAGGTATTTATAACAGTAGAAAATTCAAATATTTGGGAGAACTGGTCAAAAAATATTTGGGAAAGAAATCAGAATTTTTTTATCAAAAACGAGCAATAAAATACATTAGACATGAGAAATTCAACTGGAAACGCGAATAAAAGGGACTGTAAAATAGCGGAAAAT
The DNA here is from genome assembly GCA_039090855.1 of Macrothele yani. NCBI lineage: Eukaryota > Metazoa > Arthropoda > Arachnida > Araneae > Macrothelidae > Macrothele > Macrothele yani. The sequence goes on from CM077034.1 coordinate 33,965,264, forward strand.
GATTGACACGTATTTCCATCACACACAATAGTGCTTAAAGAATTGCAGTACCGTGACATGAATAAACGATCATGAGAGAGAAACTGAGGTCTAAAAGCATTTGCAAAACCCAATGCAACTTTCGAAAGAACTAGGCCATGTGGCACAAAGATCTTATTATAAGGCACAAAACTGGTCATTGTACGAAGAGTAATTTGAATAAAATCTGGAATATACATATACACTGAGTGGCCACTTTATTATGACCACCTAACAGTTTTAAGGAAATGAGCTGCGGCTACACGCTGTTGCCGCCAGAGGGCGAGGCTATTATAAAAAGGGAAAGCTTGCGACAGTAGTAGTGCTTGCGACAGTAGTAGAAGTGATTTTTGAGAGACGAAATGGGTAAAAAATTCGATTTGACGGACTTTCACGTGGGATGATTGTAGGAGCTCTTAGCGAATATCACTGAAACCGCTGCATTCGGGAAATGTTCCAGAGCAGCTGTTGTTAAAGTGTTTGAAGGCTGGATTGTCAGCCAAAAAACTGGGTCTCTACGTGCAACGTGTGGTCGTCATCGACTAGTGACTGCTCTTGCAGAACGGAGAGTGTCCAGACTGGTAACAGACAACATAAGGACAACATTGCAGCAAATTACAGACCATTTTAATCAAGGGTCCCCTTAAATGATCTCCGCACGCACTGTTCGCCGTACACTGCATCGTATGGGATATGACAGCCGAAGGCCTGTTCGAACACCTTTGCTGTCTGCAGTTAACAAGAGAAAACGTCTCCCGTTCGCTCAGGAGCACAAGGATTGGACAGTGGATAATTGAAAACAATTATGTAGTCTGATGAATCACGTTTTCAGTTGCACCATGCCGATGGCCGAGTGAGAATTTGGCGGAAACAGCACGAAAGCATGGACCCCAAATGCATTGCTACAACCCTTCAGGCTGGTGGAGGCAACGTTATGGTTTGGGCTTGTTTTCCTGGCATGCTTTGGGCCCTTTAATTCGTGCTGATCAAAGTCTGACTGGCACATCATATCTAAATATCGACGCGGACCAAGTGCATCCTGTCATGTGGATGGTTTAAACCGAATAGAGATGGCTACTTTCAAGAAAATAATGCGTCCTGCCATAGTGTTCGTATTGTACTATATTGGTTTCCAGGAACATACCAGCGAGTTTACTTAGATAAGGTGGCACCCACAATCTCCAGATCTCAACCCCATTGAGAATTTGTGGGATGACCTTGAACAGCTGGATCCACAACCCTGCAGTTTCTCACTCCTGGAAAGTGCCATTCATCAAGAATGGTCTCAGATTCCACAAACCACCTATCAACATCTCGTGGAGTTCATGCAACGAACAATCGATGCAGTATTAAAGGCAAAAGGTGACCCAGCGAAGAACTGAGGGGTGGTCATAATAAAGTAGCCACTCTGTGTATACGCTTGAGTAGGGGATCTCTCTCTCTCTCTATAGTAACCAAGAGACCAAACAATGGCCTAACCCAATGTATCAGGGAGAATCAACAATTGGCCCGCGTGCAACGAACATACACATGTGTATTTAAATATGCCAGAGAGTCATATAGACTCATCTTAATCTTCAAAGTAGAGGCAGTTCTCTTCTACAGCACTGTGCCGACATTCTTCCTTAGACACGCCACCACGGCACCACATGCAAAATTCCACATCCACCGTCTTAGCGAAGTAAAGATTTCACGTCAACCCTCGTAGCAAAGCGCAGGTTCACTGCTTCTGGAGAGGTATCGTTCTTCTGAGAAAATCCGTTCGAAGCACGAACGTCCTATTGCAGCAATACAACCAGTTCGATCATCGGGAGGCGTGAGAGAAAGATACATGAAGGTAGCGCGCGGAGGCCACCTCACAATTTCATGACGATATGATTTGTATCGTTTTGCCTCCGATTTAGAAACTACTATCACGCCGTCCAGATGATAAAGAACGACTTCGCCTTTTAATACGTTTCGCTATATACAATTGATACATGCTTTTCAAGGAAGAATTGTGTACATTCATTTTTACGCTTTCCAACGGTAGGTTAAAGAAACGTACATGCTCAAGCTTTGTTCGTCTGTCCGCGCGATAGCTCACGTAAAAATGAGTCGATTTCAATGTAATTTTAGCATGTGGTAGGGGACCTCCTGGGGACGAACCCCATTGAAAATGGGACAAAAGGGGTCAAAGGTCACGACATATGAGCGAGATCCATTCCATTGCCATTATGCGTCATAACTTGCGTAAGTATGGTTCGATTTCAAAGCAATTTTAGTATCTGATAGGGCACTAACCCTATTGAGAATGGGTGAAGTGGGGTCAAAGGTCAGGGCATAGGAGCGGGATGCATTTCATTGCCCATATGCGTCGTAACGTGTGCAAATATGGTTCGATTTCGATGAAATCTTAGTATGTCGAAGAGGACCACCTAGGCACGAACTCTATTGTAAATGCGTGAAGTGGGGTCAAAGGTCAGGACATAGTATCGGGATCCATCCTACTGTCCTTATGCGTTAAAACTTACGCAAAAATGTTTCGATTGAGACAAAACTTTTCGTGTTGTTCCCGAAGTATACTTTACCGGTTCTGTTGAATAACATCGAAATGGGGTCAAAGGTCGGGTCGCAGGAGCGAGATTTGTTCTACAACTATTATCCTCATAACTTGAGTAATGACTTCTGGTATGTTAGAAAGCGTATCACAGTCAATGCGTTGCATGCTTTTACTAACTTGTTTAAGGAAACTGAGGAATTACATGAATTTGTCCTCTAGTGTTTCGTTGTCAAACACGACACTGTAACGAGGGATTTTTAGCGAAAAGTGTCGTGGAGGACACTATGAGAACTGCTGTTTTTGCACATTAAAATATTTCAGTTCTGTTTCGTTTATTTTGTTTAGCTTTACACATGAGCGTTTAAATGCCACAGGCCGTCGGGCCGTCTTGCAAGATACTGCGTTGCAATTTCGACTTTCTTCTTCCACTTGGAATAGTTTCCAACAATATTTAATGCTTTGAATTCTCTAGCAAAGAGGAAATTTCTTTCCTTTTGGACTAAGCATAACGATTACTTCACACAAAGATAGAACTTTCACACACTTCAGTTTTAAGTATATTTTTTCCCAAATTTTGTACTGCTCAGATTGATTTAGAAATATGCATTTCAAAAGAAGGATGAAATAATTTGAATCAGAATAACTTTTTGATTTTTTATTTTCATACGTACAACCCAATTTTAAATTCAAAATAAATTTGGACCAGTATCCTCTTTTCTACTGTACCAAATTTAGCGATCCGAAAATAAAATAAAGGGTATTCCAAATTAATTTTCTTGTCCAATTGAAATAACATTTTAATCTGTATGTTGAGCAATGTTTTGTTCTTGCATGTGTTAAAGAAAGGTAACAAACATTATCTTCATATACTGAAAGGACACGGCTTGTGTTAGGTAAATCGGAATATTTATTTTATGAAATATTTGGGATTCCGATTATGTCATCAAATTTACTTTTCACATGACAAAAGTTTGGCTAAATCTTCAAAACCATTTCAAACCCCAATTAAAATAAAATTAATTACAGAAATAATATTAACCACTGACGTCATTGCCAGGAATTATAAAAAAATGCATTTCACTTAGGATACCTAAAATATAGGAAAAATTATTATTAATCCAACCATAATTGTACACGTTTGTACCATTTAAGTAGGAATATTTATGTGACATCGAACATTTTCTTAAAATGTTCAATTTTTGCTGTCAAAATAGAAGTTACAACAGCTAATTATCGCAAAATGTTTTCTTTAATGTTAGAGCGGAATAAAAATTTAAGCAATACAGCGTTTTTCGTTCGTACGAAATTATTCTCTCGTCTGCAGGTAACTATTCCATGTCCAGTTCTCTTTACATACGTATAGCACATGATCTAGAAGGCTTTCCAAATTCAAAGGTTTTCTAAAACAGAAATTATGTCCAGGTAAATTTCGTTTTGCGAGCTTTGCTGTTTTGCAAAGGAAAATATTGAAACTTCTTCTTGCATAAGCCATTTCTCGAAACTGCGAGGAAGAAATATACTCGCTTCCGCAGAAGATAACGAAAAGCTTAAACTCAGTATTTATCACAAGCATTATAGATAAGAATTTCAGAAAGACCAAAAATAATACCAAATCGTGTACATCAAAAGAATGTAAAGTGTATTTATATGCACACATTTCATTCTTAAGCGATTCCTAGCTTTGGCACGAAACATAAAGTATGAATATCAAGTCGCAAAAATAGCATTTGCATGCAAGTTATTACTAAGATTTAAGCAGGAAAGCAATGTTTACCTCTTAGATAACAAACACAAAATTTTTTGGAGAAAATAACTGGAGTTTCAGAGAAGTATGTTGATGATTAGGGTGCAAATGTCGTCTAACAACTTCAAGGAACAATAAGAAACACACCGTAGCTTTCTAATGGTTTATTTTACTTGGTGAAAAGTAAAACGAGGAAACGTACCAAACATTATAATAATTGGCCTCTCCATTATTTTTTTACTACTTCCATAATTCTCGTTGTGTAGATAAAAAATATATATGCAGATTCCAAAAAATCGTTCCGCAGGGATATAAATGCGATTAACGATGGGTGATAGTAAGAGAAAGCCGAAATTTTGCATGAAGCATATTCCAATTTCGAATTGATATATCGTAGCATTTGAGTAAGCTTTCCTTGAACCAACCTTATGTGAGTTGTAGTTAAATTTCAAAAATAAGTACCAGAAGATTTTTCTACTGAATTTTTTATAGCTGTAACTAGAGCTCTCATTTGCTTTATTGTTTATCCGCTCCGTACAAGTTATTTTAGAGCAAACAAAGTCCGTATAATTAGAGCATATAAATCAAGGAGTATAGAGAAGTGAAATATGTAATGAAAAGAAGCGAAATACTTGATGAAATCTTAACATACCAAATGCTCCTATCAACTCAAGAACTGGCTCAGGAGGATGAACTTCGGTGTCATCATAAGTTCTCCGGCATCTTTATATACTATGCTTAAGAGAAATATTGTCAAGCAACATCTTGACGAAGCAGGTGTTTATGCCATCCCATTACAATATCCGGACGGCTCCAAGAGATAATACATCTGCATGGCCAAGCATTCGTTTAAAATTAGAATTAACGAACATAAAAGTGACACAAGAAACTGAAAAATAACCACTGCGCTATCCAGAGAAGTCAAATTTAAGTCCGCGGATCCTAAATGGGATGATGTAAAGAAATTAGCTTCCGACTCCTTGCCTAAATATTCTGCCATTTGCGAAACCTTAGAGATTATTAGGCTTGCAATGGTAGCGTCTCTCTAGGATTGCCATACGTTTGAAACCAGTTCGTCAAATAATGCTGGGTTTCTTCCGCAATACCGCGTGCCCAACCAACATGGCGTCTGGTTTGTGCGAATGAATTATAACATTTGCATCTTTTAATTTATTGACTAGTCAAGTCACCGCGTTCAAATTGTTGAAGTGTTCTGTTATTCAGTTTGCTGTCTAACTACCTTTCTTAGAGAAAGCCATCTGGGTTCGCTGACTCGCCTCGCGGAAGCGAATCTGCGATCCCAGCGCCAATACCGGCTGCTGCCCTTAACACCGGAACATAGCCGTCTCCGTATGCAGAGGTGCCAGCCCAGAGCAACGTGGAACGCCACCGGCTGGTGCCGTGTGGTGTTTATCGATGAGTTCCGCTTCGTTTTGTGGGCAGATGCTCATTCTGTCCGGGTGTAGAGATTCCCGGGTCAACGACACAATCCCAACATCGATATCGAGCGCAGCACCTCTGCTACTGCAGGCAATATGGTCTGGGGAGCCACTGCCAACGATAGCCGATCTGATCCAGTAGTGGTACGTGTATCATTGACAGGCTATCGGTATGAGGATGTGATCCTACGGCTCCACGTGATTATACGGCTCCACGTGCTCCCATTTCTGGCCGGGACTTTATGAGTGCTATACCATCAGGATAATGCCCACCCGCACATGCCTCGGGTTGCCCAGGACTGCCTACGTCATGCACGGACACATCCATCGCCTGCCCGCTCCCCAGAGATATATCTTATCGAGCATGTGTGCTACGCCGTTTACTGCTGTGTCGCACTACCCAGGATCTGGAGCACAACGTCCAACACGTGTAGGCCGGTCTGCCGCAAGGCAACATCAGGCGCCTGTTTTTCCCCATGCAGGACCGTATTGCAGCATGCATCGCATGACGAGGCGGTGCAACGTGCTATTGAAGAGGGTCGGACTGCGTGTCACAGATCCCTGTGTAATTTTCCTGCAGCTCTGTTTTTGCCATCATGTGTATCATTCATCAGTATCATTACGTCCATAAATTTGAGTTTAATCCGATGCTTCCTTCCTGGTGCGCTAATTTCATTGTTCGTGAGTTTATAAAATACTGTGGAAATCATATAAAACATGTAAAAAAAGCATCAAACTAAGTCCAACTTTTTTTTCCTTTTTTTTTTTTTTTTAATTCTGTGTAAATCTTAGTATATCACCTTCTATTTTTATTTCCAGTTTGGACAAAAATAAGATATGAGTGACTTACAAATGTGTTTTTTGCACTTCGAGCACAATGTATTCTCTATTGTGATTACTTGTAGAACATAATTTGCACCATGCACTTTTGATACTCACTGAATAATCCACAGCAGATCCAGAAGCTTTTTTTTAATTTTTTTTACCCTGTATTCTTCCCATTATGTTTTGTGTCTTCTCTGTGATTGGAAGACGTTGCCTTGAATATGTATGCGGAGTAATATTTAGCCGATTCCTCCAACAATAACATTTTTCGGACTCTTTTTTTTTCATTCCATTTGGTGTCTGTTGAAGTTCATAGAACAAAGGCGCTTTTAATTATTATAAATTAAGCAGAACCATCATGCATGTTATACCGGAGGTTTGTTCTTCTTTTGCAGGTGCACTTATTTAAATGTTAATCAAAGGTATCCTCAGCCCCTTTACTTGCATTGTAATCTAATGTCATTTGTAGTTTTTGTCAGGTCTAATACTATCTGCTTTCTCAGCATGCAATGTGCTATAAAAAATAACGTTTTTGGTGCTTCCTTGTGGTGTAATTAACAACTGTCGGATACGTTGCAAAATAAATAAAAGACCAAGCTATGCTCGTCATTTGTTTTCTTTTTTTGTCATTTGTTCAGGAAGTTGTGGTTTTTTTTATGGTGTTTTTTTTTTATGATGACGAGATTCGTCTTTTATCATTGCAGAATAAGTTATTCAAAATTTTATGAGGTGGAAATGTTATCACATGTGAGATTTGGAACCTTAAAGTCATATGTAAAGTCACACACTACTCGCATGCCCTGATTTTTCTCTCTATTGATCCTGGTTCTTTTCCAGCATACATTTATGTCTACAGAACATACGAAGTTTTACTTTCACATAAATTGCGTATTTTAGTTACATACTCAGCAGGTTTCTTGGGAATATAATGCTTGAAAGGCAATGTGCTAATGCTTATCCAGGGCAACATTTTCAAAATGTAACTAATGTAACTAACGAAATGTAACTAATTGCTTATCCAGGGTAACATTTTCATCAGGATAATTTAATTTTGTCAGAATTTCCACCCACTTTTCACAGACTTCGCGCACAGCAAAATTTTATTCGCGCACCTTCTTTCTTGATGATTGGTTTTTGTTATCGAGACGAATAACTCAAGATACGGTGCAAAAGTTTTCGAAGAATATTGTTGCACGAAATACAGTAAAGGCAATCTCTATGAAAAATGTCACGTACATTTGTTTCATAGTTTTAATTTTTAAATCCAATTTTACTGACGGGAACTTGCTTTTAAATTCTGCTGACGACGCTAAATATCGTAGCATCTGTTCTAACTCTCATGTATAGCTCTCACTAACTACTATGAAATGGAAGCAATCAATCAAACAATGTCCCTCAACTTAGGTTTACTTTCGCAGCATCGACATGTTATATCAAAATACATTTTATCGGAAGAACAAAATAAAATATATCTGTGGAATCTATCAACTGAATCAGAGGTGGGGAACTTTTTCATGTTGGAAGATGGCATTAAGTTAGCTGTAATCTAAAATGGCTACATTTAGGAAACTTCAATGAGATATACTGCGGAATGTACATTATTTTGCAAAAAAATTATTATGTTCCAACCAATTTTAAAAATGAAAAAACAATTTCTAAAGATAACTAACTTTTTAATAATTTGGTGTGCCTGCATTTTGTTAGAGAACATTTAAACACTTAGTTGCAACATGGAGGTCCGCACTTTTAGCTGATCCTGTAGATGGGTATCCGTCATTATTGAGTTTAAGAGCGTCTTGATTTGTGTTATGTAGGAGAATTTTAATTTGCAGCAATAAGTGTTTGAAAAGCAGGAAATAACTTTTCGTGCGTGTTGCCGAACGCGTGGGGTGGATATCCCATTGAATTTTCTGATACTTTAACTAGACGCGTTTTGGCATCAAATAAGGACTCTAAAATATAATCTTATGAGATCTCGATGAATTCCGTTCGTAGTATTTAGGAATCCACAGGACGAAATCAGGAGCGTAGCAGGTGCCAAAATAGCCATTATGACTTACTGATGTTTTAATCAAAAAAAATTAGTAAGTCATAAGGCTATTCTATTTTGACACCTCCTACGGAAAAAGATGGTTGAATCATTTTTTACTCTTTGGTATTTTTAAATACGGTCATTTAAGATAAATGTAAAATTAACGAAAGAGGAACAAAATCGTATTAAAGAAAAGTTGATTTGCTTTGGAAAATTTGGAATCACTCAAAAAGCCGCACGAACCCCACCCCTGAACTAAATTATCAAAAGTGAAATTCAAGAGTAAAATATAATCATATTAATATTTGAAAAAAAAAATACAAAAATAAATTGCACTGAAAAAGATTTGCTTTTTTCGAAAAACATGGTGTCCTTTTATTTTCACTTTTTATTCACAAAAATTATATATTAATTATAAATTACAATACTTTTTTGTTGTCTGGTAAATCCAAATAACAGAAGATTTCGGAAACGCTTGTTTAAGTGTATGTTAAAATGACAAGCTTGTTAGCGTAACATGACTTTGGAGCATAAATTGAATTAATAATATTTGGCACTTATTAATTCTGAATATCGTACTGATCGCATTATGATCACGATGGAAATAAATGTCCGCACACATAAAATGTCTGGTCGTGAAACAATCTTTTTAAAAAAGGAAGAACCGCAGACGTTGCACTCAGAATTATTATCATGAGAACGGACCTGTGGATTCAATTTTTTTAAAGATATGCGTCAGCGTTACACGGGGCACACCGCAAACCTTTCTCTGAAACCGATGTGCTTATATGATTTAATTGCTGCTGTAATGCTGGAGGAAAGTAAAATATATTTACCTGCTTGATGAAATCCAGATACATTTGTAAACAAATGCCTTAGTTGAAATCCAGATACATTTGTAAACATGATTTTTCCGCCGTAGAAACAAAAGCTTAGAGTTCAATGGATTTCACCGATTGCAGTAATTCATTGATCTATCCCTGTCTCCAGGTGAAGAACAGATGCTTAGTTGAAGCCCAGATACATTTGTTAACATCATTTTTTCAGCCGAGGAAACAAAACCCGCCATTTACGTTCATCTTAGTATTCAATGGATTTCACCGATTGCAGTAATCCATTGATCTATCCCTTCTCCAGATAAAGAAGAGATGCCTTAGTTGAACTCCAGATACATTTGTAAACTAGATTTTTCCGCCGTGGAAACAAAGCTTAGATTTCAATGGATTTCACCGATTGCAGTAATCCATTGATTTATCCCTGTCTCCAGGTGAAGAACAGATGCTTAGTTGAATTCCAGATACATTTGTTAACATCATTTTTCAGCCGAGGAAACAAAACACGCCATTTACGTTCATCTTAGTATTCAATAGATTTCACCGATTGCAGTAATCCGTTGATTTATCCCTGTTTCCAGGTGAAGAACACATGCATTAGTTGAAATCCAGATAAATTTGTAAACATGATTTTTTGGCCGTGGAAACAAAACTTTTGATACCTTCTCTCGCACAAATAATTTATTATACAGAAATTATTATACGTCGGTTCTCAATAGGAAAATATTTGATACCTGCTTTTGCGTAAATAATTTTCAATCAAGACATATGACCGATCTTCCAAGTGAGTCCGGGTTCGACTTCTGGGGATGCATGGATGATTTGTTTCTCGTATGGAAATGGTTCTCTACCATGTCTGGAACCGGTGACCTGAACTATGGACAGCCAACTACTTATCCCCTACTGAACTACTCGCGGTGTTTATTAATTATTCCAAATCATTAAGAACTCTTTCTCGAAATTGCGAGGCAAAAATTAGCTTGTTCTGCGCGTAAGATAGAAGAAAAGTTGAAACAATGGAATACTCATGTATGGAAGTGTTATCCAAAGTGTTGAAATTAGAATAACAAACCATTTGTCACATCACACTTTAATTTTGGACAGTTTTTCATAGGAAAGGTTAAAGAGCTGTAATTATAGAAGGCAACTTTGCGTTTGAAAAGCGAAATATTAAAGAACATGAATGCTATTGCATTTCGCTGATATCTTGGTCATTTAATCCAAAGTGTTACAGGTAATGAATTCAATTTCTTCTCCTTTGTTTGTCCTTTCGTGGACAACGCGGCTACGGAAACATGGTACAACATAAATATTTTGTCAAATTTAAACTTATATATATAATTTTATACCACCTTTTGATCTATTTCAGACCATGTTTTATTACTTTTATGCACTGCCTTTTGCACTGAAGTTGACAAAACTAACAGAAGTGAATATCATTTCGTAAATTTGTTTGGACAAGTAAATTTTTAAGCAATATCTTTTCCGAAAAGTTTAAATTATATAAAAAAATGCTGTTATTATATGTTATTATTGTTGGTTTCCAATTGACTGCGTTTTCAAGATCGAGTCTACTAAAAAAATTATGTGAAACACTGGTTCCCTTATATGAATGTATAAAAGGTGAGCTATTCGAATCAGGTGTGGTTTTTAGGAGATTAATTTAAAAAGGGATTTTGGACATCGAAGATCAAAGGATCAAGTCGTTTGTCTAAACATGAGATAAGAAAAAAGGAAATAAAGCATATCTACAGCTAGAGGAAATGACAGTTTTTTTTTTGTAGTTCTTCCAGACAGATAAATTGAAGTTTTGTTTCAAGGCTAATGGCTGAGTATTATTGCATAGATCGATCAAGGTCATTATTGCGCCGATTTCAGGCAGAATGTAAGGCTATTGAACGCAGACAACGTTTAATGATACCTTCATAAACACATACAATACTTATTATATTTTGACTTCATGTTCTCTATGTTCTTGATAATTTGAAGAAATAATCTTTTTAAGGAGAACTCAAACGGGAAATTTATGTAGTCATACGGTACATACAGTTCATCCGAAGTTCTAGTTCTACAGTCATGGATATTATTCTGAAGAAAATTGCAATAGATGTTGGATAAACAACTTGTCACAGCAATCTCCAATTGCCTGCCATGCGGATAATTATATTACACTGAAAATTTCAATGAAATCATTTTCATGTGAGAGACAGAGAGAGAGAGAGAGAGAAACAACATGTGCGAAATACTCAAATTATCTGTCCACTGGTGGAAATCATGCAATGTGGGATGCTGATATAGACTGATCTCGCAACAACTCATAGAAGTGTATGGAAAATTTCAAACTGAATTTGCACTCATACCTTAACGAATCATACCTAAACGAATCTCCCATAGTAGCAATCAAAAACTGCTATTATTACTTAGCAAGTCTCAATCTTTTCGGTGAGACATATATTTCAAACACATATATTAGAAACATCGAAAATAGAGTAAGATCCTAATTGCATTGCAACCAAAGGCATGCAGTATACAGTTTCCTTTTAGTGTTTAGCCTTATAAGAGTGTATTCCCGTGTAGAAATTTGAGAATGTACGAAAGTTCTATTCCAACGCATTGGAGGTTGAACTTTCGAAAAATGTCTCTTCCGTATTGTAATAGAACCTTTTCGAAGGTTTTATTCCAACGTATTTTTGAGCGCATTCCCGTATAGAAATATGAGAATGTACCAAAGTTCTATTCTTTGCGTTACAAAGTGTATCTGATTTTATCGTTGTAAAATCACAATGAAGCAGGAAATTTCTGAATAATATGAATAACACCTTTAATCAAAACGCATTTAAGAAGTATTGCGAAAAAAATCCCGTGGCGATTGGAATAACAGAAATATTCCGGTAAAATCTTGCCCATACAATTTGAGTTTTATTTCTGTTTTCACAGGTTCAAGTCATGCTGAAACAGAAAAGCCATCGATAAGCAAATGATATATGTTGCTTCGCATTCAATTTTTGAAACAAAGAAGAGTATTTCAAATTTTTGTGACGAGTTATTCTATTCTACCAAGTTCCCAGCACATCTCGAACAAACATGATCATTTCAGAAACAATGAATTTACAGGTAAGACAACGAAACGTCTCTTTACACATTTTGAGAATGCTCTAATACTTAGAAACAAAGAAAGCTTTAATTAAAATTATGTGTAATTAATTTAAATTTAAATGCGTGACGACTTCAAATAGATTCTACTGTTTCAATCGGGCTGAAATGGAGTTTTTAGTTCTGGCTGTGTGATTCAAATCGGGTAAGAATAAGAATTTTGATCTTTTCCAATAGTTACACGTATTTTTACCTTATTTGTTCACTCCTTTTGCTATCTGAATTTCTTTAACCAAAAGTGCAATTCAGAGATAGAAGATTGATAACACTCACCTATACATTTGCATTGTTTGAGATGTTTGTCTCTGTTAAGTCGAGCTAACCATTTGTTTTATTTTGGAAAATAAAGTGAACGAAACGATACGTAATAAAAAAACCCCGACCACGTGATATGCACCTCTGATTTTAAGTTTTTTTTTACATTCCCAAATGTGGCGTAGTGTAACACTGAAATCACGATAAGCTACACTTTGCAGAGGATGAAATATGCATCACATGCAATATGGTCAGAAACGATATTTGAAAACATGGCAATACTTCTTTTTTTATAAAATTAATTTAATCTTCCTTATGATTTCCAAAACTGTTGTAAGATATGATTGGGTTGAGTGGTAAGAGGAAATTATTTATCGAACGCATTGTATGAGTAAACACACCTCCTCCAGTATCATTACAAGTCCGTAATTCAATGTTTAAATAGCAATGAAATCTCAGAGATTGGGATTCCGAGATGTATATGAGAACACTCAACCTGCAGTCTAAGGTGCATTTAAGGCACGACATGATGGATAAATAGCAAGATTATATAAAATTGCTGTTAATCTTATTACTGATAAATTTTTTCTGCATACATCTTAGGAAAATCTTATAATTCCGAATATCGGAGTAGGTGTATGGTTATCTCTTTTCACCTATCCGAAACACGGCAAAAGCTGATCGTAAAGCATTAGTCCTCATTTTCACAGATGACTACATAAATATAACGAAATGTTCAGGTACATCATTCTTCCTTATGCGAATTCAACATTAGCACATAATAAACTATCCGGGTTTGCACTTAATAAACTATCCGGGTTTATTAATATGCTTCCGGAGAAAGAAAAGAAGTGTTCCGGTGCCTTACTGAAAGTACGCAAGGAGGCTTGTAGCCAAACATCACTTCTGAACACTTAGTAAATCATTTATCAAACTTCGAGAAATTGGCAACTTTTCCCATTCTGACTCCAAACACTCTACAACCCAAAACCGGTCCTCGGTTTTGTATATATGCTGCTCTGTTAAATTCACCGGCGTCACTGTTCGGTCTCCAGGTACACTCATTTTTGACGCTTTCCAACCGTAGGTTGAAGAAGCGTATATGCTCAAGCTTTGTCGGTCTGTCTGTCCGCACGATAACTCGAGTAAAAATAGTTCGATTTCAATGACATTTTAGTATGCGGTCGGGGACTACCTGAGGACGAAACCTATTGAAAATGGGCGAAATGGGGACAACGGTCAGGACATTGGAGCCGAATGCATTCCATTGCCTTTATGCGTCATAACTTGCGTAAAAATGTTTTTTTTTTCTTTTTTAATGACATTTTTTTATTTGGAAGGGGAAAACTGATAACGAACCCTATTGGAAATGGACAAAAGAGGGATCAAAGGTCAGCACATAATAGCGAGATCCATTCTATTCCATTGTCCTTGTGCGCCATAACTTGCATAAACATAGTTCGATTCCGATTAAGTTTTAGTATGCGGTAGGGGACCACTTAGGAACGAACTCTATTGAAAATGGGCGAAATGGGGTCAAAGGTCAGGAGATAGGAACTGGATCCATTCTATCCCTCCTTTGCGTTGTAACTTGCGTAAAAATTGTTCGATTTGGAGGAAAGTTTAGTATCTGGTAGGGACCACCTGGAGAAAACCCTAGTGGGAATCCAAGAAATGTGGACATAAGAGTGGGAATCATTTCATCGCCGTTATGCGTCATAACATATGTAAAAATGCTTCGATCGCCACAAAACTGTATCATGTTGTTCCGCAGGCATACTGAACGAATTCTGCTTAATATCATCGAAATGCGGTCAAAGGTCAGGACACAGGATCCAGATTTATTCCACAACCATTATCATCATAACCTGAGTAATGATTTCTGGTATGTTAAAATTATTATCATAATCAATGCATTCCATGATTTTACTAAATTGTTCTAGGCTGGGAGTGGTTTTGACGGAATGCCTCATCGGTTTCTAAAACATCGCACTCGTTGAGTCACTTACGAAATCGTGTTTAAAATGTCAGAGTTTGGCTATTTATTCCCGGATACGCCCTTAAAACTAGAACAACCAATGGAAATTCGTATTCATTTAAACAAATTGCCCACTTATATGCACCACTTCTGCCAGAACTGATACTCAACAAAAATATGCACTTTCCTCGTTCTGATTTTGGCTCTGTAGTTGCATGCATGTAACAATTTCTCAAAATTGTAACCCAGAAAACTACTACAAGCACACTTATTGCGTTTTACTTAAACGTTCATTCTTTAAGTTCGTCCAGTGTGTCCTGTAATTAAAAATACCCATAATTTTCCGGAATAAAATTTCCTGTTTTAGAAATGTGGTCTTTTTCGCACTTTAGGAAATTCAGTTCTTGAGCATTTAAACTTAAAGAAAGCTAAAAATTTCAATAAGTATATGTATTTCCCTATATGAAATTAAAGGCTAAAACAAATACATAAAATTAAATTTTCAAAGTTGTGTTATAATTTTTGCTATCATTAATTTTCATATCAGGGAAACAAGTGTTCATGTTGGTGTATTTAAATTGTTCTACAATGGGCTACCGTTCATACATATGTTGATATGAAGTGAAAGGCGGTTCCGTGTGACTTCCATGGTCACAAGTGCATAACAATATTATGAGACTGACCATCCTTTTTTAAAGCCCATTACTGAGCGTATTTCGAACAGCATATACATAATTTAGCATTAAGGCCGAGAACACATAAAGTGCAGTTATATGAATATTCTTTTATGAATAAGATACTCAAACCCTTTATTACTATAAACTGCAACGTAAATTCCATAGTATTTGGGGGAATTTCTAAAATCGAAATGATGTAGATGCTCGATGTACGGTATAAAAAAGAGCTCACGAGAACTAGCTGTAAATATTTATCAAATGTTCCGTTTGATTCAGCAGCAGAAAATCAGTGCAATATCTCAAGGTGTAATTTGCGGCTGTCCAATCTGCAACTACAGTATCTCTTTGCTCAGCCCAAGCTAGCTCAAAACCTCTGAAGGGAAGACTGTCATAAGAGTGTTGACATTCTAAAATTAAGTAAATAACGACAGTGCACAAATTTTACAACAAAAATTTAAGGTTAACTGTTTAATATGTTTCCAAATCTTTACCTACAAATTTTAACAACTTCTATAAAACGTCAAGAATGCTTTTACCTTGAAATGGTCAGTTCACAGAGAAAACGCTCACGAATACCAACATAATTATGACCACACATACAAGTTCTTGAACAAAACAAATGTCTTTCGACAACATGAACAAAACAGGAACATCAAGGAAGAAGCTAGCAAACACAATCGATGAGGATAACACATACGTCCGCCAATCCATATCATCACTAGCAGGAACTAAGAAAAAAAGCACCGGCACTGACTCTCCAGTAGGCAGGTGAATTAAGGAGTAACATCCAGTCAACGTTCGACCAGATCCACGAATGTAGTTAAACATGCGTCGATGATAGGTTTGGCTCTACGGAAACTGCTGGCTAATTCATTCGGATGATTTACTCGTCAAACAGGAAGTCGCCTCCACGTCGAGTGCGATGTGGCCCCAAATTTTCAACCACGAAAATGAATTTATCTCCTACTGCTGAAGCATAAGGAAATGTTACAGGTCTGAGGACCCCCTCATATACCGATGAGCAATAAGTATTTAATTTCTGACGATGTACAGGTCGGCTCGTCAATTGCTAAAGATACCAGCCCCCACCATCACTCCGTCTCCTCCAAATCAAAGACGTTCTTGCACAAATAACGGGTTGTTTCGAGTACTTTGCTCATTCCAAATGATAAGTCGCCTATTTTCAGGATGTACAGTATAAAGCGCGACTCATCTGAGAAGAAAAGATTGCTCCGTTCATTTCTTCTCCAATCGGCTTGGTCCTGTGCCCAACGTCTGCGAGCAAGACGGTGGCGTGCGGTTAAAAAACACATACTATAGGTCGTCGAGCATACAGACCTACACTGTGGTGTCGGTTCCGAAGAGTTTGAGTTGAAACATTTGTGCCGGTAGCCGTAGAGAATTCGCGTTACAGAACTGTGGCATTCATACTCCGGTTTCTCCTGGCAGCCAGTGTTGAAAACCGATCCTCATTTCTTGATGTTGCTCTCCTACAAGCTTGCTTTGGTCTTCGCTTTGCATTTCCGATATCGTCTGGAAATCACGCTTTGAGACACTCCAATGGTTTCTGCTACTTGTAATTGTATTTGACTCGCTTCTAAGCGAACGATGTCCCTCCAGGGCACAGATTCGGGTAAATCACGTTGTTCGGTCATCACATTCATCAATAACACACATAAAAAGCATGTGACCCGTTTTCATCCAGGACTAAACGATCGTACGATACATGTCACTTTCATTCGCTGATAGAAGCACGCGCTTTTCGACTCCGCACAAAAAAGTTTGCATACGTGGGCGCTTATAAATGTTCAAAAGTTTCATTCTAATCACTTTCCTTCAATTTACCTTAGCATACAAGTAGTTGATGTCAGAAGTTAATGTCAAAACCACGATATCCCCTAATTGTTTTAACCAGTGTATGTTTCCCTTGAACCCAGATATTAAGGAGTTTAAAAAGTTGAAGGCAGAAGGAGAATTATGTGATGTGAACTGCAAATAATACAATTGGAACTTTCTGTTTTTGAACATGACACAACGGATTCATAGTGTCGAAATTCATCGGGCATAATCATTTTCTACAGTTCATCGTATTGGATGTGTTCTGGAATGTGACAACTGATGACCCTGTCCTTGCATATGACAACTGATGGCGGTGCCAACTGTTGGCCTACTGCTGGCCTCAAATTTTGGTCTATGTGGTAGCCATCAAAACATTTTGTTAGCCTTTGGGCAACGACGACATTGTGCTGCGCCACAGCTAGTTTGGAGGGCTGGCCCAGCGATATTGTTTTTGCTGGGCAATAATTTTTGAGGTTTCTTTATATTAAATGAAATCTTCCATTAAGAATGGAATACAGTATTTTCGATTCCATGAAATTAATATTTCATAAAAAAAAGTTCATAAAGAGTCATATCCAATATTCTTTTGAAACATGTTTGAAAGACTGCATAAAACATACATATATATTTCCAAGAACGTAATACATTTATGTTCCGTTGATCGGTGCAAGGAATGTACGAACTAGTAACGTTTAAGTCTATAATAAAAAAATTATCAGATTTGCGGTGGATATCTTTTACAAATCTTATAGCTTTTTTTGAAGTGCTTTTAAGGGGCGTTTACGCCTCACGTCATCACTTATCGCATTACTTTCCAGTAACTGCATATGGCTGAGACACATGCTCTTCAAACTGCAAGCATGCTGTGCTACATAATGTGGAAGGTAATTAAAAACTGAAAATTTTTGAAATACTTTATAATATGATATATAATATCATAATACAAGACTGACACAGAGAGCTCTAAACTTATTATTTATTAAACATTTGAACTTATAAATACGTATCCTTATGGCTGAAAACATTTTCACTCATTTAGAAAGAAGTTGAGTGAATTTCATTTTTTGGTTAAATGAAGTTCGGAAAAGGAAAAACAGTATATTTTTTTCTTTCTCTGTCGAATAGTCTGCGTTCTTCTAAAAAAAAAAAAGGAACAACCTCTATTCTTAAGCAAAATGTTAGTAGTAAAAATTTAATTTTTACGTTGAAAATTTGTTGCAATCCACAAAGCTGTATCGCTACATTTCACTAGATTATGGGAAGTACTACCAATTGATGAACCGGAAACGGTTATTTTAAAGCATTTTAAATACATTGCATATTGCCCTTGATTATCTGAAGTCGTTTAGTTATGAAAATTTATGTGAGTACCTCATGTTTGTTTACATTCCACAGATGTACTCACGTGTACCTCATGTTTTCTATACATGTCCATATGCTTCCCAGGAGATTTTAACGACGATGGAGCACCTCCCGCATTTATGGATATTTTAACAGCATAAACAGCGCTGAATAACGATATAGTTATTTCAAATCGCACATTAACCTGCAAAAACCGATTTCAGGAATAATGGATTATACAGACTGTTGCACTGGAATTTACTTCATGCAAAATTGAGTATCCTTGCGTTCTGCTGTGGATTGCCCTAAGCACAGATGAACCCATGAGGAGCTAGATAAAGATATGGCAACAACTTTAAGTAGCGCTCAAGAACAAAATAAAATGAACGCTGGAGAAAGATGTTATGTTTAGTTAAATTACAAAAGTACTTCATGTATTCTTCAAGAAAATGGAAAGCTACCGCTGCAGAACTTGTCCGTTTGGTACAGAAGAATCTTAGGTCTCCTTATATGTAATGAACGCTTCTAAGAATGATGGCATATAAAATTTTGGATTCCATAAATTTAATATGTCATTGGAAAAGAGCTCACAATGCCCCCTCCTTAATATGAAGCTTGTTTGCAAAACTAAAAAGATATATGTCTTCACGTAAATGATATAATTACGATCCCTTGATAGGTATGAGGTGAGTACAACCTGGAATTATTTAGATTTTGATCATGAACTTAGAAATTTGGGTCGATAAAAAAAGAAATAATATTTACATTGGTTATCTCTTTTAGGGGTATTCTGATTCTATCTGTTAAGGGTGTTTAGGAGATTTAATTGCTGTTTGCAACTTACTTTGTTTGCAACTTAAGAATGCATTAAGCATTCTTAATCAACAACTACAAAGGCTAAGATACCTGAACTTCAAAATACCATCATCCTATGTTACGTAACATAAGACACACTTAATAACTGCGAAATTTCGAAATAATTTTGATACCATATGTGCTGCATATTAAGTATACAAATAAAGTGAAACACATAAAGCTTGCGCTTTAGAGTCGGAAAAAAGAATATGAATTTCAGGATGTCCTTAAACTATTTTACATTGTTATGGAGGGGCAAAATTAGCATTGTACATTTTAAAGGTTTCAGTCGTTACACATTCATCTTATACAGGGTGTTCGTAAACATTTTTTTGACAAAAGAAGAGGGGTAATAGTACACATCAAGCCAAACAATATTTACAATGGAACCTAAGGTCGCATTCCACTCTGAGTGTCAGAAGAGAGTAATTTCGAAATACCTCCAACAAGCACTAGTCCTCATCTCAGACGTCATTTCCTTCGTGCTGGATAAGTAGCACATCGCCGGAACATCACCGTCAGGCATTTACCGTTTGTAAATTGCCAGAGAAAAGACGCAGCATCGACAGTTGCAGCTGATTGCCTTATCAAGGTGGAGTAGACACTTCCTGAATGCCACATGTCCCGCACGATGGATTAGACGTGGCGGACCTGTGGCATGGCATTCACGCTCACCGGACTTGAATCCACTGGACTTCTTCGTTTGGGAACACATGAAATCATGGGTGTACGAGACGTCTGTGGACTCCGTGGAAGATCTCGTCGCGAGAATCGTTGTTGCAGCGAACAGGGTAAACACCAGGTGTTTTCGAGAGGATACGCCAGTCTTTCATTCACCGGTGTGTATTGTGCAACGGCACCAGTGGCCGACACTTTGAGCATTTACTTTGACTCTGTTCCTGATCTCCATAAATAGGATTGTGCAACTTATGATGCCATTAATTGTCTTTCTTTGCACTGTTAAAAGTTCAACTTCTTAATCAACAACTACAAAGGCTAACCTCACTTCTTTCTGACTCTCAGAGTGGAATGCGACCCTAGGTTCCATTGTAAATATTGTTCGTCTTGATAGGTACTATCATCCTTCTTCTCTTGTCAAAACAGTTTACGAAAACCCTATTTAACCTACTACTTAATGAATTTTAACTTGGGCTTATATTTTTCGGGATGCACCGGGCGAGGTATTAGCAGGTTTAAATTCCATACTACTATATCATACACCACACATCTTGCTAAAAATCGTCTCTGTGACAATGACGCATTTTCTCATTTAGAAGGACTTTAGTTGCGTGAAGTTCGGAAAACCAAAAAAATACATATATATTTTATTTCTTAAAAGAATAATGTACGTTTTATTATGAATAATATCTTATATTTTTAAGACGGAGTATTTATTGGTAATAGATACCGTATTTTTATGTTGAAAATGTTTTGCAGCCTGCATAGCTTTATCAACACGTTTTACTTGGTTATAAATAATGCTACGGATTTATGAACTGGAAACGGGCATTTTACAGCTTTGTAAATACTGTACATATTGTCTGTCATAATATAAAGTCAGGCAGTTAGGAATAATTATATGATGATCTTATGTTTCCTATATATTTGCATTGTATTTTCGAGGGGCTTTCAAACACTACGGAACACCTCCCGTGCATCTGGATATTTTAACAGCATAAGCAGCCCTGAATACTGATATATTGTTATTATAAATTGACACATCAATCAGTAACAGACGATTTAATAGAAAATGGATTATACGGAAGACTCTTGCACTAGACTTTGTTTCATGCGAAGTTGAATATCCTTGAGGGCTGTTGGGATTGCGTCACATACAGATCAGTCAGGCCCAAAAGAGCTCAATTATGATACGGCATCTGCTTTACGTAGCATCCGAAAACAAAGTAAAAATTAAAGCAGGAGAAAGACATCTTTAGGGAAATTGCAAAAGTAACTATTTTAGTCTTCAAGAAAATTATGAACCGCCGCTGGAAAACTACCCTGCATAAAAGAATACACCCTTATACAAACTTTGTTCTGGGCCGAAAATTGTAAAGCTA
This sequence comes from Macrothele yani, assembly GCA_039090855.1. Taxonomy (NCBI): domain Eukaryota; kingdom Metazoa; phylum Arthropoda; class Arachnida; order Araneae; family Macrothelidae; genus Macrothele; species Macrothele yani. The sequence goes on from CM077034.1 coordinate 33,986,855, forward strand.
TCATGCGTCTTCATAATTACAATGTTAAGAGAGCCCTCTTTATTCACAGTGTAGCAAGAAATTTCAAGTGCTGTGGTGCAAACACCAAACAACAAACTCAAAATATTCCTGAAATAATTGAGGGATACGTAAAATAGTGTGTTTTGACAATTTGCATATTTAGCCTTCGGTACAGGTAACTATTTTTTTTAATTACAAAGCAACATTGACATATAGAACATTTTTAATTCGTGAATTGGAAGCATTGTCTTTGTTAAATTTTTAAGTCAACAAATTTGATCAAATCTGAAATCTCAATGGAAGGAAGCGGGCACAACCTTCCATATGTTCGACTCAAATAAAAACTGTGTGCCAGTCATTATATAAATTTTTAACTGTTAAACATTATTACTCTTGGGAGGTAATTTAGCTAAGAGAAATTTTATCATTAAGTTCTTCGCATAGTTCACACAGCGATGAAATAACTTCTGCAGCAGAATAATAAAACGTGTCTACGTACTAACATACGGCGGAGAACTAATAGAAGCAACCAAGACCTTAAAAAATATGTGAATGAAAATCAAACAAACATTTTTTTCACTGCAGCGAGAGCAGTAAGATTTTAGGAAAATAAAATACAATAAACCTTTTGAGTGCAAAAGGGCCGCCCCGGTGGCGCAGTGGTCTAAGGCGCTGGCCTCTGATCATTCGTCCGTAAGGGGTCCGGGTTCGAATCCCGGTGAGGCATGGATGTTGTGTTTGTCTTACGGCACTGGCTCTCTCCCTTCCCTGGAACCAGTGACCCTAAATTAGGGACGGGCGACTGCTTATAGCCCATTGAGTTGCTCACGGTGGTCGTTAAACCTCCAATCAAAAAAAAAAAAAAAAAAAAAAAAAAAAAAAAAAGTGCAAAAGAATTAGCAACTTCAGTTTTCTAATCAAATATGCGCAATAATCATACTTAAGAAACAACACAATGGTAGTACTATGAAGTTGATTTTACACATAAGAGGTATAGAAAAAGTATTACAGAAAAAAAGAAATGGGAACCATGTGCTAATTTTTATAACATGTTCTGCTACTATATGTTTTCCATGTTAGCAAACAACATTATACAAATATATGTGGCCCATGAATTAATATACACTTCTGAATAGCAATGAATTTAGAAATGCACAATATATTCAATGTCACCAAACAGACTTGCAATTCAGTAATTAGCTTTCATGAAAGATCGTAGCAATCCCTCAGGGTAAAAAAATCGCCACCTCAAATAAGGTAGAAACTCAGCGCTGGATACTCGTTTCTAATAGCTGTATTTGAGGAGTTTGTAATTCACCATTCTGTCGCAAGATGGTGTTAGTGTTCTTCTATATGCAACTGTATTTCCGCATCTAAAAAGCCCATTGGGAAAATTCATTATTTACTACATGCCATTCACTACAATAGAGATAGGGAAACTAGATAAAGATGGTGATATTTGAAATTCTTATCGGGATATTTGTAATCGTAGCATTTATGAATTCTCAGCATGTCTTTTAAATTCTTTCGGACTCGGAAAATATATCTCAAAATTGTTCGTAACAAATGCATACCTTACAAAATAAATAAAAAAGTAAATCAGCCTGATTTTTACTTTCGGTAAAAACATCTAAAAGTGGAAATACTTTTTGTCCAATAGTGGTTGAAAATTGTGTTACAAAAGTTAACAAATTTTGCGCAGAATACTTTTTCATATCTGAAGGTAAATCTCACCCGCAAAATGATTTTCAAATCGTTAAATTTGAAGAATGAGTATAGAAGAAAACTTAATAAAATTTAGCACCCTCTGGCCGAAGAATTCTTAATAATGAAATAGTACGAAATACGTACAAGTATTTTTCACTACCAAGCTATGATAAAAGAAATAAAAAATTCATCAAAATTCATTGTCTCGTGGTACCGGAGATAGCGAGAAAAGGTTTTTGGCATTTACGTCCCATTGCAAAAAAAACTGCATTATTCTTTGAACCTGCCTGGCATGTGTAAACCACGATACTGAGCGTTCCTGTGCTCATGTTCAATTGCTTTGCAAGTTCCCTTACTGTCTGGTGTCAATCCTCTTTCGACTGTGTTGCAGCAGATAGCGATCCTTATTGGTGGGGGTTTTTGGTGGACAACAACCATCGGTCTTTCGCACAGCAGTACCTGTAATTCTGAAAGTCAACGACAAAATCGATACAATGCTACGAGCGGTACTGAACTGTTCAGCAGTACTTATCACAGTTTACCTCTCCCGGTGATTCCCAATCATCCGACTACAAATAAAAACAAGATGTTCTCGAAGTGCCATTTCATCTCTAGCACACAACAAACCCAATTGAACGTCTGTAACACGCACACCTTCCGATAATTTACAACGCTATTTGACCGTGTGAGCGCATTTTTCTCATGTCACGCAAAAACATTTGCAATAGTTTTATTTCAGATCTCTAAAGTCACTTCACTAACAATGCCACGTTTTGAAGGATGTTCTGCAAGCTCGCTTGACGGTTTAGTCGAAACGAAATTTCTTTTTACATTAAAATGTGTATGTTCACATTCACTAGTAATAAGCTGAACGCTACAGGGAATAATATTACATAGGTAAACTACGGTGTTGAAAACAATTAGAAAAGCACGTTACTTTGGCGAAGTTATCCCAGCTAATTGCATAATATCTAACCGAAATATGAAAAACTCAGATTGAATGAATCGTAGACAGACAACTAAGATTCTAATACAAGAAGATTTGAAACCCGTAGGGTGATTCAACGTAGAACCTGGGTGGAAGTTCCTGCAAGGGCAGGGAGAAACCTCAGGTTCCATCCATTGCATGTACAAACATTCCAACCATAAAATATCCGCCATGCGTTGGATGGGCACGTTAAGACATCGGACCCCGGGGTCTGGTTCCCCGGTAATAAATAAGAGCATCTTCCTCCGCGTTTCTACCTCACTTCCGTGTCACTTTCCAATCCGGCATTCTAGCTCAAATCTATTAACTTCCTATTTCTAAGCGTTGTTCCAGATCTGGGGTCAGACACTCCTTTCATACATATACTATCGTTATAATTCTATTTATTCGAAATTGCAAAAAACGTTAAGTGCAGATAATGGTTTGTAATAATGTTACTTTCCCTTCAATCTACTTCGTTGATAACAAACAAAAAATTTCGACTTGTTTCGTATTACTTAGAAACCTTTTTATCTAAGAACTCGATCGCCGTTAGTTTATTTAATTTGTTACTGATTGTTCAAATGAAATCGAGATTGGACTACAGGTAGTATGGTTGAAAATGCACACAGTACATGAATTTAATATTAAGAAAATCACTGCTGCTATAGTTTCCGAAAAATTTTAAATTTCCGTTGTACTTTAAAATATAATGAGATAGGAATACGATTTTTTTTCCTTGATTCGCAATCCGAGCAGTCATTTTATTGCAAACCTCCGATTTATTTGCTAGACTCTCATCTGACAAGACAGAAAACGATCGTATTAATATCACAGGATATTTCTAAAATAGAGATATCTAGCGCTCTGTATCGGCAGGAAACACAGTCGTGGTTCCAAGGGAAAGAACATCGTTCAGTAATGTGCAAAATGTTCCTGACAAACGAAAATAGCATATTGAAAAGAAAAAGTGTAAAAAAAAACACATTGCATAAGAACTGCTGCCAGTTTGCGTGTGAAAATTCCCTTGCATTGCAGAAAAGATTAGATTGGCCGAAACTTTTCTTTACACTTTGAACAGAAGAAAGAAAACGAAACAAACTTTTGTTGGGGAATATATTTTCCTTCGTATTATCATATTAGAGCTACACTGCTGTTTTGACAACTTTTTCTATGTTTACGTTCGCAGATTAAAGGAGCAACAGCTTATATTCCAGTTTTTTTAATATGTGTGAAACTAACATTATTTGTTGTGTACTTGTGCTTCATATACATATTCTTTAAAATTATGTGCTGCAGAGTGTCATGTAATGGGAGTTCCTCTTTCTTATGCCTTAAATATTAATTTATTGCATGTACGAGTAACGGTCTTTCGTATATATTATTATTATTATTATTATTATTGTTATTGAGTAACTGCGACTCGTAGATCTCTCGTGAATAAAATGGGCGATTTTCGTTCAACAAACTCTATAAAAAAGTAATATATATATATACCAGAAAATCTCGATGTGTGTTATACAATAGCTCAATTTCTTGATGCGAATGCACAAAGGATGAATGTTTTTTCAAAATCGTGAAGCATAATATATATTTTCAAGGAGAGTTGTTCAATTGGCCATATATTAGAGTGGGGCTTTCATAGAACCTTGAAAGTACAAATCAGTATCAATAAGCACCTAATATAAGTTCATATCTGTTACTAAGTTTCAGAGCAAATTACTTGGACAAGGCTCACCAAATACTAATATGAGAAAATCAATTCTATTTTCACTTGTACAAGAACACTGCTCTAAGTTCAAATGTCGGGTTGCAGATGAGGATGTCTTTTACAGATGACACTAATAATTCATTATGTATCTATTAATTTTGCATTCAGTTTCAACTGTTATCATATATGCTATACATTTCGTCATTTTCTAAACACACGTGGCACAACACGTGCTCCCATCTATGTCATCAAGATAATACATATTTGATCAAATTTGCCTACTTAAAGGCGAACATAAATACTTCCTTCTCAGAATTGGGAAAATATTTATTGATTTTTTACGCTTTCCAACCGTAGGTTGAAGAAGCGTATATGCTCCAGCTTTGTCCGTCCGCCCGTCAGCATGATAACTCACGTGAAAATGGTTCGATTTCGACGAAATTTTAGTATATGGTAGGGGACCGCCTGGGGACGAACCCTATTGAAAATAAGCGAAGCAGAGTCAAAGTTCAGGACATAGGAGCGGAATCCATTCCATTGACCTTATACGTCATAACTTGCGTAAAAATGATTCGATTTCAAAGAAATTTACTATGTGTTAAGGAACCACCTGGGGACGAATCCTATTAAAAATGGGCGGAATGGGGTCAAAGGTCAGGACATAAAAGCCGGATCCATTCCATTGCCTTTATGCGTCATAACTTGCGTAAAAATGGTTCGATTTCGATCAAATTTTAGTATGTGGTAAGGAACCACCTGGGAACGAACCCTATTGAAAATAGGCGAAATGAGGTCAAATGTCAGGCAGGGCTTAAGAGCGGGATATATTCCACTGCCCTTATGCGTCATAACTTCTGTAAAAATGGTTCGATTTCGATGAAATTTTAGTATGTGGTAGGGAGCCACTGAGGGCGCACCCTATTGAAAATGGGCGAAATGGGGTCAAAGGTCAGGACACGAGTGGGATCCATTCCATTGCCCTTGTGCATCATAACTTACCTAAAATGTTTGGATTGCGACAAAACTCTATCATGTTCTAACGGAGGTATAGTGAACCGGTTCTTTTGAATATCATCGAAATGGGGTCAAAGGTCAGGACACAGGAGCGAGATTTATTACACAGCTATTATCCACATAACTTGAGTAATAATTTCTGGTATGTTGGAAAGCGTATCATAATCAATGCATTGCATGATTTTACTAACTTGTTATATATATATTAAAAATATTTTAAAATCATAAAATTGACAGCTTTCAAGTAAATTCAATATACCAAATAATATATATACTGTTAACAAATTAGAGAATAAGTACATTTGGAAGCATATACCAAATAAAAATGGGTTTTGTATGAAGCGTACGTATTGTTTGGAAACAATAAGTTAGTTACTTCCATCACAGCATACACTAATATGGAGCACCTCTGGTTTAGAAAACAAAAACCGTAGTAACAATGAAACCTTATTCTAGTACTCTTGCTAAGATTATATTTTTGTCGTAGCATTTGTAGATGATCTGATAGCAGTCAAATAACTATCACCTTTGCATTTCTTGTATCATAAGACGTCAAAGCTATCATACTTTATTTACTCTGAAATTTGGAAACACATTGCATTCGTTCAAATCTATGAGCCCGTGCTGTTAATAAATGCTATGCTTGAAGAAAAAGAAAAGTTACGAGGGGTGAATAACTATCATGAATATCAAGATTTTATTTTCTATTTTGTCTTCGTGTGATTGAGTTCAGTCGAACAACTGAACTGGGAGAAATTTAATCACAGCAGCTGTGGAGTATGAAAAATTGTATTCCTGTGATGTCCAACAGATTTCAAGAATTGCATGAAAATATTTCGTTACTGGTAGTTCCTTAAATTTATACGTTGACTAAACACGAAGTACAGGAATTAAAGATGCTAAGTCAAAACCATTTATGATGTGATCCAAAATCGGGAAAATTATTTTAATAATTCTATGCGAGATCCATACTTCAGAGTCGATTGCATGGGAAATATGGGACATTCTTTCATTTTTAGAGTCGAGAAGGAAAATGTATGAAACACATAAAAATAATTTAAGTCAGAATATTTGATGCTCAATACGTAGATGCTCCGACTTCCAGTTTGGTATGCACTTGCATGAAAACGCAGACAAGGACATGAAGTATCTCTAGAATATGAACTGTTCTAAATATCCTTTTGCATATATATGTAAGTATTTTGATATTTCGAAGGTGTCTTTCATTTACACTGGCCATTGGCACCTACGGATCTCATGGGCAACATTATTAACAGCGTGAAAAATTTCTTTCTGGTCTGTAATGCTATTCGGGGAGATTACACTCCAAATTGAGACATTTTCTAGATTAATTTTTGGAATTCTCATTTATGTTTTTCATTTTTATTTTTATTGGAAAATACAAAATGTACAGGCTTTGTATAAAACGTGCTTTCGATTTTCTGTAACATATGAATGGTACAATGAGAATTTCCACCAAATTTTATTCAAACAGGTTGTATATTTTTGGAGTTATAACAATTTTAAGACCTGTTTCCTAATTAATGGAAACCAATAAGATCTCCAATTAACATTATTATTTTCAAACATATGCGTCGCATCTATAAAAGGTAAATGAAAGCTAAGTAGATGATCCATGTATGTGCTAGTTTAGGATATTTTAACTTCTCCTGGAAATCAAAGTAACGCTTTTTCTTTTCTTCGTTTTTCTGTTAGCGTGTAAATTTTTGCATAATACATTATGTTCACCATGATATTTTATAAATATGCATTTATTTAAATTTAATATTGTACTTATTTTTTAAACTTATACTACGTTCATATTGCATAGAAAAGCTTTGTTTTAGACTCATATGCTTCGTTAATGAATCATACATACAAAAATATTCAGGCTACAGCAAAAATAAAATAAGTACCAAAACAACTTTCAGTACAATATAAGAAAGATAAGTTTTAAATAACTATACTTCCTTCCAGGTTAATTCATATCAATTAAGTTTTAATGTGCACTTAAAATCTTTGCGTTATGTTTCCAATGATAAAACTCTTTTACATATTTTCTTTACAATTAATGTATTCCCAAGGATGAAAATTGGCACATCAATAAAACAACTTTCAGTTATAGCTAAATACTTGATAAAACATAACCATAACTAAGCAGTCCAACTTTTGTTTGTCTACTGACGTCATCAAAGTACAGGTTGCGCCATTTATTAACAGGTCTGAACATTGCTCAACGAAAAATGATTGATTTTTAATATAATTATAGTTATGTTTTACCAAGTATTAAGTATTCCATGTTATAAATTAAAGTTAGTTTTATCGATGTGCAAATTTTCATCTTTGGGAATACATCAATTGCGAAGAAAATATGTAAAGAAATTTTACCATTGGAAACATAAGGCAGAGATTTTAGGTTGAACCACCTTAAGTCTCAGGATAAGCTTCTTTGAAATCAAAGTTGCAATTTTTCATTCCCTGCTTTAATATAGTTTAAAGTTAGGAATCTGTGTTGTTGCTGAGATAACTGGAATGAAAAAATGTTCAACCTTACTACCTCATGGAATCTCTCCATCCAATGATATTGAAAGTTCATGAGTAAGAGAGATTAATTTCAGGGATGATATTAACTATTTCTTAGTTCTGGACGTTTCGGGTTCCAATGTCTGTTAAGGGCGCGATATGAAATTTAAATTTCATTAAAAATTCCTGCGCGAGGATTTTCCACACTTACGTTTTAAAAGATCACATTTCTTTTCTGTTTTATCTTTTTTTATTTAAAAAAAGTGCGTGTATCATTAGAGCACGCATCGTCAGTCTAATGGAGCGCATATACAGAAATCCTAAACTACGGAACTGTCGAAAATCTTCTGAAGTATTTATAATAAAGCGGTAGGTTAAACTTTCCGCAAGCTTATTCTCAGAAATCAATTGAAGGCCATATTCATGTGATTATTGATATGTCAGTGTTTCAACAGGGGTAAGATACAGTTCATTCGTTTTCTTTGTGTGTGATAAAAATTAAAGAGTCCTTCTGTCGTGAACGAGGAGCAACTGAAACATCTATGACACTCAAAATAAGATTAATAAATAACGTAACAAATGCTACAAACTAGGAAGAAAATAGAAATTTGCATTTCTCTTAGCAAGTGCAATGCATCGTGAAAACTATTTTGATATCCTGATATCGAACGTTTTTCGTAGAAATTTAAAATCACGATTAGTAAATGGTATTAAATAATAATATTTCATTGGTTTACTTATATATATATTTTTTTTTCTGTGAATACAATTTTTAAAACATATGAGGTAAGTAATTTATTCACGGTAAATATATATGTACTATATTGACAAAGTCATCGGACATCCCTTCAAAAGTAAATGAACTGATCCGCTGAGTTGTTAAGATGCGCGGTAGAGCTGCAAACGGTATAAAAACAAGCCTGCAGCTGACCACGATCATATCGAATTCTGAGTTTGAGTGACAATGTCGCAGCGGGAGAGAACTGACTTTCAAAAAGAAAGATTGTTGGATGTTATATTAGTGGGTTGTCCATAAGAGAAACCGAGAGGAGTTTAACTTTCCCAAGTCAGCTGTTTAGGATGTACTGAATAAGTGGAAGACACATGGTATGCTTGAAGCAACAAAATGTACCAGCAGACCAAAGAAAATCAATAATAGAGGATGCCGAAGCCTTAGGAGAGTCGTTACAGCTAATCGACGGAATATGACACAAGATTTCCGTGTACAGGTGAGTAAAAATCCTGGAACCACGGTATGTACACGTACCATTCGCAGAGAACTTCATTCCACGGGTTACTCTGGTCGTGCGGCTACTCATAAGACTTAGATCAATGGAAAAGGGTTTTATGGACTGATTAATACAGATACATGATGATGGCTATGTGTTTTTACCACACTGTACTGTTTCTACGGCCAAGTTTGGAACTGGCAGTGTAATCGTGTGTAATAGTTTCTCGTAGTATGATCTTGGTACATTGGTTATCGCGGACAAACCTGTTAACCAGCACGTCTACCTTGGTATTCTGGGCAACTATGCCGTACCAACTCTGTGGCAATGCTATGGAACCCATCCTTGCTTGTCACCAGGTTAATGTACTGATCCATAAAGCAAGGACTGTTACGGCGTGGTTTTACGATAATTTCGTATTGTGTGTGGACTGGTCAGCACAGAGTCCTTGTCTTAATCGCATAGAGCATCAATGGGATTAAGACCAGGACTCATTAGAAGTTTGGAACCAAGGCCTACTACTAAACAACAGTTAGCGTCAGCATTATCTTCTGAGTGGAAGCGTTTACCTATCGCTGTGTTTCAAAACCTTGTCGAACGCATGTCTCGAAGGGTAGTGCATGCATTAAGGTAAAAAGTGGGTCGACAGGGTACTAATGTATGTAAATAAATGCTATGTTGTGTTTCTCTTCTAGGTGTTCGGTGACTTTTGTCAATATAGTGTATATCAAGTGTGTGTGTGTGGGTAAGCGAATAAGCCAGCACGGATATTTTGAAGATATTATGTGAAATGGTGTACATAACGCTAGTTGTAATTTTAAATTTAACTATAATTTGTGCAACATAAAATATACGGAATTCCGCATAATCTGCAATTGTTCGCATAAATTTGCAACTGCTGCCTAATCCTCCATCATAGTGCGCAATCTCCTGTACATGGGAATTGTTGGCATGTTTGGAAGTGCCAATATTCCCACAGAAAAACTGGATCATACTAAAGTGAGAGAATTCCTTTCTAAGACCGTTACAGGTGTACGTGTCCTACCATGCGCTAATTCTCTACCTCTTAATTGTCTACCCAATGTTTTAGGGGACAAGAAGAATAACACATAAAATATTCTCAAGTCAGCAGGCTTGCTCTGAATTGGTTTTGATGAAGGCAGAGACAAGAAAAACAAGTATGGTTTACGTATGCCCGCTGTTCCACAATTTACAGATACGGCAATAATGCGTCCTTACCTTACTGATCATCAGCATTCATCTTGAAACTTTCCAATCGGCAACATTTAGACATATCTCTTACAATGACTTAGAAATATAGAGATAGATTTCAACAAAATTGAAGCAATCCTTGCCGACTACATGAATCGAGCTTACAAGTAAATGTGCCACGTACTATGCTGCTAAATTCAGTACACATGACTAGCAATGCTCCTTCTGTAAACCCAGCCTCTGATCAATGGTGTATGCATTTGTTCAAGAAGACACATTTCGTGGATTATTTACCTCTGTGTTGCAGGAGAATATAAAGTGAACATTAAATAGAAATGAAAATTTCGTGTCCTGTCTTTAAACTACTATACGCAAAGTTTACTAAGATTTTGACAATTATTTCGCATGGTTATTATTAAATTTTGCTGAAACATTTCCTGATGCTGCAATGGTTTTCTTCTCACGTATTAGTTAATTACATTTCTAAACTGTGTTTCTCTGTATAACTTGAATCCGGATACTTTCAATTTGTACTCATTACTCATTGACAAATCTTTAAATTTTAATTTACCGACCTCAGGAAATAAAGAAAGGTTCGGTTAAAGGGCAGTCTTGTTTGAAGTAATAGTGGCTACGTAGGGTAAGTAGTGGAATATATCTGTTTTTAAATCAGTTTTCTCTATTGTATGTTAAATTACAATTGCACAACTGTGAACTGTCTTACCAAACAATAATTACGGCATCCTTCTCTCACATGACTTGGCTTGGCATATGTCTTATTAGTCCTGGAAAGTTTTATTATACCTTGTTCCGCGTTCCGAGTTAGTGGCCCGAGTGTATCGAAAAATTTCTCTTTGAAAGCTTTCGTGTATGCGAGCTGCTGAAATGTTTCCACTTGTGATGTAGTACGTACATCTACCAGTTAAAGTAACACAGCTATGAAGTTTATCACGTACTGGCAAAATTTACGATCAACATCTGAATGATACACCACATGCGGTAAATCATTCTTTGAACACCTATTGCACGTAATTAGACCACCCAACTTCAAAGATACACTGGCATGCAAAAATTAAGGTCGAGACGGTTTTTTGAATGTAACGTCGTGCAGAAGTGCTCCACATCAACTCAAATCATACCATAAGATTCCCAAGGTGTAAGAATATGGGACAAGTGAGAAAAACCGTCCAAACAAGGAATCCAAAGGATACAAATACACTTTATTGAAAAGGTAGCATCGAGCACAACTGGACAGAAGACAGAAACGTCCATGCGACAGGCGGCTGCCAAGAAAAATCCAGTCTTTAGTAGAGGTTATGATCACCCCTGACTGCGTTGCAGGATTTACAACGTCTGTCCATGCTAAAGACGAGGTTGTCAAGGAGCTGTTGAGGCATCGCTGCCCTTTCCTCTTGTAGCGCCAATCGCAACTGTGGAATCGTTGCCGGTAGCTGGTGACGTGCTGCCAAGGTATCCCGAGAAGTTCCCACACGTGTTCGATTGGATTTAGGTCCGGGGACTTTGCGGACCAATCCATGCATTAAATATCTTCACTCTCCAACAGCTCTGCGACAGCCACTGTACGATGATGTGTAGCGTTGTCGTCCATGAAGAATAACTCAGGACCCACAGCCCCTCTAAACAGACGCACGTGAGGCAGCAGAACCTCGGTACAATAGCGGACACCACTGACTGAGGCTCCTTGGAAGATGCGGAGGTCAGTACGGCTCCCAAGCATTAAATCGCCACAAACGAGAACTTAGCAACCTGCATACCGGTCTATTTCGATGTTGTTGGCGGTGTGATTGCGTGTTCCCTGCTCTCTCCAGATATGTATACGTCCAGAACCGCTCGTCAGACTAATTCGACCCTCATACGTAAAGAGAACTCGACCCCATTGCTGATGTGTCCAGCTCTTGTGTTCCTGGCACCACAGAAACCGCCGTCTCCGAAGAACAGGCGTTAATGTCACACACCATACTGGTCGTCATGCAAATAGGCAACCTTTGTGCAGCCTCCTGGCCACGGTAAAGCGCGATAACGGACGTCCAGTTGTCTGTTGCATGTGCCTTGCGATTTCTCCCGCTGTCTGGCGTTTGTATCTTCTCGCCGATAGGACAATATACCAGTCATCCGCCGCCGTGGTTGGTCGTGGACGACCACTGCTAAACTCTCCGGCAGCTGTTCCTGTCGGTTGAAATGCTCTCCAAACTCGTGAAACAATGCAGTGAGCGATCCCGAACTCCTCGGCTACACTAGTCACACTTCGGCCTTCTTCCAACTTCCCAATGACGCGACCTCAGGTAAAGCCATGCAGATGTCGTCTACTGGATTGCCTGTTGGCCATAACACACGGTGTCAGCAACTCGACGTCGTTCAAACCGATGTACACCGTGCATTAGCTTTAACCGAATTGATGAGCGTACACCGCCCGTGTGCTTTATACCCTTCCGAAACTCCCCTACGTCATGCTGCGCATATGCGCATGCCCTACCGTACCTGACACTAGTCTATCTCCTGAGTGGTCTTTCGGTCCGTTCTGCCTGCTCGTTCCGCTCTTATGCTAATTTTTCCTCTTCGTCCTGAATTTTTGCACACCAGTGTATACACACACTGGACAAATGATAGACCCAAAGCAACACGAACTTGTAAGTTCCGTCATTTTTATAACAGCCCGATGCAGGAATATACAACTCGCACCAATTAATCGCTGAAATTAGTCTTTGACACTTTATGCGTGGAATCTTCCAAATAAAAGTATATAATTTATTTAACTAAATATGTAAAAATTTTAAATACTATACGTTATTCCTATTTCAGTTAAACAGTTGCCTACATTTTTTGTATAAATAACAAAACATATAATATAAACATATCAGGGAAAAAGTTGCAGGTTTCGAAAACATTCAAATAGATGACTCAAGAGAATCGTGTTCTCTGCTTTAACTGAAATCCAGGGGTGCTACCTGTAGAACTGAGTAATAGGTACAAAATTTAGTAAACATTCATTGGTTTGGTAAATATTTGCCATACAAATGCTTATCGTGTTTGTACACCCTGCTGTTTCAACTTTTTATTCATTTAGGCTGATGAACTCCTAGTAGAACAAGAAGTAAATCCATCCTGCCTTATAAATCGATATTTTGACCGCTTACAAGAAAAATCATCAGTCATTAGATTCTAAAGCACATGTAATGAAACTAATCATTGCAGAAAATGTTTGCAAAGCACGTTGGAAAGGCAAGGTAGAATTTGTCTTTTTTTCAGCTGTATCTTAAACAAACACGTAGCATATTACATACTACGTACCAGTTGTTTGGATAAAACAGCCTCCCGTTCCTTAGACAAGTACCAAACAGCGAACTCAAATCCTAAACCTAGCGCACCCATATTTGAGATTATGAAAGTATCATTACACCCAGCAAACAGGGAACTCAAATCCTAAACCTAGCGCACCCATAATTGAGATAATGAAATTATCATTAAACCCAGCAAACAGCGAACTCAAATCCTAAACCTAGTGCACCCATAATTGAGATTATGAAATTATCATTAAACTCAGCAAACAGCTGAACCAAGGCAGATACTGTAGAGTATAGCTTTGAAAAGAAGTGACGTTTCAGATGCTTCTGGTGTGCATTGTGTTACAACGGATATACCATACCCTAGCTTTCGTTGAAAATATTTTCCTTTACTGAGGAAGAGTTTGTTGTAAAATCGAAAGGTGTAATATATGTACATATTAATCTGAATATATCTTTTTAAGATTAAATTTTTAAATCGTGTGTAAGACGGCGCTGTTTTTTTACCTTTGACTACTAATTACAAGAAAAACTCTCGCTGTTAAATATCTATTGAAAAAGGACTTTCTTTTGTAAAACAAATAATGAAAAATAAGTGCAACACTGATATTATTTTTAAAGGATTTTTAATGGAGGGGCTGCATGCTTCAGTTCCGTTGCTTGAATAAATGAGCTATATAGATGATAAAAATTACACTGGTTCAAGTGAATTATAAGAATATCGAGATAATTCGATGACATTGTTTAGAGAATTCTTACATAATTTTGAACAGGTTTCGTTAGTTTCTTCTAATATTCGTCACGGTATTATATATATGAGAACCTATATATAATTGATTTCACTTCACCTAAGTATTCTGGCATTTAATATTTAGCATTACTTATAATATTCATCCGTAATGAACGTCTGAAGAACAACTCATTCCATATGGACAGAGGTGGTGACCAAAGAGCAAGAAATTTGCTTCGACGTTTCTAAGATTTTTATAGGAGCTGCAGGGAATTTTTGATTGCGTTAGTTGAAAAAAAAAGATATTATCTGCTCTTGATATTTTTTTATTTTCCGAAGGAAATTTTAAAAATAATTTAATAATTCTGAATATAATTAAATATAAATGAATTAAAGTCTGAAAATATCTCATGGGCTTAATTTTAGGAAATTAACCTCGTTCAGCGCAATTTAATTTTGTTCGTTCTCTAAGACAAAAGAAGAGGCACAATTTTGCGTAATGGTCTTCGAGTTGAGGAACCAAAAATCTAGTTTTTGGTATTTCACTGCTGTCTGAATATTCTTTTATTTCAAGGACGTGTACACATGGGTATCATCGTAGATGTTTTGGGGCATCCAAAAAAAGTATCCTTCTGAACAACGGATGCCACAGCAATTTGTGAATTCTACAATGGTGCCCGAAAAAAGTTCTGAGAAAAATAGCAGGTGGTTATTCCTGAGCGATGAATGAAATGTACTACATCCAGCAACACCGTCCAACCAAACCTGAAGATGGAGAAAAGAAAGAACTGCCCCCAGTGAAATCTGCATATTGTTGACCAAACTGCTTCTCGTAATAAGTAAATTAAATTAAACACAGTTAACGAGGGACACTAGTGTCATTTCTTGTTGTCAGATCTTGTAAGAAGCGTTCTATTGGCTTCATTTTCTTTCCTTGTGTCTCATTATTGATATTGTACGGTGACACCTAATAGAACGACTAGATGCAGGTCAAACTGAGGTCCAGATTGCAGTGGACTTGAATTACCACCCCAGAGAGGTGTCGCAGTAACGGCAGCAATTCAGTAACACGGTCGGGTATCACATAGGCCTTTTCAAGATCGTTCATGGCATACGACCCCTCTTGAGAATTGTTATGCAGTTTTCAACGCACGGCATCATAAGTCATATATATAGCCCTGCAAATGTCTTTGTAGCTTTTCTGCCACTGGAAACTACTTTATCAAAGTGAACAAAAAATGGAAAGCTTAATAAAATAAGCCTTTATGTCATGAGGAAATTTATGGTTTGTGTTTCGATAACAACATCTCCCATGTGCGTTCTTATTGACAAGGTGTAAGCAATACCCTTCCCCGAACCCAGACTATTGGGCTTGTTTTGTTCTTGCAGAAAAATCGAGTCTACGAACGGATGATTGTCGGCGTTAATCTCGATGGTACAGGGAACTCATAAGATTAATGCAAACGTCTGGTAACGATCATCCTTCAGAGGCCGTTATCTGCTCGTGCCAGGGGTGGCTTTATGTTCAACAGACGCACACCACATGAGGTGTTCGCGTTTCGGGGAGTTAGTGATCTTCAGTTTCTTTTAATGTATATCCACTCTCGGTCACACAGGGCTCAGCCGATCGATTGATACCTGAAGATAGTAGATGTTCAGCGTGTGAATATGCCAGCCAGCAATCTGGACATTATCCTTGTAGAATATGTCTCAGATGCTCTGTGATTACACATTGTAGAGCCACAGACCTTTCACAGGACTCTTTCACATCTACACATCGCTCTTCTCAAAGAATGGCCATTTTTGAAGATATTTCTACATTACACGCTTACGATTCACTATGGGGACATTAGCGACTGTGAAACTGCATACGCAAATTGAATGCATGTCTGTCTACCATTATAAAATATTGATTACCCTCATCAATGCGCCTTTAGATGGCAAACATCAGGATTTGCAACTATGTGTCTCCTTTTTGTTTCTACGGATTTCTTAATGACTATACTTTTCGACACTAGCGTATTTACGTTCGTAGTACTTAGCTGTGACGGCAAAGGACGTTCCTCATAACTCGTTTAAGATCGACTTTGAACACATTGATATCATCATGTCCCACGTAAGGGCTGTAACCAAAAAATACTACATCCAGCAACACCTTCCAACCAAGTATTTTACATTTCTAGCTATATTATTTTACGAATAACGTACTGAAAGCTGTGGTACGGTAAAAAAAGAACACTTATTTTCGAGTACGTTGCTATTGTTTTCCGTTTTTAAGGAAATTTTGTTTTAAAAGTTTTATGTATGGAAAATATTTTTCACAAGATATTAGCGCCAAGGTATATCTATATATCTGAAATAGCCACATTATTTTCCATCATGTTATGTGAGATTTCCACTGTAGTATATAAGGAAGTCAAATCACATATTCTGAAAGTCTGAACAAAATTTTATTTCCTTCCGCTTTATAAAGTGATACAAAAACAAGACATCGTAAGATGAGAAGTATCATAAATTACCCACTCATAGTACTCTGAAACAGTAAGTACAGTGGTTTAAGAATTAAAGGTACAAGAGTAATTGTAAGGAAAAACATGTGTGAATGACCTTGCTGAAAGTAAAATGTCATCTTATGTGAGATACAATAGAATGTTCAGTAGCATGGGTTAGAAAATTAATATTAGCGACTTTTTATGCAGTATTATTTAATGGACATGCGGAGATACACTGAAGTGCCAGAAAAACGGGTACAGGCGAGCTTATGCAAAATACATAGCAACGTTACCTGTGCGCGTACGCAGTTGCGTCCGCCAGTTCGTATATAAAGCGATAGATATCATT
Source organism: Macrothele yani (assembly GCA_039090855.1). Classification (NCBI taxonomy): domain Eukaryota; kingdom Metazoa; phylum Arthropoda; class Arachnida; order Araneae; family Macrothelidae; genus Macrothele; species Macrothele yani. Next base: position 34,004,091 of record CM077034.1, read on the forward strand.
GCCAGCTGTCAGAGCTGTTTTCGGCATGAGAATGGCAAGTAATAACGATTTAAGCGATTTTCAACGCGGTGTCATAGTTGGCGCTCGTGAGATGGGCTATAGTATTTCGGAGGTAGAAACGAAGTTCGGACATTCACGAACGACTATTGCAAGGGTGTACCATGACTACAAGAATTCCGGCAAAACCTCCAACCAACGATACAAGTGTGGCCGTAAAAAGACATTCCGTGAACCTGACCATCATCGGCTGTCAAGATTTGTTTCACGCGATAGGCGTGCAACACTCTCCCTGTTATCATCGGAATTGAATGCTAGAGCCTCAACAAGCATCAGCATCCGGACTGGGCAACGTATTCTGCACGATATGGGCTTTGGGAGCCGACGCCCAACTCGAGTCCCTTTATGGGTGCACGACACAGACCTATGCGCCTCGCTTGGGCACAGCAATAGCACCACTGGAAACTTGATGAATGCGAAACAAGTAGCCTGGTCTGACAAGTCGCGTTTCCAACTGTATCGGGCAGATGGAAGGATTCGTGTGCGGCGCAAACCACATGAAGCCATAGATCCCACCTGTCAATAGGGAACTGTATCGTCTAGTGTGGGGTCCGTAACGGTATAGGGTGTGTTTATCTGGACTTCACTGGGACCTCTGGTACGTCTACAAACATTGGTGACCGGCCAACGCTATGTGCGCATCCTTTTTGACGAGGTACACCTGCTCATGTCCTGCCTTCTTGCTGGTGGGTTTGGCCTGTTCCAACCGGACAATGCACCTCCACACAAGTGTCGGGACGCCACACTATGGTTAGAGGAGCGTTCATCTGAGTTTAGGGTGTTGCCATACCCACCAAAGTCCCCAGATCTGAACGTGATGGAACACATTTGGGATGCAATGCAACGCGCTATCGAACACAGGAATTCGAGACCTCGAAATACACCCGAATTGTGGAACGCTCTGCACGAAGTATGGTATGTATTGCCTACAGCACAATTCCAGAAGCTAGTGGAGGTCATGCCCCGTCGTATTTCTGCAGTCCTGCGCTCCCGTTGGGCACCTACTATTGAAAATCATAACTGACGTCTATTAGATTGTGTGGTCTCCTTGAACTGCTAAGGCCGCTGCATATCTGTGTGGCACGAAATCGACGAGGTTACTGTGAAGGTTTTTGGTAGTACCTTCTCCTCTTCTTGATGAGGGCAGTCTCCAGTTCACGAAGAGTCAACACATGTGCCGGCCGAACTGCAAAGGATCTTAAAGAAAATTGAGTATACCTGTGAATCCCAGGGTTAGGGGGAACCTGCTATACATTCCATACGCTCGATTTGTTTCATTAAAGCTTGCTGCCCCCTATCATAACTCTATGATATCCAGTGTAATAATCCACGAAAAGGAACGCACCACCGACTGCGGCAAGACAATAGGTTTCAGAATCTCGTCTCTATATCTCTGGGCCTTCAGACTCCCGTTTCGGATGACGTACAGATCCATGCGTTGATGGATGCGTATGCCTTCACAGACCACTGATCTAAGTCCGCCGAAATATGTTGTTTCATGCCCAAAAGCTGCGTTATTTGATGTGACTGGTTCCCTTGAGATAAAAACTCATCGAATTTCAGGCGCTAGACTTGAATTATGCATCCCTCTACAGCAACAGCGTACGCACGTTATGTTGCTACAAGATAGGCTACTTTTGGACGAGAAAGAATTCAAGAGCGTCATATAACTCAAGCTATGCCCTATACTCTCTCTTGTTTGCACAAATGGTGGATCTACTCGATGCCAGATATAGGATCGTATTTTGTGGATTTTTCGATATTTTGCAATACAATATACTCTACAAATATGACTTTGTACGTTACCATGTCCTTCAGTTCTTTTTTCTATAATTGTATTCAGCTTACTATTCTCATCACACATGGTTTACAAACGTGGCATTTTTGGGCTCGTTTTACTTTCGATATTTATTGACCAAATCTTTACTATATGTAATTTATAACTACTAAACACGTGGTGTTAAGACAGAACAAAAACATCAGCGTTTCTGGCAATAAAATGTTTATTATACAACTACTGTAGTGTTGCAGAGCGTTTGGCTCGATATCATCATGATGAATAGAGCGTAAACGTTCAAGTCACTGTTACATCATTTTAGTATTGACGGTCACGCATTTTTTGATTATTGAAATTGTATCTTTCTGCATCTCAAATCTGAGTTTGAATACTTTTAACATCGCATAAGAAATTGTGTTTTTAAGCCTTTATTGGCGTAACACCAGTGGCTTGAATGTCATTGGCAACGCAAGCTCCTTAACATTTTGATTCGCGTTTCAGGAAGTTAACTTTTCGAGAAAGGTTCAATCCGTTTGGTTGACATTAAATAATTACATTTCAAGAAACATGAAAGGAGCTCTTTATACGCCATGTTGAACCTGAAGAATGCATTTGACCTTCTGAAATTAAATGTTTATCAAGTGAACTTGATTGTGATTCACCGAACAAAGAACGAAAAGTCTTGCAAACTTGATTTATGCCTTCAGCAGAAATCTCTCTTTCAAGCAAATGTACGATTGAGAAAAATGCATTTTAGGGCATCCTATTATTCTTTCACTTGATTAACAACGTCATACAGTGACACTCACTGAGTTTGGATAGGGTATGACCATATGAACTTCTAAATCTTAATATCTGCTAATATTTCGTTAGCTGTTTCGTCACTTTGTACCCTTAGAAAAAAAACTGAAATTGCAATATGCAAGTTTTTCACAACGTCCAGACAAAAGGTTACTGGATTCCTTTGCACCCAGATGCCTGGAATGATAAACGTTTTTTAATTGATATACCTTGGCACAATATGCTGAACCTTATAACTATCAAATTACGTTGCCCCAGTTTCAGCAACCTTTCAAAATAGTCGATTAGTTTGATGTAATGAACAAAAACATCGTAACATCCACATATACTTTCCTCAAAGAATCGAATTTCTTCTTTCATTTGCTTTATGTCTCGTGCCTGACTTTACTAAAAGCTGACCACGAAGGATCAATAAATAATTATTAAGGATTTGTTTCTTTTCCTATTTCAAATTTGCTCACATTTTTTTCACACCATTACTTAATCTAAAGATTTATCAGATATTCAATATTTAGTTACGTTAGTAAGTTGTTGAATGGATAGATAACGAACATTAATCTAAAACGAGTTCCTGGGTTAAAAAAAAAATAGCAACCTCAAAATATTTCTCACAACTACACTACCAAATCCAAATTTCAAGTGCGTTAAAGAGATAAAATCACATAATAAGTACTTATAATTGCAATAATATTCCGACACATATTTCACAAATGTTTTACTGCGTTAAGCCTTCCCAGGTGTATATCCACTTGGGACAGGTTTTATATAACTAATTTAAGATCAAACCTCAGGGAACACTATAAAGATACTCATACTGAAAAGTGATTCTTTAATAATGAGAGACAAGACAAAAATATAGATAATTATAAAAGACAGTGAAAAAGACAAAAAAACAAAAACAAATTAGCCACAGAAGAAAAATATTTTCGAACACTGCAAAGGAAATGGCTTGACCGCTCTGGAAAATTTGATTTTAAATATTTTACCACAAGCCGTACATTTTTCTTGGAACTGCGACTGCGCATAAATTGACAACCGAACATCAAACATATAAACATACTTCTAGACAAATGATAAACTAAAATCAACGCCAAATTGAATTTTCTGTAATTTTTATAACAACTCGATGGAGGAACCTCCACCTCGCACAGCTTAATCGCTGAAGTTTTTGACATTTTATACGCGTACTTTTATAAATAACAGCATATATTTTTTTAAACTCAACATCTTAACTTTTAAATACCTTAGGTTATCCCGCTTCACATAAAGAGTTGCTTTCAGTTTATTATTAATAACTAAATAGGTAACATAAAAACTGTCCAAGGAAAATGTCCATCTGGAAGTTATTCAAGCATATGACTGAAGAGAATCGTGTTTTCTGCTTAAAGTAAAATCTATGTTTACCACGTGTAGAACTGATTGATATGTTCTAAATTTAGTCACAATTGAATGGTTTGGTAAAGACTTTCCATACACTTCTTTACCGTGTTCGTGCACCCTGCCGTTTTCATTTTTTTCTTTGAGGTTCATGAAACCTACGCAGCACACAAAGTAAATCCATTCTGCTTTATCATTTCATATTTCGACCGCTTTCAACAATAACTGTAAAAGTCATTAGATTATAAAGCACATGTAATGATACTAATCATTGCAGAAAATGTTTGCCAAATGCGTTGGAAAGGCAAGGAGCAATTTTATTTTTTTCAGTCCTCTCCCAAACAAACATGATGTGTACTACAGACTACTTACCAATTGCTTGAATAAAAGAACCTGCTGTTCTTTAGACAGGTACCACACAGCGAACTCAAATCATAAAACTAGCGGACCCATATCTGAGAGTATGAAATTATTATTAAATAAAGCAAACAGCTTAACCAAGGCTGATACTGTAAGGTAGATCTACGAAAAGAAATGCCGTTTCAAATGTTTACAGTATCCATTGTGTTACGATGGATTGAAATATGCTTTGCTTTCGTCCAAAATAGTTCCCTTTACATAGTTTGTAAACGAAACCATTTAAAGATGTGGGTTTGTGACTCAGTCTGAAAAGGAAGTTACGAGCCATTTGTCCTCAAGTCTGATTTGTGCATGTAAACTATACCTAGAAATGAAGAAAATTTTAAGCAAGACAAAGTGAAGTACGTAGACGAAAAGCTTTATTTTTTTTAATTATTTCGTTATCTTTTGTAAAATTATGTAGAAATCTAATGTAACATACTACGCCTAACTTAGAGATACTTACAGCATGTAAAGGATCGATATATCAATTTCCTAAACATCGCGATAAAAAAATGGCATTTCCTGTCCTGATGGATCCACGACAACAGTATAATTATCAAAAGAAGGCGGTTTAAATAATACCCATACAGTGTCACACTGTCATACCATGTTAACATGACCTGGAGCGGATATATGCCGTTTTGGAAGAGACGTTCCCGGCACTGGTGAACAGAAAACCCGTTCTCCTACAACAGGACAATGCTCGGCCTCATACCGCGCGAACGACACGGGCAAAACTCCTGGAACTTGAGGGCATCTTACTGATGCAAAACCCAGCATGAAATCCGTCCTTTACCCTGTCGGTAAATTACTTGTTCCTGTCCATGTCCCAGTTCTTTCGCGTGTGGCCCTTCGACAACCAGGAGAAGGTGGCAGCTGGGGTAAAGGAGGTCTTTGCCTAGAAAGTCAAGAAATGGTACAGCCACAGAATCGAAGAACTGGAAGACAGATGGCTAAAGACGATGCAACACGATTGCCTATACATTGCATGCTCATCAGCTTTCGTCGTAAAGGTACGTATGAAGACATAAATAGTTCCAAATATTGCAAACCTTTCGACTCAGCCTCCGCATAGGGTGAGTGTTCTAATAAATGACCAGTTAAGAGTCACAACATCAATATTTCCTGATTACTGTATGAAATTCAATCACACTCAAATAGAACATTCTGTAAAAAGACGTCTAAAAGGGTAATAGAATACTGCTAACATGTTGGTTTCTTTCTAGCTGCAGAGAGAAAGTCAGAATAAAGAAGACAACTTCCTCTTACCTTGAACCCCAGAGAATGACCATTTCTTTCCAGTTATTGACTACTCTGGCACCAAAAAATGACCGCAGGCAGAAATTATTAAAATATGTTGCTTAAACCAATGTAAATTTTAATGTTTTTGCCCTTTAACACGGTGTTCCTATAAAGTCAGCCTCAGAGTAATTTCTTCTGGTTTAACCTCTATTAAAATGTAGAAATGTTACTAATAATGTTCATTCAAATTAAATTTAGAAGGATCAACTTGGGAAAGAGGAAAATCAGTCTACCTATAAACAAAACCTAAGTTTGATCCAGATTTAAAACAAATATAATTTATTAACATTTATGCAAAACTACGAGCAGCCTATCCTGTATATTCTATCAGGAACTTGGAATTCATAACAAATATAATTATAATTCGGAATTGTTTAAAATTTCATAATGAGCAGAATACATATCATTACAGGCTACATCACTAATTATCCATTTCCGGAACTTTGAAAACACAAGACCCTTTTGCAAATATCTCAGGCTCTTTAATGCGCGCTATTATATTGGTATGGGTGTACCATATTTGTTCAAGGTTTTTGGCCATTTTCATTTATCTTGTTAGGTCTTTGCCATTACTTTAACTTCGGATTCAGTACTATCTTTTTGGCACCACTATTCCTATAAAATATTTCCCCTCATATTTAACAATAATATAATTATTTTCATTGAAATGAATGTAATAAACGTCATTTCTGGCAGAGCGAGTTGCAAACAGCTGAAAATCAAGTCTACATCAAGAGCAAGTGACGTTGCATCTGAATCTGTCTCAGTTTCACTCTCACAATTATTGCGTTTTCTTATATATTTTTCTTAGGATGAATTTTTGGTTTTTTCTTTCCTCTCTTTCTTCTTACATTGTTTGCTTTGCACTTTCTTTCTCTTCCTTTTCTCCTGATTTCTTGTCATAGTATTTCTTCCATTTTTCCGAAGTCACAGCAAAATGAATTTCTTCCGTTTTTATTTTCTTCTTTCCAATAACGTTTTCATTTCCATATTTTTAAGAGAGTAAGTGATTACTCCAAACATTAGTGACACATTTTGATCTAAACGATTTATGTGGAACAGCGGCAGGGCTTGTAGATGATCACCGAAGTACATTAGTATAATTATCACACTCATGAAGAACTGCAATAGGGATATTATTTGATACATACTAATTTGACTTCCATTGTTTACACTATCACGTACAATAATACTTTCTTGACACGTATTATCTTCTGTTGAAGCAGAAATGTTGACCGGTCTGTCCGCTGTCATACTTAGGACATGCGAAGAACTGTTAAGGGGAATTTTGGGTTGTATTGTTTTCCACAGAGGAAACAATACTTTTTCTGTTAATGGTTCTATTCCAGTTGCCTGTTTCCGTAAATGATTCCAGCATATCTAGAGGTATCTCCTTCTCTGTCACGTTGAGTGAAAAACTGTATTCTTCTGTATTTCCATGTCTATTGGACTCTTATCCTTGACTGAATAACTCCTTTCGTCTAATTGAAATGCATTTAATATTGTCGACCCCATCAAATCAAAAGGGAATAATGAACGCACTTCAAAAGCTCTCTTGATGGTATCAGCTTTCGATGCTTCCTGATAAGCTTCGCTGAACGAAATAGCAAAACTAACTTTTGAAACTAGTCTTGAAATTTTTCTTGTTTGTGCTTCCTGATAACCTTTATCCACTTGCTTTTCAGAGGTTCAAAGATTGTCACATCACAAGGCTGTAGAATATGCGTGGCGTTTGGTAGAAGGCAAAATATCATAATTTGCTTTTTTACACAGAATTGGTACAGCTCCTAATTTATTTGGGACTTACGTCCATCCAGAAGTAAAAGTGTGCGGAACTCAGTTTATTTAGTAATAGATCATGGATAAAACACATTTGATAATTACATTTATGGTTGTCAAAGACAGTTATCATTTATGGTTTTTCAGGTCATTCCTTCAAGTGACGTTAAGACCACTAAACGTAGCCCGAATGAATTCGCTTTAGACACATTTTCCCCACTTCTTAGACAGAGAATGTATTCGTCTGAGCTGAGTTCTGATTATTTTGATAACCCCGAGTAACTCGTTTCAAAACTTTAAAGGATTAAAGTGCATGTTGGAAAATAGAAAATTTAAAGACCAACTACTTTCCATAATGTTTGAAATCACAAGGGCGTATTTGAAATAACAAAAATAATGGTATTGATACTTCTAAGAGGTACTTATAGCTGCTACTGCTACGAAGTTTTTCAATTATGACCGCATAACAATTCCACGCTTCTTGCCTTCGGTTGCAGAAAATTAATTGGACAGATTATTAAAGAACCTGAAAGTAACATACACGTAAGTGCCAGAAAAACTGGTACAGACGAGCTTATTCAAAATACAAAGCAACGTCACCTATGCCTGTCCGCAGTTGCGTCCACCAGTGCGTATATAAAGCGATAGACATCCTTGCCAGCTGTCAGAGCTGTTTCGGCATGAGAATTACGAGCAATAACGATTTAAGCGATTTTCAACGTGGTGCCATAGTTGGCGCTCGTGAGATGGGCCATAGTATTTCCGAGTTAGAAACGAAGTTCGGTTTTTCACGGACGACCATTGCAAGGGTGTACCGTGGCTAAAAGAATTCCGGCAAAACCTTAAACCTACCATACAAGTGTGGCCGTAAAAAGACATTAGGTGAACGTGACCATCATCGGCTGTGAAGAATCATTTCACGCGATAGGCGTGCAACACTCTCGCAGGTCTCATCGGAATTCAATGCCGGAGCCTCAGCAAGTATGAACGTACGGACCGGGCATGGTACAGTGCAGGATATGGGCTTTGGGAGCCGACGCCCAACTCGATTCCCCCTTGATGGGTGCACGACACAGAGCTATGCGCTTCGCTTGGGCACGGCAACACCGCCACTGGACACTTGCTGACTGGAGACAAGAAGCTTGGTCTGACGAGTCGCGTTTCGAAATGTATCGGGCAGATAGAAGGATTCGTGTGCGGCGCAAACCACATGAAGCCATAGATCCCGCCCGTCAACAGGGAACTGTACCGGCTGGTGGGGGCTCCGCACTGGTATGGGGTGTGTTTAGCTGGATTTCACTGGGAACCCTGGTTTGTCTACAAACGTCTGAGACCAACCATCCCTAGGTACGCATCCTTTATGACGATGTACACCCGTTCATGTCCTGCATTCATGCTGATGGGTTGGGCTTGCTCCAATACAACAATGCACCTCCACACAAGTGTCGGGACGCCACAATATGGTTAGAGGAGCATTCATCTGAGTTTGGGGTGTTTCCATTCCCACCCAAGTTCCCAGATCTGAACGTGATAGAACACATTTGGGACGCCATACAACGTGCTATCGAACACAGGAATCCGAGACCTCGGAATACACCAGAACTGTGGAACGATCTGCAGGAAGTTTAGTGTGCATTGCCTACAGCATATTTCCAGAAGCTAGTGGACTCCCTGCTCCATCGTATACTGCTGGCCACCCAAGATACAACACCAAGAAGGAAGAATCCGATTTGCCTAAAATTAGCAGCACGGGTCGCTTGCGAGAGGACATGCAAACGATTAGCATTGCAGGGCATATACAAAACATGTGCGCCCAGCACACCACCGAGAAGCACTTTAAGAAGGGTTCACAGAAGGCGGGTGTATGTAGTGGTAGTGTGTTGTGCTGTCGGACCAGTGCGTGGGAAGCTTCCTGATGTTTCATCGCAGAATACGGCAGTCATTTCAGCACGTTTCGGAGTTTGGCAGAGGACGAATAGTGGCTTATCGTGACAGCGGTTTATCGTACCGAGATATCGACACCCGTGTGGGACGACATCCAGCCACAGTGAGGTGAGTATGGATTCGGTGGGTGCAGGAGGGACAGACGGACGGACCGGCGTGAGCAATTGGCGCAGCCGGGGCACACCACCTACCGAGAGGACCGGCATGTTTTGCGGCGGGCATTGAGGCTCGCACCGCCACATCACGAACGTTTGCGCAGGAATTATGGTGTGTTGCGCAAAAACCTGTGTCAGCACGCACCGTTCGACGTCGTCTGCAGGAGCGGGGACTTGTCGCACGGAGCCCATTGCTCCGATTACCATTGACGTTACACCACCAGCGAGTGCGGCGGCAGTGGGCCGTTGAACGCCGCACCTGGACTACGGAATGACGCGACATTGTCTTCTCTGACGAATAACTCTTCTGCCAGCAACACTACGATGGTCGGATCCGCGTGTGGCGGCACCGCGGCGAGAGACTGTATGACGCCCGCATTATGCATCACCATGCCGGTCCGTCGTCTGGCGGACCCCTCTGGTACGCATTGCCAGGACACGCAACGGCCACAACTACATCTCCGACGTTTTGGAGCCTGTAGTCCTTCCTTACCTGCAGGACCAGACAGCGGCTACGTTTCAACAGGACAATGCGTGCACGCACGTGGCACGCATCGTGCAACAATTCTTCACGCCCCACCAGGTATCCCTGCTGCGGTGCCCCGCCTGTTCTCCCGATATGTCGCCCATCGGACACCTCTGGTCGCTGATCGGCAACCGAGTGGCCTGGCAAGAACCACCCGTGGCAACGCATGATGAACTGTGGCAACGTGTGGAAACAGCCTGGTTGGTTGGTTGGTTGGTTAGTGGATTTTAGTGGCGCAAGGGCCAGGTTTGGCCAAAGAGCGCCAGACAAAGAACTATCAGCCACAGAATTTTAAAAGCATGGAAAATGAGTAAGAGTAGACAGGCTTGGTAAAAGTTGAAAAAGAGTATGATGAAAGCTGTGAAGACAAGGTAGTTAATCAGATTTATAAAAAAATCACTAATTGAGAAGGACGAACCGTCACTCACCTCCCCCCACACTCCTCTGCAATGCTGGCAGAGGGCGGGGACGAACTGTCACTCTCCCCCCCCCATGTTCCTCTGCAATGCTGGTTGAGGCTGGGGAAGAACTGTCACTCTCCTCCCCCCATGTTCCTCTATAATGTTGGTTGAGGGTGGGGACCTAGCAGAGGCCGAGACAGTTGGATGGACACTGCACACCTTTGCGGATTGAGGGCCGGGTCTTCCACACGTGCAGGCTGTCTGCTGGGAACCGGAAGAGTCGGTCGTCTTCAAAAGAGAAGGCGCAGACTCAGCTGGTCGAATAAGCTGGAGCTCGGTGAAATCCACCTGTGTCGCTTGTTCAACTGTAGATCGCTTGGCGAGTGCGGCGAGAGCTACAGGGCGCGGAACAAAGGGCTGCACGTGTGGTGGCAGAGACTTAACTACTGCGGCAAAACTACGCTGTCGGGTGGTGGGTATACCCAACTTGGCCTTGGCAGCAGGGTACGAGAGGCCTTCCAGGGTCTTGAGGCGCTGGATCGCCATCTCGGTTGGTTGGTTGGTTATTAGATTTTAATGGCGCAAGGGCCATGGTTGGCCAAAGAGCGCCAGACACAAGACAAACAGACAAAAAAAAAAAAAAACAGGGCATAAATCGCAGAATCTGGCTGACCAAGTAAAACCGAACCATGAGTACAAAGGAAGGGCCAAAAAAGACAATGAAACAAACAGTATGAAAAACATGGTACAATGGTGAGAAACAAGCCGATTAAGTAAAACTGAGGAATGAGAATGATAAAACACATTACGAAATCGAACACAACTACACAAAGGATGAGTCACTCTCCTCCCCCACACACTCCAAGATAATGCTGGCCGAGGGCGAGGACGAACTGTCACTATCCTCAACCTCATGTTCCTCTGCAATGTTAGGTGAGGCTGGGGACGAACTGTCACTCTCCTCCCCCCGATGTTCCTCTATAATGTTGGGTGAGGGTGGGGACCTCGCTGAGTCCGAGACAGTTGCAATGTTGGTCAGGTGGACCGTGGCAGGTGGATGGACACGGCACACCTTTGCGGATTGAGGGCCGGGTCTTCCACACGTGCAGCCTGTCTGCTGGGAACCGGAATAGTCTGTCGTCTTCAAAAGAGAAGGCGCAGACTCAGATGGTCGAATAAGCTGGAACTCGGTCAAATCCACCTGTGTCGCTTGTTCAACTGTAGATCGCTTGGCAAGTGCGGCGAGAGCTACAGGGCGCGGAACAAAGGGCTGCACGGGTTGCGGCAGAGACTGAACCACTGCTGCAAAAGTACGCTGTCGGTTGTTGGGAATACCCAACTTGGCCTTGGCAGCAGGGTACGAGAGGCCTTCCAGGGTCTTGAGGCGCTGGATCGCCATCTCGTCCTTCCATTTCATACAGTTGCGGGAGTAAGCTGCATGGGCCTCACCGCAGTTAACACAGCAGGCCGCAGAAGTGCTACCTTCCCCGTCATGTTCACTGGAGCCACAATTTGCGCAACGAGCGGAACTCTTACAGAAACGTTGTGAATGCCCGTACCTCTGGCACCTGAAACAGCGCAGAGGACTGGGAATGTACGGGCGAACTCCACAGACCAAGTAGCCAGCCTTGATTTCGGTCGGAACTTTCGGTTAGTTAAAAGTCAAGATTACATTTTTAGACTTAATCAAGGAACCGTCGCGCCGGAACATCATACGACGTGCAGCAATAACACCTTGATCTGCAAGTTCAGTCACCAATTCGTTTTCACTGCATGGCAAGAGATCAAACTCCGAAATAACACCACGAGAGGTGTTAAGAAACGGGTGAGGGGTCACTTTTACAGGAATGCCTTGAAGACTAGTGAGGTGCAGAAAAGTGTTACTCTGAGAAACACTGCAAGTTTGGACAAGCAGGTCCCCAGAGCGAAGCTTCCTCACAGACTTCAAGGGGCCAACCGCAGCGTCCAAAGCTTTAGAAATGAAAAAGGGAGATCTGGTGGACAGTCTCTCATTCGGATCGATGGATTCTACAAGTAAGTGTGTAGCATGCGTAGTCACAGAAATCGAGGAGAGACGACGCTTCGGAGCGACTGGTACAGCTGCCGAAGAAGAGGTTCCACATTCTTGGTCCAGGTCTAAAGACCGTTTAAGGGTATAAGACTTGGTAGGTTGAGAAGACGAAGGAGATTCGTTGTCAACGATCAGTTTCTCAGTTGACTTAAATTTGGAGGTTTTGTTCTTGTTTTTACCCATGGAAAAAAGCAGGAAGATTCGTCTGCAGACTACTCCACCCACCACCGAGCCCTACAAGGGAGAACTGGAGGTCTGCAAGCCAAGAAAATGACGCTGGACACAGTTCTGGAGCTTATACGTTGCAGATATATTCCGTTGGCTGTGATCACACGCACTCGGCGGACACTTCGGCCTCCGGGTACCGTCATGCCAACGCCTTTGGCATGATCCCACAGCCCCCGGGCTCACCCTGCCGTGCTATACGACAAAAAGCCGCTAGAGCCCTGCACACAACTTGGTACAAGACTTCTGACTAGAGGTGGGTTAGTCTCTAGCCTCCCGTTTACAGCGAAGCCGGGGTCGAAGAGGAGTGTTGGTACACAGGAGGCACTTAACCGGTCTCCTGCAACCTCAGCCGCCAGACATCCCATTTCCGCCTCGCGGGTCTCCGCACGCGGCAAACATGCAGGTAGGTCTAGCACCCAAACCAGCTAAAAGGAAAAAAAGTAATCCAAAGAAGACAAATCCTGGCAGGGAACCTAAACGGAATCTCAGCAACCTACGAACTGAGCGGTTAATATAAATCAGTTAGTGGTGGAGGGTAACAAAACCACAAGACCGGGGTGTTAGTACATAACGTGGTAGCGATTACGTAGAGAACACAACACGGGCAATTAGCCAGTGGAGAAAATAAATAAAAACGAAAAAGCGAGACACAAGACCAGCTAGGGATCGTGGGGCCGCAACTCCCCAACAGCTGGATGAACAGCCGTCCCTGCAAACACCAACAGCACCAAAATAAGAAAAACAAGCTGTGGCATGACAGCAGATGTTGACCAGTCACAAGGTCAGCTCGGGCCGTGGGGGCGCCGCTCCCCAAATAACTGGAAAACCAGTTATCCCCGTGCGGGGGAAACAGCCTGGACCCACATACCCCAAGCCCACATGCAAAGTAATTTTTGTTTGATTCCGCGGCGTGCAGCGGCCGTTATTGCCAGCCATGAGAGCCACGCGAACTATTGATGTCTGCGTGTTCCGCAAGTCGCACGGGCCTGTAAGCTCAATCGTTTCATCTTTGTATCTGTTGTTATGTGTCCAGTAAATCTGGCTTTGCTATCTCGTAACCTTCTTGGTGTTGCATTTTGGGTCGCCAGCAGTGCATTTCTGCTGTCCTGCGCTCCCTGAGGGACCTGCCAAGTATTAGAATGGTGTACCAGTTTTTGTGGCACTTCTGTGTACACTAATAGAATATTTGAAGCCCAATGAAGAGCGCACTTCCATATCAAGATAAAGAAATCAGGAATAAAAAAAAATAGTATTATGTTTGAATGTAATTTATTTTACCAAGAAAACACTGAGATCAAATTTCATTGTATTTGGTACATACACTGAAGAGCCAAAACAATGGGACAATAGCGTCTTTATGCAAATCAAACTGCAGGTCAATTATGGCGTTTGTGAAAATCTTGAAACATAAATAGCACCTGCTATAGGGCTCTGGTAATCAATGTTTGTTCTTAAAAATGGCAAAAGCAGCAGACATAGTTAAGTTTGACATATGCGAGAATTGAAATGGCCAGTAAAATGAGCTAGAATATTTCCGAGAGGGCAAGTCATGTTGGAATTTTTCGCTCAGCCACAGTTGGTGCATTCAAAACTTTATCCCGGGAGGGAGAAACCACAAACAGCAGACAAGGTGTGAAGGAAACCATGCCCTTCGATGCTAGATGTGAGCGAAAGCCATCCGGTTGGCACGAGTAATACAAGGAATAAACACTACGGCGCAACGTACTGGGAGTTTGAATGCTGGTACCGGGAGTAATGTGTCACAACACACAGTACGTCGATCCCTGCTGAAAATGAGGCTGCGTAGCGACAGATGGCTTGCGGTGTTCATGTTATCCCCGTTTATTTGTCGAAAATGATTACAATTGAGAATGGAGCATCAACACTGGAGCTTGGATGATTGAAATAAGGTAGTCTGTTCCGATGAATCGTTTCCTGTTGACCATATGAACGGTGACGTACGTGAGCGTCTTTTATTTCAGGAAATATTGGTACCAGGATGCACCGTGGGACAAAAACAAGCTTGCGGAGGAAGGGTAATGCTTTGAGAAGTGTTCCGAAAGGGAAACCATGCGAGCCATTAATGTGCGGGAAGCTCTGACGTCGTCTTCCACCTACCTAAACATAATTGCAGAGCAGGTATGAATTTTCCTGGCTATGGTATTTCCCCACTGGTAGCACAATGCCGTGTCCCACGCTGCCGGAACGTTCGAGTAATATTCGTAGAACATGGAGAAATACTCTAGGTATTGTTCTGGCGTCCAAATTCCCCAGACATAATTCCATTCGGTGATCTGTGGTTTGTGTTGGAACAGCTGATCCAATCTACGGTGGTTCAAATACGTAACTCATAAGAGTTAAATGGTAAGGTGTTGCTACCAGGTACTACAAGACACCTTTGGAAATCTTGCATCATTCACGCATGGAAGCCGAGGAGCTATTTCGGCTACACGTTGAGGAACAACATCGTATTAGGCTAGAGGTAATTATCTTTTGGTTCTTTGTCGTATATTTTTTCATGTCATTAGAATCATCACCTGCTTGCACAATGACTTGAGTTCCATTGTATACGACTTTTCAGTAGTAAATTTCCTTAAGATTCCAACTACAGTACAGAAAGGAAAAGGCTACTTCATGGAAGCAAAATATTCAGTTGCATATGGTACGGCACGAACTTTCTGTATGTTCAAAGGTGTATCTCAAGCTGTATGACATCCCTCGGAAGAACCAATGCAGGGTAGATAATTTCTTGCTTTAGGCGCGGACTAATAATTATAATATTTTTAATCATAATAATAACGGTATGGTTCTTTTACTGCTTGCTTTGTACTCGTACATTGCCGTTTGCTCAATTTTTTGACTTCAGGTTACGATTGTTATGCAGTTAAATTGGAAATACCAGTACCAGTTTTACGGACTAAGGAAATTTTGGGGAGACTAAGTTGTTATCAGTGTAACAGATATTAAAAATTACATGTACAGTCAGCAGAAGAAAAAGAGGGATAGGGGTGATGGGCAGTTAACATGGGCATCCCCAGCGCAAAGTGGAACATACCCAATCCTCACGCAACTGGTAAATAAGCGGACAACGGCACTTCCAAACAATGTCTAGAAGACGCGGAACAGGAATGGGTACGCCTTGTGATCTGAATGACTTTGAACAAGGCCGCTTTCTAGGCACCAAACAAATAGGTCATTCTATCGCTAAAGTGGGCGAACCCTATGATTGTTTCATCGTTGCACCAGCGAAAAGGAAACAAGGTGCAGATGATTCCACCTAGAAACATGAGATCTGAGAACAAGAAGTGTGTAACGAAATTCCCTTACCTTTATTAAATAACAACGAGTTGACTTAAGTTAAATACTGGGATACGGGAATTTGATTGATAATTTGAAGATTTTTTGAAAATAATCTAGATAGATTTTTCTTAGTGAGTAATAAAGTGACGTTTCAGAAACAAGTGTTTCGACATATGGAATCAGCACATTCACTGTTCAATGCATATTGAAATATAAATTCCTCCTGTCGAGTGATTCTGGTAGATGAGTCATCATAATTTGTTGTGCGGTACGAAGGATGTCATTCTAGTATTTCAGCAGCTGGCAAGTGATAAAACTGCTACAACACACATATCTAACGCAGAACAAATGGGCAGTCCTTAAGGGAAAATCGTGCCATCACTCACGTTTGAATGCTAGAAGGTAGGTGAAAGTCCCATTTTAGTACTTCCGTTGACGTGTATTATAAAACATACAAACTCTTCCATACCGGAACAAGATTACTTTGGCGCAGATCACTTGCTGTCTGTTTGTTTTCAGTTTTTGGGACAGTGAATTAGAAATTCTAAGAGGTATTTAAGGCTACAAATTATTTACCCTTATACATTTTGGGCGACAGGTTCCAAGTAAGGCACACAATAAACAGAGCGATTAAAAATACTCAAGCTTTCTTCCAAATGAACGAGAAAGAAAAGAAGGAACCTAAGTACTTAGAAATGGGAAAGGTCCACTGAGAATTCAATATTCTTAGTTACAAAATAATTATGTTTTTCCAGATGCGGTGACCTGCAATACTTTTTGTTCTCCCCAGAAAATATTGCCAGCCGGCTGACATTGTAAAGTAACCGATTAGGGGCCGTGCAATATTTCGGATATAAATTATAAGATTTTCTATTACTTATAAGCGCGACTCAAGTGATCTAGAGCAAACATTAATTACATAATTTGCCTTATGCTAATTTAATGATAATTTGTGCCACAAAAGATATAAAAATTTTAATATTGGCTAACTTTATATTTTTTTAGCTGAGAAATTCAACACATCTACATGAACACACTAAATGCAACAATTAAGGTATATTTTTATAAAAAAGTAGAAGGATTTAATAAAATAAAAAAAGTTAGTAGAATTCATTTAAAAACAGAGAAAAATGTTGAAATCCTTATGTGTATTCATTTTAACACAATATTAATATATTATATATTAATTCTTCTCTTCGTCTTAGAGGCACAGTTGTCTTCAGCATTTTCGTAATCAGACTTTTGGATCTGGTCAGTCTAGTGAAATCAGCATCAGATTATTGAGTGTGTTCAGCTTCATGCAATTCCTTAAAGAGGTTTTTTTTCTTCTTTGAGTAGAAAATCATCTTTAACATTCACCTGTGCTTACAGCTATTGCCAGTCCAATAGCAGCTAATTTTGCTAAATTTGGAAATGTTGTTTTTTTATGCTGAAGTGTTGTTTACATGTTAAGCATTACTTGTTTAGAATTCAAATTTTTGTATTCGTATCCTTTAAACAATTTTAATGCAACTGCCTATTTTCTCTTACTATTTTCATAGTTTATTTTCATAGTTTAAGATTGCAGGTCTTCTATTTTTAGAATAATGTTCAAAAAGAATATCAGAAGCCTCATTTTTGCATGTATCTCTCGACCGAAAACTCTTGAAAAACAGGAAATGATTGTCCTATCTGGAAATCGTGCTTCTAAGTGGTTAATAAGTGTGTGTATGTATTTATCATAGATTGCAGTCATAAAAGCAATAGCATTAACATCTGAACAATCAATACGAATGTCTGACAATTCACCTGCAATATGTAGATGGAGATTTTTAAAAAGATTAGGAGGGGTATATTTCAATTACATAATGGATAGTTTTGTGTTTTGTAAGATGGGGTCTATTTCTGTTAAATTAACATGCCTTTGCCAAACTTTAGACAATTCATACAAACGTGGTAGCACATCCGAAAGCATCATAAGTGAAACTATGAAATTGCACAGTATGTTCTCATATATTTCCTTAAACCTTCAGCTTTAAAGTCATTTCTTTCAGTGGCCTCTTTCGAGTGTAGTAGTGACACTCAACAAGGATTATCTTAAGGACTGAACTGCAAAGTCAACAAACAGCCACCTGGAGTCAATAACTATTTTAAATTTAATATGATGACTGTTCAGTATATTTTGGATTTCGGTTGAACCAGCCATCGTAGCGGAGGAATTTCGGAACAATAAAAACAGTTGTCTTAAGATTTCATTGAATTTTAAGTAAGGTACCTCAGTGGCTGCTGGGGCACTAGCAAGAACCAGGCGGTGGTTTATTTCATGGCATTTGCCCATGAGTCCATCTGTTTCATCTTCTAGTTGTTTTGTTACTCCTCTGTGCTTGCCAATCATGAGAGCTGCTCCATTATATCCAACGCTCACCAAGTTAGAAGTTTCCAAAACTATATCCTATTGTTTCCATAATTTCTTAGTTATAGTTTCAGCTTTGCCATCAATGATATTATAAGTTATTATGAAACTAACACTACTATCCTTCTTAAGTGGACCAACATATTTAATATGTATAATAGGCTGTTTCAAAATTGAAATGTCTGTCGTTTCATTACACAGACCGATGAAATAATCTGCTGAATGCGCATTATTTAGTATTTCACATCTAATTTTTTGAGCTAAAATGTCAAGAAATTCTTGCATCATCTTTTCCGAAGCATAACGTGCATTTTTTCCAATAACAAGATGGTCTAAGTATAATTATTAACACAGCAATCCGACATCGCCGAATTGACTGTAATTACTGTTTCACACGTGAATTAAATCACATCAGAAAACTTGAAACAGTAATTACAGTCAATTCGGCGATGTCCGATTGCTGTGTTAATTATCATGACGTATTTACCACGTGTTATGAGAAGGATATTTCTTCAACTCTGAATGGTCTAAGTATGTACAACGCATAGCCTTACAATGTTCAAGCAATTTTTCATGCAGTGTAGTGTGTGGTAATTCGGTTTTTTCCAACCAATACATAGATTTTCAAGATCCCACAAAAGCATCTCTCTGCAAGTTATTCAAAATTAACATTGATCGTTCAATTTACCCTAATCCAGTTTCTTCAAGTATACGTTTTTTAATATTATCTGAATAGGAATCAATGTGAAACTTGCTGTGTTCACGGTCAATTAAACTTTATTTTAGAAGCGTTCTGCCCGGTATAGTCACCCAAGTCACTTCCTTGTTTGTGGGTTGTATCTTTCCATATTTTATAAACGTGAAACATACTATTCTATTATCTTTTACAAGTAACCAATTCGACTAACCATCTTTCAGGAAGTTCTTGTGTAAACTTTATTTTCTAAGCGTTTTGCACGGTATAGTTACCAAAGACACTTCTTTCCTTGTGGGTCTTATTTTTCAATAGTTTATAAACGTGAAACACATCATTCTATTATCTTTTACAAGTAACCAATTCGACTAACCATCTTTTAGGAAGTCCTTGTGTAAACTTTATTTTCTAAGCGTTTTGCACGGTATAGTCACCCAAGTCACTTCTTTGCTTGTGGGTCATATCTTTTCATATTTTATTAACGTGAAACACATCATTCTATTATCTTTTACAAGTAACCAATTCGACTAACCAACCTCTAGGAAGCCCTTGTCTGAACTTTATTTTCCAAGCGTTTTGCACGGTATGGTCATCCAGGCATTTCCTTGTTTGTGGGTCTTTCCATATTCTATGCACGTGAAACACATCATTCGATTATCTTTTACAACTAACCATTTACAACTAACCACCCTCTAGGAAGTCCTTGTCGGAAATCGCTGCCTCTGTTGTTGATTTAGTGCTTTGATGTTTCTTAAAGAAACTTAACAGGGCCGTTTTCTGATTTGAATTCTTGCCCATTATTAAGTTATTTTATTGCAGTGAATATCATTGCATATACTGCACCTAACAACCTTGATTAACAATAAGCCAGGAACAAAATTGAAGTAGGTTTGCATTCCGCACTATAAACTATGAGATATCAGTACATCGCTGACGTGCTGCTATCTATCGTCATTCTAGGACAATTTCCGAGTATAATAAAATTTTTAAAACAATCCATGTTTCGGTTGGAATCGTTGTTTCTTCAACGTATCGGGTCCTGTAGCATCGAGGAGAACTCCATGTTCAAAAATGAGACAGCGAAAAACCCACCAGTTCATGATATTGAAAGAAAATATTCCTTGCCTCTTTATGAGAATGCAACAAAGAAAATTTCATTTACTTCATACAGAAAATTTTCCAGTAGATTACGCTTTTGCACTAACATGTCATGAAAACTTGATGTCTTTTTCGATGTATCAGATCCTGTGACTTTGCGGAAAAGAACTGAATTTTCAGGGACGAAACATCGAATAAAACACCCGAAATAAAAACGATAATTCATAACATAGAAAGATAATTACTCCCTTAGTGGAACGTAGTCTGAAGGGATTTATATTTCGACTTTTAATTATCCTTTTTACACTGTTCAATTTAATACTTTTTCATATATATTATATTATTTTATTTTTTTAATTGTATGCTTATATTTATATCATGGAATATTTAAATTGTTTCAAAAACCACTTTCTCGAATAATTATTCCAACGGAGATGAAGGTTCAATTTCGTTAACGAAATTGTCGTATTTTCTCAGAACACTGGTGTGAGGTCTTCATCCCCGTCATCAAATGGTTGTTCCTTGGAAATCAACACACCGGAAGATCTTCGGAGTACAAAATACAGGCAAAAATATTTTACAGGTTCACCGCAGAAAAGACACACATTTCGTGAAACACCGGAGCTCTAACACATTTCATGGGAAACTACGCGCTCAGAGGGGAGCGATTGTAATGTCAGAGTAGAGAAGTGAGCACAGCTGTGCTGCCATGTATCGTCCATTTTAAAAACTAACTCAGGGATGAACACGTCCTCCTTATAAGAATGCAACAAAGAATTTTACGTCATCACTAAAAGGTTCTTTCGCAATTTCAAATATATGTCATGAAAGCTCGATGTTTTGTTAATGTGTCAGCTCTTGTAACAGACAAGACAAAACATCGATGCTCAAAGACATCAACTTTTTTTTCCCGTGCCTACCTATATGTGCATAGGTTGGTTAAGTACCGAGCAAGCTGAGTTCTACAGATCTTTTTGTGGGCAATCAAAATTCCTGCCGTACTTGGCGTACACTCCTGTCTCACTGACCTCGATAGTACAGTTTTTTCGATTTAACATGAATCGTGATCCGTGGGCAATACCTTACGATACTTAGCGAATCGCTTAAATTTTAGTTGGGCAGTTAGTAAAATCAGCCGGGCGGCGCGCCCATTAGGTATGTCCTAGGGAGAACATTGTAATGTGTGGAATTGCAAAGTGCCTAATGCAGTTATTTTTTAAGACCTCACGGACACCGTGAACAGATCAAAGGGCAATAAACAGTTGCATAACCCTGATTCAAGGCCACTGGTTCCATACAAGTGAGAGAACCGATGTCAGAAGACAAACATACCATATACGCTTCATCAGGGACTCGAACAGGAGATTACTTGAACAAAAGGACAGAATGTAGCGCTTTGTCTACTGCGTCGAAAACAATTCGTATTTTCGTGACGCAAATTCATTTTCCGAATGTAGAAGCCTATTTAAAGGCGAATTTGGTTACCTTACTAATTTCCTCGGCATGATATCTAGTCTTCTGAAAAACAGTAGATAAAACTTATTTCATTGCTATTTTACTGGTAACAAATTCAAAAATATTTTTTATGGAACTATACCTGAAAGCATTACTAGAAATACATTATTACATTTTACATGATGGATAGTAATGCATTGGAAACATGCACCACTTATTTTTTCTTTAGAAGAATACTGTTTTGTAAAAATTATAATTAGAAATTCGGAGAAACATTTTGGAGCTATATCGTCTTCAAAAGAGTACTAAGAGGAGCCCTCTTCTATCTCTACTTTGATATGAGCTCGAGTTCCATTCGACATAAGGCATGGGTGGAACATTTGTGATATGGTACAGGCTTTGCTCCTTCCATTGAGCCAGTACCTTAAACTCTTCATGTTTCATTAAATATCGTTATCTCAGTTGCTCTCTCTTATGGTGGACGTTTAACCCCTTAACCAAAAGAAACAAGAAATGAAAGTCGATGTTGAATTTTTTTAGATATTTAAAACAATCTGTATTACTTTTTACAACTAATTAATCAGAGAATACAGGACCACCGCATTTCAGTAAACAAGTCTTTTGACTTCATCTTTATATAAGAAAGAAGGAAGTCTGGTGAATTACAGTTATTCTGCTGCGGAATAGGTAGAAATTTAGTGACGGTTTAAGCTGTGGCTCACTTTATCGCTAAATCGCTATAGAGACAATAATTTTGTGAAAAAAACTTAAGACTCATCAAAAGAAGCTAACGAAAAAATTTTTTCAGAACACGAATCTAATAAGACAAATCTCTTACGCAGTGAACAAATCTGGATGTGTAAATGTTTAATAAAAAATAAAAAATAGAAATTACTAATAGTGTTCGGTTGTTTTGCCAGCACATCATTTTCCATGAGTGGCATATTAAACAGTGCTATGCTGTACAAATAAAATCATAGCAGAAATTTACTGTCAGGGAAAAGAATGATGTCCATTCAAATGTCACATTTTTTTTAATTCCATTATCAGCATTCAACTTTTAAAAAAATGACCTTAGTAACATATTATTTTTTGTTTGGGGGTTTAACGATAACCGTGAGCAACTCAATGGGCTATAAGTAGTCGGTCAGTGTCGTGAGACAAACACAACATCCATGCCTCACCGGTATACGAACCCGGACCCATCTTGGACGAGTGATCAGAAGCCATCGCGTAGAAACTGCGCTAACGGGGCGGCACATATCTTTGAGTTTGGCATAACTGGTCGTTATTCAGTTTATTTGAATTGGTGGCACTAAAGTATTTGCCATAAACAACTATCAAAATTATATAATGCTATTCCCATGACAGATAGAATTTAGATTAAAACAAGAACAGAAACTTATCATACTGTTGCAAATAATTGGTACGAAACATTTGGTCATTTTGATCAACCCGCCACTTTCGCGCTTTCTTACGATGGGCATCTGCAACTTTACGAACATTAGGTTTCATATTAAGGAATCTCAAGAAAAAATGTTTATCTCTGCACGTGCAGTTTGATTAATTCTAAAAGAGTATCAGAAAAGGTCTTAATTATTTGAACACAGAATATCTTTACAAAATGTTTAACTAATAACATAATATTTTGCCTATAATTACTGCAGTACCATTACCACTGCGGTACCACCCGTTGTTTCACACACCAGCCATATTGTTCGCTTTGAGCCGGGAGGAAAGTTACTCCTCCTGCGCTAACCATAAACTGCACCCCTCGGTAATAGGAACCGGCTTGTAATGATTGGTAAGTTCTGGAATTTCTGCTTTATGTTAAAAAATTTCACAGCAGTAGGTAAAAAGGTAATCTTGTTCCGTATTGCATAATAACAAAAATAACACTGGTCAACAAACAAAAAAAAATTCTGGCCTAGACATTTGCAGCTGTTTCAGACTAATTTCAGGGTGCTGATTCCAAATTTGATCTCAGATTCGCTCTATCACATTTCATTTGTATGCTATCGGCATACCCCATTTTCATTGATTTTACCCGAAATTAACTCTTTGTCACTAGTTGTTGCGAGTCAGTGACTGCTTTAGTGTTAAAATATGGTGTTGTATTTTTAGGATAGTGTGTTTATAATATCATTTTGTGTAGATATCCACATTTATTTATTATTTTGCTTCTGCAGGTCGTGATCTAACAATGGCTACAACATCCGAAAGAAGGAAATGCAGTAATGACCCAGATATCTTCTGCTACGTCTGTGGCAGCTTCACTTTGCAGGACCAAAGGCGCAACATCTAAACCTTTTTCAAGATGGTTTATCTTGCCTACGTTAAAGTACGGCTTGGAGACCAAGACAAAAATTGGGCTCCTCACAAAGAGTTTAAAACCTGTGTTGAAACTTTGCGATCATGGTCTAAAGGAAAAAATGCTAAGCTGAAGTTTGGTGTGCCAATGGTTTGGAGAGAACCTGCAAACCATTTGGATAACTGCTACTTCTGCCTTGTCAATGTAAAAGGTTTCAATAAGAAAACAAACAACACTTACAACACCCAGATATCCCATCTGCCAAATGACCAGTTGAGTACTGTGAGGAAATATCTGTGCCTGTATTTACGGAGCTACCAGAGATTGCTGTTGAATTTCCTTATTTACCTGCTTCTACAGATGATGATGATGATGCTCAGATCGAATATACACCATCTGATGCAGATTGTGATAACATTTCTCTGATTAGTCAGCCTGAATTGAATGATCTTGTTAGAGATTTGTATTTGCCGAAGCAGTCTGCTGAATTGTTGGTTTCGAGGCTGCAAGAGAAAGGACTCCTCAGACCTGGCACTAGTGTCTCCTTTTATCGTAACAGAGAAGCAGCACTGCGAATGTAATTCCATTCCAATGGTCAACTTGTTTATTGTAATGATGTTCAAGGGCTTCTTCTCAATATGGGACTGCCCGCATGTGATTCAAGTGAATGGAGCCTTTTTATTAACAGTAGTAAAAGGAGTTTGAAATGTGTGTTACTTCACAACAGAAATATATATCGTTCAATCCCAATAGGACACTCTGTAAAAATTAAAGAAGAGTATGCCAACATCAAGATTGTTCTGGGTGGATTGGAATACCATGTTCATGGATGAGTAATTTGTGTTGATTTGAAAATGGTTAATTTTCCGCTGGGTGAGCAAGTAGGTCACACCAAATTCCCATGTTTCCTGTGCTACTGAGCCAGTAGGGCTACATTAGGACACTGGGTTAAAAGAACTGGCCACCAAGCATCAGTTTAACGCCTGGTAACAAGAACATCAAGAATGAGCCTCTGGTTGATGGGACAAAAATTGTATTTCCCCCACTACACATAAAACTTGGGTTAATGAAGCAATTCGTCAAAGCTCTTGATCACACTGGAGACTGTTTCAGCTATATATGCTCTACCTTTTCAAGTCTCAATGCCGAGAAGAAAAGGGTAGGAATATTTGATGGCCCTCAAATAAGAACACTCATCAGGGATCCACACTTTGTGACAACAATGACTGCGGCATAGGTTAGAGCTTGGAATGCAATCTCTGATGTGGTGCGGAATTTCCTTGGGAACAGGAAAGCTGACAACTATCGAGAGATTGTGGAGGAGCTGCTCTTGATTTTCCAAGCACTTGGACGTAGAATGAGCATCAAGGTTCACTACTTACATAGTCACTTGTCCCAGTTTCCAGAGAACATGGGTCACTTGAGCGAAGAGCAAGGTGAACGCTTTCATCAAGACATTAAAGTTATGGAAGAACGTTGCCAAGGCCGATGGGACTCAAACATGATGGCATATTGCTGCTGGTCCTTGATGAGAGACATTCCACAACCTGTACATCGGAGGTCGTCAAAGAAGAAGTCGTTTATGCAGATGTAACATCACTATTGTTAATAACCTTATTGTACATATTGTTCTTATCTTCACAATTCAACTCTTATATGGTAATATGAATTCACTTACATTGATATGCAGTCACTCTCAAAGCTTTGTGCTACGGCTCGTTAAATGTTTGTTTCGTTGTTATTGTATATTGTATCTTATCTTATTCCTGTATGTATGCCTGTTTAGCTATTCGTATATAAGCATAAATTTGCTGTTTTTATTGAATATATATATCTCAATAACCTGATGTGATGGACAAAAACTGATGCCAGATTTGGAATCAGCCCCCCAAAATTTCCTTAAAACCGTTGGAATACATTTTGCCAGGTAAAGTGTGTTCACGAGTGTAAACTTTGTCTTATGTAATTTTTTTTTGTATACAGTTGCTTACTTTCTGCACATAAATTTGGATAATATAATGCAGAAATTTTAGCATACTTCTATTTTTTTTACATGTTTGATAATCCGAACACATTGAAAATCAGAATTACCGGTGGTCCCAATTAGTTCCAATTTTCGACGCTCTATTTTATTTGATAATTTTAAGCCTCAGTTATCCAGAAAATATATTTGTGTCTCCGGAAACTGAGTTGAAAAGAAAGTGAGAAACTTTGAAAGGTGGATTCTTATGTGATCAAGAAGGAAAACGAGTATACAGCAACTATCGAATCTTTTTTTCATCATTAATATTATATAGCTTGTGGGACGCCAACACCAGAAAACTAATTATAAATATAATGATCCGATTTATTGGTGTCTAAAGTAAGAAATCACACAAATTTCACTCCGCAAGCTTTCTCCGTCAACGGACGGCTTCATCAGGCGGTTACATAGAGAATATAGAATCAAAATTGTAGACAGAACGTTAACTCTAATATGACAAATGAAATCATGCGTGAAGACCGCGCGCATAAATAACCACGAACGTGGTGAATACAATATCTTAAAAGCTAATGCAAAAGTAAACAATGAAACTTTAGGAAGAAACTGGAATCATGAAGACCATCTTGCGATGCCTAGCAGATGGTTCCAAGCCACCGGTAGTTCGAAAGAGACATCGGTGTTGCATACATCCTGTTTCGTTAATATCTCAACTGTTTCCCTTATGGCAGCTGTTCTTGCGTCTCAATATGGTGCGATCTTCGTGGTATTCTGCCATTGGGGTTGAGCTTGATGGTTAGCTACTTCTTTGGCAAGTGACGTAGAAAGTTTCTTTTGTGCAACATCCCTCTTATGCTCATTCATTCTCTCCTCAAATGACCTTTTTGTTAGACCTACGTAAAATTTAGTTGAGGAGTCTGGGTATAACAATGGGATGCAATAGATGCCCGCATCTGTGAGCTTCAAGGTACTATTATTTCTTGCTGCGCCGAGGATGGTTGCCATGTGTTTAGAAGCTTTAAGGCCAACATCCAATCCTTTCTTCTGAAAGTGATTTTTAATAAAATAAGATATTTTTGGGATGTACGGGATCGAACCAACAAATTTTAAAGGTGCTCATCTGTTCGGTGTAGCAAGTGTGTTGGCTTCAACTTTCGCTATTGTGTCCTCTACACGGGAGACGACAAACCCTCCTGCAAAGGCAAGATCTTTCAAAGACTTAATTTCGGCATCATAGTCAGATTTCAAGGTGCAAAAATCTTTGGCTCTTTTAGCCCGGTATTTGAATAGCGCATACTTGTGTGTTATTGGGTTGGCTGATCCTGGTGGAATAGGGTTAGGTACGTGCATGGGCTTATAGTAGACCTTGGTAGTGAGTGTACCTGAAATCGATTTCTTCACAAGTACATCTAAATATGGTAACTCTCCTTGATTTTCTATTTCCATCGCAAATTTAATGTCTTCATGTATGTTGTTTATGTCTACCATAAAGTCTTGCAAGTAGGCTTCTCCGTGCTCCCAGACAAAAAAGATATCATCTGCATAGCGTAGCCATACTCTTGGTGTCCTGGGAAGAGTGGTGAGTATGATCTCTTCAATAGGTCTCATGATGGCTTCAGCGAGTATTGGAGACAAAGCTGAACCCATCGGAACTCCTTTTGATTGCTTGTAGACATAAGAGCCATAGGTAAAGAAGTTGGAATCTACAGCTAAGTCAAGAACAGCAAAGATATCTTTCAGAGCTTCTTTATCATAAAGGTTAGCTCCAGCCAGGGTTCGTTTGATGTTTTGCGTTGCTTCTGGTATTGGAACAGAGGGGTAGAGGGAGATAACGTCAAAGCTGCCAATAAGTTCATGTTGTGCAATGGTGATACCTTTTAGCTTGGAGATGAAGTCATTCGAGGATCTAAGGACTCTGTCTGTGTTCGGAAGGAATGGCATAAGAAAAGTTGCCAGGGCTTTCTCAAGGTGTGTTGATGGTGCTTTCTTCCTTGAAACGATTGGTCTGATTGGGTTGCCCTCTTTATGGTGCTTTAATCTCCCGAATAATTTGGGTATTAGCGAGCAGCGAAACTCCCTCCTGGGGCATCCATACCCAAGGGAAACAGTTGAGATATTAACGAAACAGGATGTATGCAACACCGATGTCTCTTTCGAACTACCGGTGGCTTGGAACCATCTGCTAGGCATCGCAAGATGGTCTTCATGATTCCAATTTCTTCCTAAAGTTTCATTGTTTACTTTTGCATTAGCTTTTAAGATATTGTATTCACCACGTTCGTGGTTATTTATGCGCGCGGTCTTCACGCATGATTTCATTTGTCATATTAGAGTTAACGTTCTGTCTACAATTTTGATTCTATATTCTCTATGTAACCGCCTGATGAAGCCGTCCGTTGACGGAGAAAGCTTGCGGAGTGAAATTTGTGTGATTTCTTACTTTAGACACTAATAAATCGGATCATTATATTTATAATCATTAATATTGTTTCTTGACTGTACGTTAGTTGTCTCCGTATCTGGAGAAAATCCGTTTTGATAACGTATGGGATATGACCATGAGTACGTATTAAATGAAAGTTTTAGCCGCGAAGCCAGAAGGTTAGGGTTTGGGAACCTCGATTTTTCGTCTTCTAGATTTTCATATAACGGATATTCAGCTCTGAAGTAAATGTCTTCTATAAAATTTATCGTTTAAGAGTTTTGAAATTCTGAAAAATTTCACAGAAAGAAATTTTTACCCTCAGAACTAACTCATCAAATTAAAGTTATCCACATTAAGAAATAAATTTAGTACGTTACAGTAAAAATATTTATTTAGAAAACTATATCATTCTTGTCCAAGCAGTGGAAGTTTCAACCGAAATTATATACGAAACCATTAACATTCCCTAGGATAGGAATTTCAAATAACATGATCTCCGACACCGCATTCTGCTTGAGCTACGTCGATATTTGCATCAGGCTGTTAAATATAAAACATCGTGATTTCTAGTTGATTTTTTGGAGGCTCACTGTAAAAAAAATGTGTATGCAAAAAAAAAAACATTTCTTATTTTAAGTTTCACATAAGTTATGAAATTTTCTAAATATTTAAGGTTTCAAATAATTTTTAAGCTTTTCCCGTCCGGTGGCGCAGCTGTCTAAGAGCTGGTTTCTGATCATTCTTCCGAAAGGTGTCCAGGTTTGAATCCCGGTGTGGCATGGATGTTGTGTTAGTCTTACGGCACTGGCTCTCTCCCTTCCCTGGAACCAGTGGCTCTAAATGGGGGATGGGCGACTGCTTTTAGCCCAGTGAGTTGCTCATGGTGATCGTTAAACTTCCAATCAAAAAAAAAATATTTTGAAGTGTTAAAAATTTGGAAAAATATGTTAAAAGAAAAATGATAAGAATTGCACATTACAGTGGATTTAAGGCACACAATTTTTCATTTGTTAGACACATACCAACCACAAATCAATTATGAATATTATTCTTGATAAAAATTATGTGTATTTTAAATTTAGGCGAAATATGGAATTAAAATAATTGGTAATTTAAAGAATATCAACAAATAGATTATGTTGTTGTGCACCACTTCATTGTCATAGGTGTTATGTAAAGTGTGATTTTAAAAAGCAGTTCTTCATTTTACTTTGTGTTTCATGTTTAGAACCTTTAGAGTGAGAGCAAATAACAAACAAACATTTGTGTTGTAAACTCTAGTTTTTCCTGATGTACGTATATGTACGTATAGCATGATTTATATGTAATTAAACCTTCATCATTCATCATCATTGTCAACCATTATCAATCCACTGCTGGACGAAGGTCTCCCCAAGTTTCCTCCACAAAGGTCTGTCTTGTGCCAGTCTCCTCCATGTCACCCCTGCATACTTTCGAATTTCATCCACCCATCTCCCATGTGGTCTTCTTCTGGGTCTTTTCCTGTCCCTTGGAATCCAATCTAAAATTTCGGCTGTCCATCGATGATCTGTCCTTCTGGCAGTATGTCCAGCCCATTGCCATTTCAGGGATTTAACTCTGATCATGATGTCTTCCACTCTTGTCATCTTTCGGATCCACGAGTTCCTCTTCTTATCTCTCCTGGTTACACCAAGCATGCACCTCTCCATGCTTCTTTGCGTTGTCTGCAGCCTTTGTATGTCTCTTTTAGTTAAGGTCCACGTCTCTGCACCATATGTAAGCACTGGAAGGATGCATTGATCAAATACTTTTCTTTTAAGACATAATGGCATATTGCTCTTGAAAATTATGCTGTTTCTTCCAAAAGCTCTCCAGGCAAGTTTTGTACGCCGATTAATTTCTTCATCAATGTGACCCTCACTTGATATCTGCTGTCCAAGATAAACGTACGTGTCTGTTATCTCCAGCTTTTCTCCATCAATCGATAAATCTTCATTTCTTGTAAAAGCATTGAACATCACTTTTGTCTTCTGAAAGTTCATTTTTAATCCCACTTCTTTACTGTTGTCAGCAAGTTCCTGGATCATACTCTGCAGCTCTGATGGGGTAGTTGCAAAAATGACTATGTCATCAGCAAAACGAAGGTGGGTTAGATAATCTCCATTAATCTTTATCCCCTTGTTTTCCCAGCTCAGCGACTGAAAAACACCCTCTAATGTGGCATTAAAGAGCTTCGGAGATATGGTGTCACCTTGTCTCACTCCCTTTCCAATTTTTACGTGTGTTGTATTTTCAAACAGCCGAATCTTTGCACTTGCATTTTCATAGATGTTATTAATAATATTAATGTATGCATCTTCAATACCGCAGGTTTTCAGAGCCATTGTAACTGCTGATGGTTTCACCGAATCAAAGGCTTTTTCATAATCGATAAAAGCCATGCACAATGGAAGTTCATATTCCCTCGCTCTTTCAATTAGTTCTCTCAGTACGTGGATATGATCTATTGTGCTGTAGCCACTCCTGAATCCAGCTTGTTCTCTCGGTTGAGCCATGTCCAGTGTTACCTTCAAGCGGTGTGAAAGAACTTTAGTGAAGATTTTATAAACTACTGATAGGAGGCTGATAGGTCTGTAGTTTCCGAGATCCTCAATGTCACCTTTCTTATGTAGCAGGATCATTGTAGCAGTGTTCCAATCCTCAGGAATCTTCCCTTCATTAAGGCATCGAGTGAAAATTTGGGCGAGTACTGTTTCGATTTCTCCACTTGCTTCTTGTATGATGTCTACAGTAATTCCATCTTCTCCTGGAGCTTTTCCCCGCTTCATGTTCTTGATTGCATGTGCAACTTCTGCTGGAAGGACTGGAGGAACTCTGGTACTGGTATCTTTCATGATGTCTGGAGTGCATGTATCATCCCTTTCATATAATTTGGAGTAAAAATCTTTCACTCTTGTCAAAATTTCGCCTCTATTTCTTGTTACAGAACCATCTTCTTTTCTCAGTGCCATAATCTGTTTTCTTGACTTACTGAGATGTCCCTTTGCTATCTTTAGGCTTTGGTTGTTTTCAATTGCTTTCCTTACTAGTTCACAGTTGAATTTTTCTTACGTCTTCAGTGATACTTTTTCTTACTGTCTTGCATAGCTCTATATATTCCACTTTGGAAGTCACATCTTCTTTAGTTGTCCTCATCTCTCTTCTTTTTTGCATCAACATTTTCGTTTTTCCTGATAATTTGTTTACATGCAACTTGCTCTTAGACCCAGCTAATTTTGTTGCTGTTTCCATAAGAGCTTTGGTTACTTTTCTGTTAACTTCAGAGATGTCCACTTCTTCCGATGTTAGGCCTTCTAAAGCAGAGAACCTGTTCTTCAGTTCCAACTTGAAGGTATTATGGTGTTTTTTAAGGTTGGTTATGTCAATAGATTTTGTTTGTCTTATGAGCTTGCCACGTTCAAGTTTAGTGTTGAGGTGCATCTTACATCTCACCAATCTATGGTCACTACCTGTGTTGAACTTGTTTAGCACACTGCAGTCTTTTATGACGAATTTTTTGTTACACATAATAAAATCAATTTCACTTGTCATCCCATTTGGATGTCTCCATGTCCATTTCCTGTGTGGCTTTTTCTTGAAGAAGGAGTTCAAGATGAAAAACCCTTCTGCCTCTGCAAACTCAACGAGAGTATTTCCACGCTGGTTTCTGTTGCCGTGACCGAATTTACCTACTGAAGTTTCATTCTGTTGCCGTTGCCCTATTTTTGCATTGAAATCTCCCATAATTATTTTCAAGTGCTGTTTACCTTTATTATTTAGATGACAAATTTCCTCATAAAATTCTTCAATTTCTTCTTCAGGATGACTTGTGGTGGGTGCATAAGTTTGAATAATCTGAGCCTGGTATCTTTTCGAGAGTTGGATAACAAGTCGTGCAGCTCTGTCAGAGGAACTTTCAACTTCTACAACTTTATCCTTCAGTTTCTTGTTTATTATAAATCCAACACCACTAGTTCTGCCAGTATCTGTCCCACGATAGTAGAAGAGATGTCCACTTTTCAGTTCGATGAGATCTTCTCCTTTTTTCCTTACCTCACTTAGCCCCACGATGTCCCGCTTGATCCTTTGTAGTTCCTCTTCCAATTCAAGAAGCCTTGAATCAGAAGATAGGGAGCGTCCATTATACGTAGCCAAGGTCAGCATCAGATGGCAGCCTAGTCCGGTCCTCCGGGGATTCTTAGCACCCTCTGCCTTCATGTCGCACTGGCCGCTGCCTTGGCCAGGTACATTCCAGCTGCCGGAGACTGAGGGCCAAGATTTAAGTTGTGGAATCATTTTGGAGGGGTTTGGCCATAACTCACCACGCTGGCCAAGCGGGTTGGTGAGTGTGGGATAGAATTTCCTCTAATCCCGATGGTATAGTTATACTGCTATGGGCGGTCGTCAGAGCCCCTTTAGTGGGAACAGGATGCACCACGAGAAGGCGGGGTTGACATTTGTCAAGGAGAGGCTATGATGTTACGCATCACCTGACCTTACATCCCAATTAAACCTTACAGGAATCCAAGAATTAGACAAATATCTAAAACTAGATGTTAAAAACCAAAAGTCCTAAGTAAAAAAAGTATTAAAAATAAGAACCTGTTTTGAATCTAATTTAAACACCTGTAATTAAACCTTACAGGTGTTTAAATTAGATTCAAAACAGGTTCTTATTTTTAATACTTTTTTTACTTAGGACTTTTGGTTTTTAACATCTAGTTTTAGATATTTGTCTAATTCTTGGATTATCTTTAATAAATATTTTGAAAATAATTGTGTAAAATGTGTGCACATGAAGTAAAAAT
This sequence comes from Macrothele yani, assembly GCA_039090855.1. NCBI lineage: Eukaryota > Metazoa > Arthropoda > Arachnida > Araneae > Macrothelidae > Macrothele > Macrothele yani. The sequence goes on from CM077034.1 coordinate 34,037,396, forward strand.
GCGGGTTTTCACCTATAGTTTGGGTAGGGGCTCTATATATCTTTCCCCTCTTTACGTTTTTTAACTCACATGGGAGCTGTAGTTTATTTGTGGGCGTTAATATTATTAGTGCGTGCCGGCCTTCAAGACGGTTCCTAAACGCCATTGGTGTTTGCTAGAATAGTGTCGAAGATTGCAGATGGAGTGTGTGGTGTGAAAGGAAGTGTGTTTTTTCTCAGATATTTACTCTTGAGCCCGTTTCAATAGTTGAGCGGCTAAGAATGTTTTACTGTAATTTCTCACTATTAATTTTTGTGGCTACCTCGCATTCGGGGTAGAGGGATACGTAGATTTCTGACATCCCCATTGGGGCACATTCTGTAGTGTGTCTCACGGAATGATTTGATCTTGGAATACAAAGTCACACTGAACACAAAAAAAAAAAAAAAAAAAAATACGAGTGCTCAACGGATATGAATTACATTGCATCGTTCGTAGGACTCGAAAGACCACAATTCCATTTTTAAGGAACACTGGAAAATAATTTCAGTGGAACTCTGCTTTTCAGTTCTTTCACACTAATTTGCAATAAAAAAAATTATGGATAAAAAACTGAAAGATTAGTCCTTGATAATTGTGTTGGTTCTAGGTATACTACTGGGAAAACATGTACAGTATATCAATACCAGGCATAAAAAGATAACTTTCCTTCATAAAACCTGAAATTATACCAGTCGAAGTAAATTTGCTCTTCATTTGTTAAAAGTTTGTCTCCCCGAATTTCTAGCTCAAATCTCTGTTGTGCCAGTCTATCACAAATCCCTTAGATATGCTTTCGAATTTCATCTAAACATCTTCCTCACGGTCATATTCTAGATTTTGCATTTCATTCTGTTTTCAATATAATATTACAGTTGTAGAGTTGTGGTTTATTATTCCTATTGATTTCACTTTCTCAGATCTCCTAGTAACCTAAATTGCAGTGGTGGTTTATCTTTGCTATTGAGTTCACTTATTGAGATCTCCTAGCGTACTAAATTGCAATGGTTTATAATTCCTATTGAGCATCCTAAATTGCCGTGGTGCTTTATCATTCCTATTGAGTTCACTTACTCAGATAATCTAGCATCCTAAATTGCAGTGGTGGTTTATCATTCCTATTGAGTGCAGTTACTCAGACCTCCTAGCATCCTAAATTGCAGTGGTGGCTTATCATTCCTATTGAGTTCACTTACTCAGATCTCCGGGCATCCTTTTTTTAAGGGTGGTTTAGACCTAAAGTCATTAGCGTAGCGTAGCGAAATTAGGTGCCCTCCACTGCGTTAACTCATTTGCTTGAGCAGGTTAGGTAAGAAAACAAATCCCACCAATTGGGGTCGTCTTGTAGAATAGTAACATTTTTGATCAGTGGAATGAATCTGCAAGAAGTTGCAAAACAACAATGTGTTTATATTATTTGTCGAAACTACCGTTAGACCCCCCCGCCCCCCCACCACCACAAGGTTTGTATTGATCTATACCAGGAATTAGCACGTGTGCATTCTCAGAGCTTTTAATTCTGCGTTTCATTATACTAGAAATTATGCTTTAATTTACTCAGTAAGTCCAGAAATATCCAGGAATTCTGATTTGTACTGCAGTGAATGAACATTAGGGGAAAACGCTGTACTCTGAAGAATTTTGTTTAGAACACTGAATTGTGTTTCTTGTAAATAGATACATTTCCGAAGATCTGGGAATAATTTTTAGAGCAAGCGGTTTAACTGAACATTTCTCAAAGCTTCAGAGAAAAATATCCGAACCCTACACTGCTTCTTTTTTCGAAAAAATCAGGAATATGAATACCTTTGTAGGAAATATGTTTGCTTACTGCGTATTCAGCAGGGTATTGCAGCCGATCACAAAGGATTCCGTCGATCAAGAACTAAAAGCTTTCCAAAATAACACGTGTTAAATTCATTCCAACTCGAGATACAAAATGGAGACTTAAAGTGGAGAAAAAAATAGTAGCAATGCCTTGTGTAAGAAGTGGACAACAACAACTCTGTAGCGAAAATAATTACAGGTACCAGGCCTTTTGTTTTCTAAGGCATTTACAGATTTTATTGCTATGAACCCTAACCTCCTGCTGTTTTATTCCACTTATCAAACATTAGCGGTTCTTACTCCAATTGGTGAGATTTGATTTCCCACACAACCAGCTGCCTACTATGAGATACGTTTTACATCACCAACGTACAAAAAAGGATACTACGATTTTTTTTCTTCGAAAAAGCGAACATTTAGGAAATTGGAAGTGAGTGACGTCACTACATAGTGCTCACGCACGGAGACCTCTCCCCACAACGAATATTTGTTACAACACTAATACACTTGTTCTCCCTCTACACATGTATAACAAAACATGGGTTCAGGTCTCACTGCACCTACATCAGAAATGCAGTTATAAACAAGAAAAATTGCAACCATAAAAAACTGGAAAGTAATCTCGCTCTTTATTGTATATTTAATTTATTTTTCCATTTCTTTACTGCACGGTATATATGGTAAATGAACAACTCATAAAAATGGGTTAAGTATACCATATTATCTGGATCATTAAAGAGTCCGAAATACATAAATGTTATGAAAATGTATTTTGGCTGGAGGCCACCTTAAGTTTGGTTAGATTTATCTTCGAAATATTTTTTGAAGTTAATCATGATATAAAAAAATCAGTTAGTCCAATTTAGGGGGAATGCGATTGACAAAAAAAAGTCATTATTGCTTTATGAAATGTCTACTTCTAATGAAAACCATGATCGTAGATTTCTTAACCGGGAGTTCTACTTCAGAAATGCTGCCTGTTGCTACGAGTCTTGTTTACGTCACCCATCCTGACACCCTGTATGATACTACATGATGTAAATGCGAGGATTTTACCGAAAGTAATGCAAAAAGTGGGCGTATATTTTTTATTAACTGACGTAGAGTAACACTTCCGCTATACACAGGTACTACTAACATAGTCACCATCACAAACGATGAATTTGTGCCATCGTTGAACCCAACTCTCGAATCCTCTTCGATAAACATCAGGTGTGCACTGTTGTATCCACTTCTTCACATCCACTTTCACCTCGTCTCTTCAGTCAGATCGTTGCCCCGAAAATATTTCTTCATTGATACAAGCGGAAGTCGGAATGCACCAGATCTGGGATGTACGGTGGATAGGGTATCACCCACTAGCTTAATTTGGTGATCGCCTTATTTGTTGCCAAATATGTGTGTGGACTCACATCATCATAGTGAACGCGAATCCTTTTCAGATTCTTATTCTGTATCTTCCTCCTTATGTGTTCCCCAAGCTTTCTGAGTGTCCCAATGTACCATTCGTTCTTCACAGTACTGTCAAGTTCCAGAAAATCAAGGATAATGTCCTAATCTCTGGGATAATGTCCTATTCTCAGACTTTCTGTCCTAATCTCTGGCTATTGAACTTGTTGGGCCTTGGTGAAGAGGTGTGATGCCATTCCTTCGTTTCCGGATCGTAAATACACGCACAAGTTTCATCCCCTATCACCATATCGATAAAACGTGTTTTCATTGGCTTCAAACGTTTCCAGCAGATCACAGCAGACTTCCACCATTATCTGCTTTTAATTGGGTGTCAACTGCCGAGGTACCCACTTTTCACACACTTTCCTATACCCTACGTCTTCCGCCATCTACTGTATGGCATTGTGACAGCAGTCCATTTGCACAACAAGCTCAGGGATTGGGACTCGTCTATCCGCGCGAATCAGTTCATCCACCCGCTAATGATTCCTATCAGTGATCACAGATGATTGTCTCCCACTGCGTGGTGTATCTTCAATGCTGGTTTACCCTTTTTTAAAGTTTTTCATCCATCTGTGCACATTGCTTTTGTCAATGGTGTCATCTCAAATTATCTTGTTTCACCGAACAGTTCTAGAACAATTAATTATGTTTTACAGAATCGTTGAAAGGACATTTATTTGATTTGGAACAGAAATCGTAATCTTATGTTCAAAAAAAATATTTTTGTGGTATATTTAAGAAAAATGCTGTAGATAAATGACGAAAGTCCCTAACGCACAGTAATTTCTTTAGCAAGGATTTTGCCGATGACATACTTTTGTATCTCTATATCTATTATTAAAAAATCAACATCTAATACCATTTTTCTGCCACATTTATTTCTTCGTTATAATAAAAATTTTGAGCACTGTATATCCAAAAAAATTGGATATTCTTGATGATGTTCATTCTCGTCTATTTAAAAAGAAGTATATGATATGTCTTACAGTAAACAAAAGTCTTTACCCATAACTTTGGAAGAAACCAAGCACAATTCCAAAGTAAATTTCATCATGTTCAATAGTTTTCACCCATCTGCGTTCCAGTTATTGAATTCCTGCACGGTGCGAAACTTTCAGTTTAGAGAAAAAGAACTCTTGACACCAGCGTTCGATATCGTCTAAACTAGTCAACTACTTAGCACTATGAAAATGCGCCCCAGACCCAAAAACTGGTGTGGAGCGGTTAGGTCCGGTTGTATGCTCGATTGCCAGCAGTTTAATTCCATGCAGTTGTTGAAGTTTAACATAGGAGAGATGAGCGGCATCAGGTTTTAGATTATCTTGTTGCAGCAGTGTTCGCTTTCGGTTGACTAAGGCAAGATACTTCAAATGAAGTTTGTAATGTGATTCATACTGTCCAATTACTGGAAATATAGTTCGACCCTGACATATCGGCAATTCGGAATGAGCTGAAATAAGATTACACCTTCAGAATTACACCAGACACAGAGACAGAATGGCTGGCACAACTTAATTTGTGTTTCAACATTTAACCGATTTTGACAAGTTTCGAAAGTTTGGAAACCTAGAGAAACGCATAATTTGCTGTTTTCTTTTCTTTCTAAAATTATTTTAGGGTTTATAAATCTGTATTTGAAAAATGTCTGCTGAGAACATTACTTTATGTATCTCATTTAGGTGCTATGTTGATCAGAAATATTGTTGATTAAATGAGTGTGATATCTACGTTCGGCAACATCGAATATTTTTTTTAATGATCCATTTTGTGTTGCATGATATGTACTATATACAATCAAACAAATTTGTTGTACTTACACTCAATTTTCCACTCGTTACATTTTTGCGTAGCTGCTGGGAATCTCTATTTCTATGTATGTTTAAAATCTAATTGAGCTTTCGGTTAAAGAATGATAACATCATGAGAAGTACAAATTTCCAATAGAACAGAAGAGAAATTTCTAAGGCATTGCTCTAAATTGTATGACGAAAAGAAGAGTGACCCTAATATATATATATATATATATATATATATATATATATATATATATATATATATATATGTGTGTGTGTGTATTTACTGTTAATACTGTTAACGTAGTATCTTCCATTTCGGGCAAAATTAACGTGAGCAACTGAGATCATGTTTCCCATGAAACAGGAATTTAAATTTGAATTTTCACAATATTATTATTGTATTGAAAATTGAAAACGAAATGTTTACATTTGTAAAATTTTACGAAACCCGTATGAACCATATAGACATTTAACCAACCAATGGTACTTGAACAATATCAGTTAGGATTCACCAAAAGATGTTTTTTTTTTCAAATTTCTTTAAACATTTATAAGGACATAATGCCTTTAATTTAAATATTAATCACTTTATCTTTCTTCCATTACCCATTTAATGAATGCGTTTTCAACTTTCTATTCCCGAGATAGCACAGTAAATCACTCAATTTTTTCAAATAATTCTGTATAATTCCTTTTTATTATATGGTTGCAATAAAGCAAAGATCTTAGCAATTTGCTACATTTTTTAATTTCTAAAAGAGATACAAAAAGCCATTGTTGTCTATCCATTGTAATTTTATTCCACACTTTTCTACAGCATTTTGCCTTTTCAAAGGGTTATATAACTAATAGCGAATATGAAACTCGCCGATATGGTTGATTGGGTTTCCAATTTAATTGTGACCCCATCTAGATTAGTGTATGCGTAGGTATTGTCTAGTGTAGAGAGGAAAATAAAATAAACGCAAAAATCTTTATTATTCAGCTACTCGCAATGAGAAAGCTATGCAAGAGAAGGTTATTTTATCACTTTAATTTTGGAGTTACATGTATTTAGAGACCCTGCTCAAGTTTAAAAACATATTTTATTCTGCAAAATTTTATTCGTAAAAATTGATATTAATTAAGAGCAAATGATCGAGCGAAAGCTTAAAAAAAGAACTGCATGATTATTTCTCTCTTTATTGCCTAATAAATTCTAAACTACAGTACACCACACGTGCATTTCCACTACAGTGCATAGCACTAAACCCGCGATGTCTAAATTAGCTGAAATAAGGTAATAGCATTTTCAGCTGGCAACCAACATATATAGTTGATTCTTCGGTTATCGATAATTTCCATCCATGTGTTATAGAAAGTACGTGCAACTTTGCCGCATTTCAAAGCTATGTAATCTTTAATTACCTCTTAACATAATATGTTGGATGACAAAAAGTGCAATGCACGAATAAAAAACACCTAACATTTTCGCTACGAAACACAAACCGTCCTCTGCGACTTATATAATCTATCCAATGGACTTGGAACTATGAAGGGTAGTACTCAACGTAGATCTTTATAACAAAACGTGCATTGATGCACCATTCAAAAAGCCTGCTCTTCATTGTTGCGGAGATTAAAATTCCCTTATACGATAAAGCGTTTACGCGTGGAAACGCAGGTACTTTATATTAGAGTATAAACAATTAGAAGGATTAGCCCTGGTGAAGACCGGTGGATTGGTAATCCAGCCGGGATGAATGGGATCTAGCAGACGATAATCGTAATCGTGATTTAGAAGCGAAAGCGCAAGTGGTGTGATCAGGTTCCCGCACGAGGCGCAACTCTTTAAAAAATGTCTGACTCCAGTCAAAAAACGCTCTTGTTAGAGATAATTGCTCCCAGCAAATCCACGATTCCGCCGATTTAACGTCGGGCCGGTCCTCCTCGTTCATCATGAGCAGGCCAAGTTCGGAGTCATACGAGTAGATTCTATCTTTCTCGAGTCTCTTGTACCCAGAGATATGGGATAGCGACACAGAGAATACTCGAACGGAAGGTACTGAGAGAGTTATGGGTTTGTTCATGGACCTAAATGCTGTCGCGTACAACCAAAACACTAGGTTTTCCCACAATGTGAGGGGCCTGATTCAACCGATCCTAGATTGGATCCGAGATGCTTACACAAGACAGCTTAAGGAAATTGAAATTCTAAAGGAAAGACAAGAGGAACGGAAGAAGAATGATGAGATAGTCCTGCAAAGAGAGGGAACGTATGCTCAAGCTGTCAGAGAAACCTAATGCACGTGCGCCAAAAAACTTCAACCGAATCACACACTTCTGGTCTATCGAAAGAGTCTAGAGTGGACTCTTTCGATAGACCAGAACAAGAGTTCCAAGAAGATATGAACACTGGTAACCTGGGCATAGGATTTCGATAAGTAGAAAAACTGAGGAAGTGCTGCATTCTCATCGAATGCTCACGTGAGGAAGATAAGCAGGGGCTGGTTGAAACCTGCGAGGAAAAGGAGCACCTAGGAAAGGCTTATGAAGTGAAAACCCTGCACGGATATTGCCAATATTTATCGTGTAGAGTACTGATGGAGACACGGAGATGAACTCGGTACAAGATGACTTTCCACGCCAAAATGAACTTAAGGAACCACAAAAGTGCAGGATCCGCATCCTCATCAAGGGAAAAGGATAAGGTCCACTGGGTGATTGAATTGTCCCCAATAAATTTTAGAGCCCTGCTCAAAAAGGCAAGGTCAACCTTGCCTGGAGGAATCATTCCAGCAGAGAATTCCTCAGAGTAACCTTTTGCTTGAAGTGCGACGGGTTCGGTCACCAAAAAGCACGATGTCCCGCTGGGTTCGAGAAGTGTCCCAACTGTGAGCAGGCGAGTCACAAACAGTGAAAATGCCCCAAAGAAGCTAAGTGCTCCAACTGCCACAAGGCAAAGGACTGATACCACTTGAAACTCAACACTGGTAACTCAAGTCTGGACTTGCACTGTCCGAGTGTTAAACGGGAACTCGAAAACCAAAAAAATTGGGTGGAGTACTATTAACTACCAACGGCTGATGATCAACACTGGACTGCACTCCCGGAAATTTTCTGTGTAAGGCAAATTGTGTGTTGCTTTGTATCTGTGTTTATGTACATAAAATATGCTATTCTCAACAATGTGTGTTTTTAATATGCTTGTATTTGTAACCGATGACGGATTAAAGGCCTTGGGCCTATACAAATTTATTGTTCGCGACGAACCTAATTCAAAGAGCTGCTCAATAGCTCACAAGGTCCGTCGCGTGCGACTCCCAGTTCGCACCACCCGTACGCGGGTCCGGATCATCGGTTACTTGAACGGAAACATTACCGTAAAGTTCGCAGCAGTAAACGTGCCTAGTGAGTTCCGTCTACTCCTGCGAAGTCCGCGAGTGGAAGATGAAGGCAGATGCTCATCAATGCTTAGCCATTGTGGAATAAGATCGTCTGAGGAATAAATCGATACAGCTAGCAAATTGTATCCACATTTGTACAAACTGACGTCTGTCATAAAAATAGATATAACTCAACATTACAGATGCCCTATATTATTAAGAAACATAAGCAAACAATTTATGTGACGTATGATTAAAAACGTATTGTTTTGCGTGTCGAAAATATAACTATTTTTTACGCTGCAAATCAAATAAAAGAAAGACAAATGTATAAACTCTTTAAATAACCTAACTTATGTGCAATGGTTACAGAAACTTAGGAACGTAATTGCGGTTTGGAAAAAGAAAAGTGGTGATATGCAAATTTAGCGACTACGGGAGATTGGTTATCAGCGTGGATAGCTACGTCATATGTAAATTAGCATAATGACAACACAGCTCGTGGCGTGCGAACTCCCATAAAAGTAGCCTGTGAGACGTGAAAGACGGTTCCCTTCACAACTTGGACAAAAAAAATTGGTGAATATATTTCCTTCAGTGTGAGCTTAACCAGAAGTGCGACGTTAAAGTATCGGCAGCAGAGAACGGAATGTTGACATGGTAAATGCAGGTGTATGGTAGATCAAAGTGGCTGCTGCGTTAGAAGTTTCCCAAAGTGTTCTAAGTCTGCTACATACAAGATGGAAATATTGCAGCTCGAACCAGGAATGCCCACACGCGGTTAACAACCAGGAGGCAAGATGGCTACCTCAGAGTAAGTGCTCGAAAAGGCCACCAGTATTCAACTCCATGAATCATTTCGAGCAGTTTCCGCTGTCGCATTACGTACTCAGAAACCGTCTTCACGAGTACGGACACAGAGCAAGAAGGCCTATAAGATGTATAGCACTGACATCCGCTCATCGTCGCTAAAGATGTACAGTACCTGAGTTCAGCATTACATATTATGAAATACACAGAGGCACCATGCACTTTTCACAGGAGAATCCCGTTTCGCTCTTTATCCTGATACTATACGATGACATGTTTGTACTAGATATGGCATGCAATTGCAACCACAATGTGTGCAATCCGTCCTCCCTTACCACGGGCAGTCACTTCTGATCTGGGCAGGAGTGTGTTTCAATGGCCGTACTTCCTTGTATGTTTGTCAAGCCAACACGAATGACATAGTGTACATAAACTCTATCGTTGTGGCCATTGTTTAACTGTATCACGCTGCTATTGGACATGAATCCCATTCACTCGATGGTAATTCAACAAGTCACGGTGCAAGGAGTGAGTTTCAGAAGCTGGAAATTCATGCGATTGAATCGTTACAGCTGCATCAGAGGTCTCCTGAGATTAACCCTATTGAGAACATTTGTGACGATGTAAGGAAACGTTCGGACAACCACATTCCATTTGTTAATACACGGCAAGACTTTCATAACGTGTTGCCGTCGAGTTACCCTCATCAATAATATCGATGCAAATTTGTCTCGCAGGTGTCAAGACATACTTCAACCCCAAAGTGGTGTAACTGAGTACAAAAATCCATAGATATGGCATTCTACGAATTTTACCATTTGTCTATTTTGCAGTGCAACTTTGTTGTGGCACAAATTGCGCAATGCATTCTTTTCTTAAACGCACTATTTGTCGTTTGTCTGATGCTATTTCAAGGCGTTCTTTTTCAGTCAGATACATATATCATCCAAGGTTACTCATACATCCTCCATTTCATGCAATGTCGCTAATTTTTTGTGACCAGTGTATTTGTCCTCCCTAAGTTTAAAGTATTTTGTTTTAATTTTTGTGTTTACCATATACAAAAAGCTTCTCATAACTCTGATGGAAGACCGAACACAATATTGAAAAATTGTTTAGCTACAATAGTGATTAGTGTAAAAAAGGTATATATGATAATATTTGCAAGTGTATTTTGACATGATCTTAGTAAACAGTTAGTCACTATGATTTAATAACATTAACCCTTTAAGCGGCTCCAACGAAATAACTCGGAATACGTGTCTGTGGCCCATAACGGCTGGCACGAAATAACTCGGGGTACGTTTCAGTGTACCATAGCGGCTGGCACGAAATAACTCGGGGTACGCAATCTGTCCACTGCCCAGCTCACCCGAGTAACCTCGAACTCCAGATAACATTGAACATTGCATTTCCTCTTTGCTTTCTTATTCAAACTGCTCGTTTACGGGGACGGTTGCCACTAATCCTTTCTGACTGATAACCGGCTAAAAGGGTTCGGACAATGGCACTGAATCTAAAAGGAGAGACGTTTGGATGTCATTGCAGTTTCTACATTTGTCTTGGAAAGATAAATTCACGTAGCTTGAACTGTAGTTAAGCGACAATTAAAACTGAAGGAAAACTTTAGAGTATTTCAGTAATTCTCTGTAATCAACTTGGCAAGAAAAAATATTACTTTCGGAAACACAATCTTTTAATTTTAAAATATTTAATTAACGCGATTTTATTTAAAGAAATATGAAATCCACTGTGAAACTGATTTTTCGGTTTCCAACCGCAACCTAAAAATAATTTAAATAATATGACATGATTTTTTTGCATCAAATTTCTCATTAGGTGGTACTAAAATTGCGGAAAAAAATTTAAATTTTAAAAATTACTTTATTTTAAGATTTCTCAAAAGTGCTTTGCTATTTTAAATGAAAACAGCAACGATTTGAACTATTAGTGAGAACAGATAGTTACATGTAAGTGTGAGCAATAAAAAGTAGATAAAACACACAAGGCACAAAGACGATTTTCTTTAATTTAACAGGAGGAAATAGTAGGTCGGTTGTCAATCAGCATGCTTTGTACGAAGACAGTTGATCTAATTCTTTTGAACATATATCATTTCGGATTCAGAGAGATGGAAAACGGTTAGCTAGAAAAAATCGCGCTATCCTTGCAGAAGTCCAGTCAGACTCTCATTCATTGTATGTTATTTAGAATTCAATAATATTGCAAGCTATGGTTATCGGAGAGCTTAGTATCGAGTTGCCCATAGTTGGATTTTTTGAACCTACATATTTTTGAGGAGTGAGATCAGACTGGATTAGTTTTTCATAAATACAGTCATGTAAACATTTGCATTTATTTTAAAAGCAGCCAACATTTCCTAATGCACACTCTCCTGACTTGTACGTTTAATCCGATGTGAATAACGAATGCGCACAGAAATATTGCTCACAGAAAAAATCGCACTCCTCGAAAATAAGAAAAAAATGCCCACGTCTTAAAAATAAGGTAATACTCAGATGTGTGTTGTTTTCTTACGTCTGTTAGAAACAAGAGGTCATTTTTAATTTCACGAAGAAATATCTTGATTTTAACCCTTTAACCGGCAGGTCTGCGGGAACAAATTGTCGCCAGAAATCACCCGAAGCTTGCACGCGTATTGTCTCCAAATTCACCTTCCTCTTCCGAAAAAACTGGTCCCATTGCGGCGGAATTTCAGCTTTTCCAACATAGCGATTGCTGTCCCCCTTCTCACCACAGCGGGTCGAACGCAACCCTGTGACAGGGATTAACGATGCCATCAAGTGTCCTTTGTGCTCCGTTCTATGACCCAAGGCGAGAACAGGCAGGCCAGTCTCCTCCAACACAATTATTTCTGAGTCGGTCGGAAGAAAAAAAGTTAAAGGAAAGAATTAACATGTAAAGACTGTGATGCCCATTACATTAAAAAAAAAAAAAAAGAAAACAGTTTTACATCCGCATATATAGGATTTAACCTAAGGGGTTGAATCGTATGTAGACGGTAACACACGTTCCCCTCAACTTCCGTTATCGAGAACACCCCTGAATTTTTGAATAAAGTTTTTCACATAACATATTACTCTTTCCTAATTTTTTTAATTTCAAAACTTTGTATTTATAAAATTTTAATTTAATTCAAAATAATTGTGTTCTATATTTTTCTAAAACCAAATATATCGATATGAAGTTACTTTTGTTTTCATACCACTGTGTGTTATGAGTGGCGCATACCCGGGCAAAACCCATAAGGTCCGTCCCCTTTCCCCACCCTTCCAAAAATTCTTGTCCATTGCTCAGATGAAGGAACAAAAATTACTTTTAAATTACCTTATTCCAACGGATCAGGAAAAACTCGTACACTTTCTCATGCCGCTGAGAAAAGTGCAAAGGGCGGAAAACTCGTACATCCTTTCAAGTCAGGGGATATACACAAATTGCGTTTCGGTCCGAGATTTTGACAAAGTGTACGAATTTTCCTAGCTGAACAAAACGGAATGTACCAGTTTTCCTAGGGATCTCAATGGGTATGTAAGATCAAAATGGCTCAAGGTTTATGTAGAACCTTTCTGACTCCTTTAATCTTGAGTTATGATTTTAATATCTCCCATGTGATAACAAGCAATAAAGGCTAATTAACAGGGGCTCAACGAATCGACATTCAGGTGCTGATCTTTTTAGAAGATTTTAAATTACAACCTTGATATTCCGTATTTCTAAACATTTTAAAAAACCTAATAAAAGGCACTCAATGGATCACAAGCCACCTAGGCCGCAGGCCCTTTTAGAAAATTTTAAGTTACAACCTAGAAATTTCATATTTGTAAACATTTTATTGAACCTAATGAAAGATACACAAAGGTTTATTTCTCACCTATTCACAAGCCACCTAGGCCGCGGGCCTTTTGAAAAGATTTTAAGTTGCAACCTAACTATTTCGCATTTGTAAATTAAACAGTGACAAACGGTATTGATTTGGACATGTCTGCTGTAGTATGAATTCCACAAGAGCCGTAGCTCTTAGATTATGCAAACGATGTACGTGTAAAAATATATCTTTCCCTTCTTCACCTTCCCCTTTATTTTCTTTCTTTAGTGAAAGAATGATATTTTTGTACCTTAATGAAAAAGAAACAGTTCCAACCCTTCTTACGAAACCACAATATACATTTCAGGAAAACACATTTTCTTTTTTCTTGTAGGGGGAGATTAACATCTAGTGGGACTCCGAAGTTTAAGGGGTACCCAGGATTCCCTACCACTAATTACCTATGCTCTTCTTCAGGAAAAAATCACACCATATCATATCGGTAAACGGTAAAAATACCCCCGAGGAAAATAGCCTCCCTGAAAATACCCATGAAAATTTAAAAGCGGTAAAGGCAATGTTCAGGTGAGGCGATTTGCCGGCAACCCTGCCACACATATTTCAGCAACTTGGAAAATTTCCACAGAAGAAAATTGTCACGTTTTTAATTAAAGGGTCGGGTACAAATTGCTGTTCCTCCGTAGAACAATTTGAATGTGTGAAAATTTTCTAGTGGGGCAGTTTTCTAAATTCCCGAGTTATGAGTGGCAGTTTTCCAAGGTACCTAAAGAGGGGAAGGAACTCTTTTGTTTGTCTGAATTTTTTGCGGGTTCATACGAGTTTAGGGCAACTGGCCACAAAAGTTCAAGGGGGGGGCTATAAAGATTGCCGTTTCTGAACCTATATTGAGAACTTAATTGGGAACTCCAAACGAATTTCGAGAAAATGTTCCATGTAAGCCGAGCGGGAATTGTACTTTAATTTGAAGAAATAAATTGCCGAGGATTCGAGGTACACTTGGTTTGGGAGGGGCTCTACCCCTAACTTCCGTAATATTATATTCTTGGCCGCTGGAGTCTGTCAGTGTATCCAGGATGTCACTCTTGAAGCGTCCGCAAGGTCCGTGGGCTGGGGGCGGGTTACCACAAAATGTTAGAATGGACGTAGAGCTGTAAACATCAGTACCATTTTTATATAAAGATTCTGTACACGACCACGAATTTTCAGGAGGGTGGGGTGAATTCAGCCCTCCCTCCCCTCCCGTGTCTAAGAGCTCTTCATGGATAACATCGAGGATACACTGACCGACTCTAGAGGTCCAGAATATAAAATTACGGAAGTTGGGGTAGAGCCCTACAAACCAGACACCTCGTATCCCTTTTACAAACTTCACCAACTGACCGGGGCAGCGGGGAAAGGCATACATAGTCTGCCACTAAACACAACATGAAGTATAGGAATTGCGAGCAAATCCCTTACCTTGAACACGTCTGCGCTCTAAGCGGCCCAGAATATAATATTACGGAAGTTGCCCCCCCCCCCAACTAAATGTACCTCGGATCCTCGGCAATTTATTTCTTTAAATTAAAGTACAATTCTCGAAATTCGTCTGGAGTTCCCAATTCTGTTCTCAAAATAGGCCCAGAAACGGCAATCTTTTAAGCCCCCCCCCCCCCTTGAATTTTGTGGCCATTTGCCTTAAACTCGTAAGAACCTGCATGGAAATTCAGACAAGTAAAAGAGTTTCATCCCCTCGTTAGGCACCTTGGAAATCTGCCACATATGATTCGGATTTTTTTACTGTACTGTCACGTATAAATCGGAATGTATTTGGAATTCGGAAAACTACCCCATTAGAAAAATTGTCACACATTCAAAGTGCTCTTCGGAGGAACAACTTTTTGTGCCCGGCCACTTAATGAAAAACAGGGCAATTTTCCAAGTTGCTGAAAGATGTGTGGCAGGGTTGCCGGTAAATTGCCACACCGGAACACTGCCACACATCAGTGTTCCTGTGTGGCAGTTTACAGTGAACAGTTTGTACTGGGGGTATTTCCTTCGGGGAATTTTTACCACTTTTAAGTTTTGAGGGGTATTTTCCCCGGGAATATTTTTTCCTGGGGGTATTTTTACCCACATCCTATCATATTATATGCAGATGTTTTTAGGAAAGGAGTGCCTGACCATAGTTCTTAAACAACCGTTAGAAATAGGAAGCTAGGAGATTTGGGCTAGAGTGCCCGATAGGAAAGTTACACGGAAGCGAGGTAGAAAGGGGAGGAAGACGCCCTTATTTATTCCCGGGGGTCCAGTACCCTGAGTATAATGGCTTGACGTGCACATTGACTCGTGCGTGAAGGGCTCGGGTTTAAATCCCTCCCGGTGAGGCATGAACGTTGCGTTTGTCTTACGGCACTGGGCCACATTCTGATTTCTTATCTATTCAACACTGGCATGAGATCATTCTGATTTCATGCCACTGTTCCCTTCCCTGGAATCAGTGGCCTTAAATTTGGAACGGGAGACAGCTTGTAGCCCATCGAGTTGCTCACGGTGGTCGTTAAACCTTCAATCAAAGAAAGAAAGAAAAGAAAGATCAGAATTATCGTTCTTTTGTTTTCTTTGTAATTTACACTTTTAGGACAAACGGCATAGTAATAACACAGGAAAAAGAACTGAGGAAGAGTCTCACATCTCTATAATACACTAAATATCTCAATTAAAAGGAACACAAAATTATGAGGGTCGTTATGAGTCACAACTAGGAATGTTTACATGGAGCAGTCAAATGGACGATTATTATACGGTCCCTTTATATATTTGTGTTCAGTTCTCTGGGTGGCCAATCTCCGGTGGCCACTTCTCTTGCACCTATATCATGATTGTCAGCCGTTATCATCCACTGTTGGAAGAAGGTCTCCCTAACTTTCCTCCATAACGATCTGCCTCAAGCCAGTCTCCTCCATGTCCCTCCCGCATGCTTTCGAATTTCATCTATCCATCTCCCATGCGGTCTCCTTCTGGGTCTTTTCTAGTCCTGTGGAGTCCAGTCTAAAATTTCAATTCTGCGTCGTTGGTCCGTTCCACTGGCAATGTATCCTGCCCATTGCCATTTCAGGGATTTTACTCTGATCAAGCTGTCTTCCACTCATATCATTTTCCTCATTCTCGAGATCCTCTTCTTTTCTTTCCTGGTTATATTAAGCTTCTTTTCAGTTGTCCGTATTTTTGTAAGCCTTTTTTCGTTAAGGTTCACGTCTCTACTCCATATGTAAGCACTGGAAGGATTCATTAATTAGGCACTTTTCTTTTAAAACATAATAGCATATTGCTCTTTAAAAATTCACTGTTTCTTCCAAAAGCACGCCGATCAAGTTTTATACGCAGCTTAATTTATTCATCAAAGGGACCATCGCTTGATATCTACTATCGAAGGTGAATGTAGGTATCCCGTATCTTCAGCTTCTCCCTATCAATCAGTAATTCTTTATTTCTTGTAAAATCATTGTACATCATGAATGGAATACAGGATTACACCATACAATACAAATCTGGAAAATGTGAATCCGTTTTTTGGTAGTCAAAAACGGATTCACATTTTCCAGATTTGTATTGTATGATAAGTCAGATAGTATCCCAAAACTTGAAAATGTCGTCTTCCTGGAGCGGGAATCAAATCCGCGTCTCCCGGATAGACTCGGGCGCTATTACGGTGACGCGGGTTCGATTCATCATGAAACGCGGGTTCGATTCCCGCAGCAGGACGACGAATTTTTCAAGTTTTTGGATATTATCTGACTTACCACCCACCTCGTATTTACACCAAAAAAAAAAAAAAAAAAGAGGTTCATATCTTCAAAATTTGCTTTGTACATCAGTTTTTTTTTTCTGCAAGTTCATTTTTAGTTCCACTTCTTCACTCTTGTCAGCAAGTTCTTGGAAAATACTCTGCAGTTTTGAAGTGCCAGTTCCAAAAATGACAACGTCTTCAGCAAAACGAAGGTAAATTAAATAATCTACATTTACTTGTTTTTTCTCTTTGTTTTCCCAGTTCAGTGACTGCATGACATTTGCAATGTTGCATTAAAGAGTTTGGGAGATACAAACCCCTGATGACTGATACATTGTTTCAAACATCCAATGACTGATATGTTGATATCCATTCTTTTTCTTATTTATTTAAACATATCAAACATTATGATTGTAACAAAAATTCTGCTGAAAAGGCCTAGGGAGCTTTGCACGAGTTTCATGTGTAGCACAATTTTTTTATTGGTAATTTTCATTCGTATACAAAAATGAAATATCAAGCATTTAATAGAAAACGTCGTAAAAAGAGCTTAGATTTTTTTGTTCATGCAGGCATCTAAGGATTGATGTACTACTTCTCCTATCCCAATTTTAGAATGTATATTTGAATACACCTCACCTTAAAACTCCAATGTAAAAGCTAAATTTTGTTGAAAAGTCCAAGGCATAGGAATTTTGTAAGGGTTTTAGGTTCAGTGCGTTCTTGCTTCTTAATAACCTTTGATTGCAAGTTCACACTTACGAGATATTAAAATTGCTGAGTTTCTTCGACAAGACTGTTGTGAAATTCTCAGAACTGTTCAATTTCCTTGTAATGCTAGGTAAAGTTCTGCCGTTCAGCACAGGAAATGATCTGACTAGTTTTATCGATTGCTTAGTTAAAATCAAGATATTTCTTCGTCAAATTAAAAATGACCTCTTGTTTCTAACAGACGTAAGAAAACAACACATATCTGAGTATTATCTTATTTTTAAGACGTGGGCATTTTTTTCTTATTTTCGAGAAGTGCGATCTTTTCTGTGAGCAATATTTCTGTGCGCATTCGTTATTCACATCGGATTAAACATAACAGTCACGAAATTGTGCATTAAGAGACGTTGGCTGTTTTTAAAATATATGCAAATGTTTACATGACTGTATTTATGAAAAACTAATCCAGTCTGATCTCACTCCTCAAAATATGTAGATTCAAAAAATCCAACTATGGGCAACTCGATTTAAGCTTTCCGATAAGCATAGCTTGCAATATTATTGAATTCTAAATAACATATAATGAATGAGAGTCTGACTGGACTTCTGCAAGGATAGCGCGATTTTTTTTCTAGCTAACCGTTTTCCATCTCTCTGAATCCGAAATGATATATGTTCAAAAGAATTAGATCAACTGTCTTCGTACAAAGCAAGCTGATTGACAACCGACCTACTATTTCCTCCTGTTAAATTAAAGAAAATCGTCTTTGTGCCTTGTGTGTTTTATCTACTTTTTTATTGATCACACTTACATGTAACTATCTGTTCTCACTAATAGTTCAAATCGTTGCTGTTTTCAATTAAAATAGCAAAGCACTTTTTGAGAAATCTTAAAATAAAGTAATTTTTAAAATTTAAATTTTTTTCCACAATTTTAGTACCACCTAATGAGAAATTTCATGCAAAAAAAAAATCATGTCATATTATTTAAATTATTTTTAGGTTGCGGTTGGAAACCGAAAAATCAGTTTCACAGTGGATTTCATATTTCTTTAAATAAAATCGCGTTAATTAAATATTTTAAAATTAAAAGATTGTGTTCCCTAAAGTAATAATTTTTCTTGCCAAGTTTATTACAGAGTATTACTGAAATACTCTAAAGTTTTCCTTCAGTTTTAATTGTCGCTTAACTACAGTTCAAGCTACGTGAATTTATCTTTCCAAGACAAATGTAGAAACTGCAATGACATCCAAACGTCTCTCCTTTTAGATTCAGTGCCATTGTCCGAACCCTTTTAGCCGGTTATCAGTCAGAAAGGATTAGTGTCAACCGTCCCCGTAAACGAGCAGTTTGAATAAGAAAGCAAAGGGGAAATGCAATGTTCAATGTTATCTGGAGTTCGAGGTTACTCGGGTGAGCTGGGCAGTGGACAGATTGCGTACCCCGAGTTATTTCGTGCCAGCCGCTATGGTCCACTGAAACGTACCCCGAGTTATTTCATGACAGCCGTTATGGGCCACAGACGCGTGCCCTGAGTTATTTCGTTCGAGCCGCTTAAAGGGTTAACTAAGCAATCGACAAAACTAGTCAGATCATTTCCTGTGCTGAGCGGCAGAACTTTACCTAGCATTACAGGGAAATTGAACAGTTCTGAAAATTTCACAACAGTCTTGTCGAAGAAACTCAGCAATTTTAATATCTCGTAAGTGTGAACTTGGAATTAAATGTTATTAAGAAGCAAGAACGCACTGAACCTAAAACGCTTACAAAATTCCTATGCCTTGGACTTTTCAACAAAATTTAGCTTTTACATTGGAGTTTTAAGGTGAGGTGTATTCAAATATACATTCTAAAATTGGGATAGGAGAAGTAGTACATCAATCCTTAGATGCCTGCATGAACAAAAAGATCTAAGCTCTTTTTACGACGTTTTCTGTTAAATGCTTGATATTTCATATTTGTATACGAATGAAAATTACCAATAAAAAAATTGTGCTACACATGAAACTCGTGCAAATCTCCCTAGGCTTTTTCAGCAGAATTTTTGTTACAATCATAATGTTTGATATGTTTAAATAAATAAGAAAAAGAATGGATATCAACATATCAGTCATTGGATGTTTGAAACAATGTATCAGTCATCAGGGGTTTGTATCTCCCAAACTCTTTAATGCAACATTGCAAATGTCATGCAGTCACTGAACTGGGAAAACAAAGAGAAAAAGATCAATGGAGATTATATAATTCACCTTCGTTTTGCTGAAGACGTTGTCATTTTTGGAACTGGCACTTCAAAACTGCAGAGTATTTTCCAAGAACTTGCTGACAAGAGTGAAGAAGTGGAACTAAAAATGAACTTGCAGAAGAAAAAAACTGATGTACAAAGCAAATTTTGAAGATATGAACCTCTTTTTTTTTTTTTTTTTTTGGTGTAAATACGAGGTGGGTGGTAAGTCAGATAATATCCGAAAACTTGAAAAATTCGTCGTTCTGCTGCGGGAATCGAACCCGCAGACTCGGGCGCTATTACGGTGACCGTAATAGCGCCCGAGTCTATCCGGGAGACGCGGATTTGATTCCTGCTCCAGGACGACGACATTTCCAAGTTTTCGAATATTATCTGACTTATCATCCATGCCATATTTACACCAAAACACGGATTCACATTTTCCAGATTTGTATTGTATGGTGTAATCCTGTATTCCATTCATGATGTACAATGATTTTACAAGAAATAAAGAAATACTGATTGATAGGGATATGCTGGAGATAACGGATACCTACATTCACCTTCGATAGTAGATATCAAGCGATGGTCCCTTTGATGAATAAATTAAGCTGCGTATAAAATTTGATCGGCGTGCTTTTGGAAGAAACAGTGAATTTTTAAAGAGCAATATGCTATTATGTTTTAAAAGAAAAGTGCCTAATTAATGAATCCTTCCAGTGCTTACATATGGAGTAGAGACGTGAACCTTAACGAAAAAAGGCTTACAAAAATACGGACAACTGAAAAGAAGCTTAATATAACCAGGAAAGAAAAGAAGAAGATCTCGAGAATGAGGAAAATGATATGAGTGGAAGACAGCTTGATCAGAGTAAAATCCCTGAAATGGCAATGGGCTGGATACATTGCCAGTGGAACGGACCAACGACGCAGAACTGAAATTTTAGACTGGACTCCACAGGACTAAAAAAGACCCAGAAGGAGACCGCATGGGAGATGGATAGATGAAATTCGAAAGCATGCGGGAGGGACATGGAGGAGACTGGCTTGAGGCAGATCGTTATGGAGGAAAGTTTGGGAGACCTTCTTCCAACAGTGGATGATAACGGCTGACAATCATGATATAGGTGCAAGAGAAGTGGCCACCGGAGATTGGCCACCCAGAGAACTGAACACAAATATATAAAGGGACCGTATAATAATCGTCCATTTGACTGCTCCATGTAAACATTCCTAGTTGTGACTCATAACGACCCTCATAATTTTGTGTTCCTTTTAATTGAGATATTTAGTGTATTATAGAGATGTGAGACTCTTCCTCAGTTCTTTTTCCTGTGTTATTACTATGCCGTTTGTCCTAAAAGTGTAAATTACAAAGAAAACAAAAGAACGATAATTCTTATCTTTCTTTTCCTTCTTTCTTTGATTGAAGGTTTAACGACCACCGTGAACAACTCGATGGGGTACAAGCTGTCTCCCGTTCCAAATTTAAGGCCACTGATTCCAGGGAAGGGAACAGTGGCATGAAATCAGAATGATCTCATGCCAGTGTTGAATAGATAAGAAATCAGAATGTGGCCCAGTGCCGTAAGACAAACGCAACGTTCATGCCTCACCGGGAGGGATTTAAACCCGAGCCCTTCACGGACGAGTCAATGTCCACGTTAAGCCATCAGACTCAGGGTACTGGACCCCCGGGAATAAATAAGGGCGTCTTCCTCCCCCTTTCTACCTCGCTTCCGCGTAACTTTCCTATCGGGCACTCTAGCCTAAATCTCCTAGCTTCCTATTTCTAACGGTTGTTTAAGAACTGGGGTCAGGCACTCCTTTCCTAAAAACCTCGGCATATAATATGATACGATGTGGGTAAAAATACCCCCAGAAAAAAATATTCTCTAGGAAAATACCCCTCAAAACTTAAAAGTGGTAAAAAATTCCCCCGAAGGAAATACCCCCTGTACAAACTGTTCACTGTAAACTGCCACACAGGAACACTGATGTGTGGCAGTGTTCCGGTGTGGCAATTTACCGGCAACCCTGCCACACATCTTTCAGCAACTTGGAAAATTGCCCTGTTTTTCATTAAGTGGCCGGGCACAAAAAGTTGTTCCTCCGAAGAGCACTTTGAATGTGTGACAATTTTTCTAATGGGGTAGTTTTACGAATTCCAAATATATTCCGATTTATGCGTGACAGTAAAAAAGTTAGAATTATATGTGGCAGATTTCCAAGGTGACTAACGAGGGGAAGAAACTCTTTTATTTGTCTGAATTTCCATGCAGGTTCTTACGAGTGTAAGGCAAATGGCCACAAAAGTTCAATGGGGGGGGGCTATAAAGATTTCCGTTTCTGGGCCTATTTTGAGAACTGAATTGGGAACTCCAAACGAATTTCGAGAATACGTTCGATGTCAGCCAAGCGATAATTGTACTTTAATTTGAAGAAAATAATTGCCGAGGATCCGAGGTACACTTAGTGTGGAGGAGGGGGGGTCCACAACTTCCGTAATATTTTATTCTGGGCCGCTTAGAGCGCAGACGTGTTCAAGGTAAGGGATTTGCTCGCAATTCCTATACTTCATGTTGTGTTTAGTGGCAGACTATGTATGCCTTTTTCCCGCTGCCCCGGTCAGTTGGTGAAGTTTGTAAAAGGGATACGAGGTGTCTGGTTTGTAGGGCTCTACCCCAACTTCCGTAATTTTATATTCTGGACCTCTAGAGTCGGTCAGTGTATCCTCGATGTTATCCATGAAGAGCTCTTAGACACGGGAGGGGAGGGGGGCTGAATTCACCCCACCCTCCTGAAAATTCGTGGTCGTGTACAGAATCTTTATATAAAAATGGTACTGATGTTTACAGCTCTACGTCCATTCTAACATTTTGTGGTAACCCGCCCCCAGCCCACGGACCTTGCGGACGCTTCAAGAGTGACATCCTGGATACACTGACAGACTCCAGCGGCCAAGAATATAATATTACGGAAGTTAGGGGTAGAGCCCCTCCCAAACCAAGTGTACCTCGAATCCTCGGCAATTTATTTCTTCAAATTAAAGTACAATTCCCGCTCGGCTTACACGGAACATTTTCTCGAAATTCGTTTGGAGTTCCCAATTAAGTTGTCAATATAGTTTCAGAAACGGCAATCTTTAAAGCCCCCCCCCTTGAACTTTTGTGGCCAGTTGCCCTAAACTTGTATGAACCCGAATAAAAATTCAGACAAACAAAAGAGTTCATTCCCCTCTTTAGGTACCTTGGAAAAACTGCCACACATAACTCGGGAATTTAGAAAACTGCCCCACTGGAAAAATTGTCACACATTCAAATTGTTCTTCGGAGGAACAGCAATTTGTACCCGACCCTTTAATTAAAAACGTGGCAATTTTCTTTTGTGGAAATTTTCCAAGTTGCTGAAAGATGTGTAGTAGGGTTGCCGGTAAATCGCCTCACCGGAACATTGCCTTTACCGCTTTTAAATTTTCATGGGTATTTTCAGGGAGGCTATTTCCCCCGGCGGTATTTTTACCGTCTACGGATATGATATGGTGTGATCGTTTCCCGAAGAAGAGCATAGGTAATGAGTGGTAGGGAATCCTGGGTACCCCTTACACTTCGGAGTCCCACTAGAGTTTAATACCCCCCCCCCTTACAAGAAAAAGAAAAAAAACGTTTTCCTGAAATGTATATTGTTGTTTCGTAAGAAGGGTTGGAACTGTTCCTTTTTCATTAAGGTACAATAACATCATTCCTTCACTAAAAAAAAAATAAAGGGGAAGGTGACGAAGGGAATGAGATATTTTTACACGTACATCGTTTCCATAATCTAAGAGCTACGTCTCTTGTGGAATTCATACTACAGCAGACATGTCCAAATCAATACCGTTTGTCACTGTTTAATTTACAAATGCGAAATAGTTAGGTTGCAACTTAAAATCTTTTCAAAAGGCCCGCGGCCCAGGTGGCTTGTAAATAGGTGAGAAATAATCCTTTGTGTGTCTTTCATTAGGTTCAATAAAATGTTTACAAATACAAAATTTCTAGGTTGTAACTTAAAATCTTCTAAAAGGGCCCGCGGCCTAGGTGGCTTGTGATCCATTGAGTGCCTTTTATTAGGTTTTATAAAATGTTTAGAAATACGGAATATCAAAGTTGTATTTTAAAATCTTCTAAAAAGATCAGCACTTGAATGTCGATTTGTTGAGCCCCTGTTAATTAGCCTTTATTGCTTGTTATCACATGGGAGATATTAAAATCATAACTCAAGATTAAAGGAGTCAGAAAGGTTCTACATAAACCTTGAGCCATTTTGATCTTACATACCCATTGAGATCCTTAGGAAAACTGGTACATTCCGTTTTGTTCAGCTAGGAAAACTCGTACACTTTGTCAAAATCTTGGACCGAAACGCAATTTGTGTATATCCCCTGACTTGAAAGGATGTACGAGTTTTCCGCCCTTTGCACTTTTCTCAGCGGCATGAGAAAGTGTACGAGTTTTCCTGGATCCGTTGGAATAAGGTAATTTAAAAGTAATTTTTGTTCCTTCATCTGAGCAATGGACAAGAATTTTTGGAAGGGTGGGGAAAGGGGACGGACCTTATGGGTTTTGCCTGGGTATGCGCCACTCATAACACACAGTGGTATGAAAACAAAAGTAACTTCATATCGATATATTTGGTTTCTATACACAATTATTTTGAATTAAATTAAAATTTTATAAATACAAAGTTTTGAAATGAAAAAAATTAGGAAAGAATAATATGTTATGTGAAAAACGTTATTCAAAAATTCCGAGGGTGTTATCGATAACGGAAGTTGAGGGAAACGGGTGTTCCCGTCTACATACGATTCAACCCCTATGGTTAAATCCAAGGTATGCCGATGTGAAACTGTTTTCTTTTTTTTCTCAATGTATTGTGCATCACTGTCTTTACATGTTAATTATTTCCTTTAATTTTTTTTCTTCCGACCGACTCAGCAAGAATTGTGTTGGAAGAGACTGACCTTCCTGTTCTCGCCTTGGGTCATAGAACGGAGCATAAAGGACACTTGATGGCATCGTTAATCCCTGTCACAGGGTTGCGTTCGACCCGCTGTGGTGAGAAGGGGGACAGCAATCGCTATGTTGGAAAAGCTGAAATTCCGCCGCAATGGGACCAGTTTTTTCGGAAGAGGAAGGTGAATTTGGAGACAATACGCGTTCAAGCTTCGGGTGATTTCTGGCGACAATTCGTTCCCCGCAGACCGGCCGGTTAAAGGGTTAATACAGCAGTAGAGTTTTCAAATTTGTCTCATAAAAACATGGACTTTAAAAATTTCTTTACAACCCATGCACATTTCGTCTTCTTCGAAAGGCATTTCAAAAATAACTACAGCGTAATTAATGTATAATCGGCCAGAAATGAGTTACCTTTAATGCAACGATTCTTGTACTTATTTTAAGATGTTCCTTCATATTGCTGTTTCCTGTCTCTTAAGTATAATATCTCACTAATTCTTGCAACATTTTGTATATCAAAACAGTGGTTTGATTTAGGAAAGTGTCATGATCTTTACTACAAATTTCTGCTTTATTCTCAATAATTACGGTATACCTTTTTTTTGCACAAATACAACTTTCCACGTGCAACGAAGTCTTTCAGATCGTAATAATCCTACACGAGCGTATTACTTTGACTATTCTGTAGCAATTTCGAAACGTGAAGGAGGATTCTTGATGGGGTAGAGTGCAACATCAATGCCTGCTTAAGAGTCACATCAACTCTGCAAAGTACATATCCATTCTCGAGGTCCACTTGCAAACAGAGTTGCAGACATTATTCTTCAATGACCGCAACGGGAATACATCAAAATATGCACTGCTGAAATGTACTGAAGAAGTACATTTTTGGTTTTCAAAGAATGAGCATTATTTACGGCACTTACCATGCGTACCTTAACCACCGGATCTCAATACTAATGAAAATGTGTGAGAATACCTTTATGGAAAGGTCTGGAATTTTCACCAACAAAATCATCAATACATTGAGACACATCTGGAAAACGATTTGTTTCGTTATAGTATCTTTATTTTAAAATAATAATGTGAAACAGCTTCGGTTTTGGTTTATTATTCGCAAAATAAATTTAATACAACATATTAAAATCGTGTGTTTGCTTGGCCCCTTTGGAGCATTATTTTTCTTTAAAGCCTTTGAACAGGCGTATTTGTCAGATGAAGTGTTATTTACGGTCAAGTTTCTCAGGATCTACAGACCTATCAGCCTCCTATCAGTGGTTTAAAAAATCTTCACTAAAGTTCTTTAGTGAAGATTTTTTTAAACCACTGATAGGTTCTTTCACACCGCTTGAAGGTAACACTAGACATGGCTCAACCGAGAGAACAAGCTGGATTCAGGAGTGGCTACAGCAGAGTAGATCATATCCACGTACTGAGAGAAATAATTGAAAGAGCGAGGGAATATGAACTTCCATTGTGTATGGCTTTTATCGATTATGAAAAAGCCTTTGATTCGGTGAAACCATCAGCAGTTACAATGGCTCTGAAATCCTGCGGTATTGAAGATGCATACATTAAAATTATTAATAAAATCTATGAAAATGCAACTGCAAAGATTCGGCTGTTTGAGAATACAGCACACATAAAAGTTGGAAAGGGAGTGACACAAGGTGACACCATATCTCCGAAGCTCTTTAGTGCCACATTGGAGGGTGTCTTTCAGTCGCTGAGCTGGGAAAACAGGGGGATAAAGATTAATGGAGATTATCTAACCCACCTTCGTTTTGCTGATGACGTAGTCATTTTTACAACTACCCTATCAGAGCTGCAGAGTATGATCCAGAAAGTTGCTGACAAGAGTAAAGAAGTGGGATTAAAAATGAACTTTCAGAAGACAAAAGTGATGTTCAATGCTTTTTCAAGAAATGAAGATTTATTGATTGATGGAGAAAATCTGGAGATAACAGACACGTACGTTTATCTTGGACAGCAGATATCAAGTGAGGGTCACATTGGTGAAAGAAATTAATCGGCGTACAAAACTTACCTGGAGAGCTTTTGGAAGAAACAGCATAATTTTCAAGAGCAATATGCCATTATGTCTTAAAAGAAAAGTGTTTGATCAATGCATCCTTCCAGTACTTACGTATGGTGCAGAGACGTGGACCTTAACTAAAAGAGGCATACAAAGGCTGCAGACAACTCAAAGCAGCACGGAGAGGTGCGTGCTTGGTGTAACCAGGAGAGATAAGAAGAGGAACTCGTTTATCAGGAAAATGACAAGAGTGGAAGACATCATGATCAGAGTTAAATCCCTGAAATGGCAATGGGCTGGACATACTGCCAGAAGAACAGACCATCGATGGACAGCCGAAATTTTAGATTGGATTCCAAGGGACAGGAAAAGACCCAGAAGAAGACCACATGGGAGATGGGTGGATGAAATTCGAAAGTATGCAGGAGTGACATGGAGGAGACTGTCACAAGAGAGACCGTCGTGGAGGAAACTTGGGAAGACCTTCGTCCAGTAGTGGATTGATAATGGTTGACAATGATGATGATGATGATGATGCCACGTTCCGGCTAGCTTTCATTGAGTTATGTGTTTGAAGTTTTAAAAGCACCACGCGTACGTAGATATCTTTCCCAAATTCAGTACGCATAGCCTTAAGTTAATAAACAAATACTGTAGTATTTTTTCCGGATGATAAGAATCTTGTGCCAGGTGACAAAACGTAAAATAAAAAAAAATGAGTGTGACAATCACTCGCTCTTAAGAAAATGTGGGTCTTCAAAGTTACCAACATTTCTGGTACCAGTTGGCTAATCAGCACTGACCTTTACTCCAAACATAAAATCGAATCTCATAAGATTCAGCATTGATGTAAGCTGTTATGCAAACATATTGTAGTGGAGGGCACATCACTTAATTTTTCACACAACAAAACGGTGAAATATGAAATTAATGCTAATAACGTATGCTGAATGAAAGGGTCATTTACATACTTCCATAAACACATAGCTGCTAATTTAGAGCAGTTACCCACTTCATAGTCACCCTCTACGAACGGGATAAGAAGCTATGGATTCCAAGGATATAAATATCAAAAGTTTGTAGTGGAAAGAAGGTGGCAATGGAAGTGCACACATCTTAGTATTTGGGGAAGGTGTGCAACATAAGGAAATTATGCAAATGCGGGAAGACGCGAAAATTTGCAGACGCAATCTTTGTCGAATATGCAGGGTTCGGCAAAGTTTCGGAAATCAACTGCCGATTTGTTGAACAGCGCGTTGGTACCCATAGGTGTGCGTTGTCCTGAAGCAGAAGAATCACATGTTTGGTGATTATATTGCCTACTTCGTAAACAGCTTTACTGGCATCTACTGAATTTCAGTACAATTACACTCCTAAATGATGGTCTCACACGTTCGGAGAAAAGAATAATGTATTAATCCAGTGGCATGCCACCTACGAGCATCAGAATTTTCCGGGGGCGAAGGGATGGATTTGGAGATGGAGAGGTCAGTGGCTTCATGATACATATACAACTACTGTGTTGTACGTTTAGGATTGCCGTACACAAAACAATTTCCATCGTAAAGTGAGATTGAATGTTGGGATCCCTTCAGTCTATGACTGAATTGAAATGAAAAAGACACTCACCGGAACTGGATTGAAAGGAATACCACAGCAGAAGATGACGTGTCTTATTTGCTGATGACAATTAGTTTATCACAGAGAAAGCCATCTTATTTCCCTTCTCCATGTCTGCCATGCTCCTGAAAACCGCACAATGATGCACACGGACGATCATTTTGATATCACGGAAATGTCTCAGAAGGGCAACTTCCACGATGTTGTTCAGCATCTCATCGGTTACAGCTACTGGTGCAGGAATACGAAGCGCATTTTCACAAGAGGCTTCTCCATTTTGGAAATTTGCGAATCTTCGGCATATGGTGGGTTTATTTAAATTAGCCTGCCCAGTTTGCCTCTTTAATGATTTGGCCGCCATACCCGCGGAATGACAGAATGGGAGACAGACGGATGTTATTCTTGTGGCATAATGGCCACTATCAAGTTTGAGACATATTCATCATGCGCACCAGGAATTTTGAAAGTATCACTGGAACAAGTGAAGGTGAATACGCGGTCGGTGTCGATCAAGATTGTAAAAAAAATGATAACAGTACAATTACAATCGGATGTGCAATGTATAGAAGAAAAAGTGTGCTTACACGGACGTACGGTGACAGCGTGTCAGTCAGTAAGTTTCTGCCTGAATCAACCATTAATTCAGCTGCAACATCCCAACCTTTCATACGCTCAGTCGTACGCATCGGGCAGCCATTCACTATGGAACACTCAATGGTGGGCAACCAAAGGAACATTTCCACTAACGGGAGTGATAAAACTAATCGCCGCATCACTTTCGACGATCATATCTATAGTGTTCCTGGTTTCGACAATAGTAACATGATGCAGGAAATAATATAGGGCCGAGAGACCCTGAGGAAAGAACTCTAAAAAAAAAAGAGAAATAAATAACAGATAGAATGTCAATGTAATCAGAGTACACTTTGTGTTCGCAGTACGTCATAAAAAAGAGAGAGAGAGAGTGAGTGGAAAGAATTTTTAGCAGGACAGAATATTGTTCCATATAATTATAGTTTTAATTCAGGGCCCTAAATATCTAATCTAGTTTATTGCAAGTGTTATTCTTTTTATGTGTATATTGTATACTCAAGTGGCATATATGTCATGGCATACACTTTCTTAAGAACGCAAAGCGTTTGGCAGCTGGAAAGGACGGGTGAAAGTCAATAGGGGTGGGAGTAAGTTTTTTTTACCCCGGGAGAGAAGGAAATTGTTACAACGCTCCCGAAGTGAGGTTGTCACAATATGCAAATCACAAATAATAATAAATCTGTGGAAGAGCAGATAAAATAGTAACAAATAGTTTATAGAAACCCTAAGTAACGAAGAAAGAGGAACAGCAACAGGTAAGGGGGAGACAAACCCCTACTCACCCACTTAAGGGTATCAGCACAGCGCAGCTGAGCAACTCAGGTAACAAAATGAGAAGATACGGACGACATGGAGGGAAAGAATCAAGCCCTTTCCCTTCAGAGAGGAATCAGAACAGAGCGTGGAGCAGCCAGTGGCAAGAGGGGAGGGAGTGAACGGAACCCCAGCAAAGAGCAGCCCACGGGAGAGACGCCGAAGACTGGATGGCATAACAGCACGTAATCAAAGGAACAGCGTCACATTACTTACAATATCGGAAGTCGTTAGGAATATTCATTTTAAGCAGGAGTTTCAGAGACTAGCATAGGGGTTAAAGACGTGATAGAGCAGGAGGATAAATTACTAACGTAATGAGAAGAAAAGAAAAGAGGAATCTTAAAAGATATCTTAAGAAAGTATGCCTAGTAATGTAACAATTGGTGAATATTGTTTAAGTCAAGACGGAAGGAATTGTGCATAACATTTAAAAAGTTAACTTCTTATAAAGAAGGGTCCTGATCCCTGTAATAGCTTTAAGTCACAGATATCAGCGAATAAACACTTTTGTTTTCCAAAGAATGATTTCTCATGTGCTATTCAATTCTCAGTAGTGTTGTTTATGATGTGTATTTTTTTTTTTTTTGCAAACCTATGAAATTACGTAGTAACGTGTGTGAACGAGACAGCGATGACGATGATTAATTTTACGAATGACAGCGTGTTTCCCTAACAGTGTAAAACGTAAAAGTAAACTTATTCTTCTTCAAATTTAGGTTCAGCAGTATTCGAAAAGGGGAAATGTTCTATAATTGACGATCACATAAAAATATTGCGGCACACGTAAGAACTGTGATAGCCAAAGGACACTACGTGTGAAACACAACGCCCGTCTCAGAAGTTGAAGTCTCGACGGCCCAACGCTGGGTAAACGTGATTTCATAATCTGACGACAACCCACATAAACTAACCAGTAGTTCCCTAGATTCCACATAACGGGTTTGGATCAACTGCACTTAGTGTGGCTTTTATAATTATCCCAATTAAAATTAAAGGAGACGCCACAAAACCTCAACCTGGACGCGTAAATCGGGGGTAGTCGTGGCTGACCTTGGAGACCGGATAAGTCGTTGTCCCATAAAATCACACACGTGCTCAATGGGGGACAAATCTGGTGAACGTGCAGGCCATGGAAGTTGTCTCATACCCTGAAGTTCCTGTTGCGTTGCACGTGCCGTGTGTGGGCGTGCGTTATCTTGCTGGAAAACACCACGATGGAGCGACCATAAAAATGGCACAACAAAGGGCTAAATGATGTTGTTGATATAGAAGGTGCTGTTTAACGTACCCGGTACAAACACCAGTTGTGTACGGGAGTGATAGCTGATCGTTACCCACACCAGGAGACCAGGTGTAGGCCCTGTATGTCGCTGGCGGATGCAAGAAGGGTGGAGACGCTCTCCTGTGCGTCTGCGAACACCCGTACGGCCATCGGAGGCTCCCAAGCAGAGTCTGCTTTCATCGCTGAACGCGACAGATCGCCATTGCGTTCTCCAGTGCAGACGTTGGCGACACCACTGCAGCCGGTCCTGATGGTGGGCTGGAGTCAGAGGTTCGCATGCTAGAGGCACACGTGCACGTAGTCCTGCATCCAGTAGACGGTAGCGGATTGTTCGCACAGTCACCTCAGGTGCAACGGCAGCTCGGATTTGCGTCGCAGTGGATGTTCTGCTTGACAACGCCGCTCCTCTTATGCGTCGAGCGGTCCGATGATCAGTCCGTCTGTGACTCCCGGTTCCACGTCTTCTCGTGTGGGAATGTTCCCCGGACCATCTACGCCACCATCGTACCACCACCGATACTTCTCGTCCAATTCGCTCCGCAATACGACGATAGGACCACCCGACCTCGCTCAAAGTCCGATAACTGCTGAAATCGAACACGTCTTCCATGTCCAGGCATTTCAGCTTCTTCAGGGTATTTGCTCGTGTCCGTACGCCGACGACTGATTACTTTCACTTTGCCGTACTCCTTGAATACTACCGACGGTAATTTGCATATTATTCCGTGCTGTGGCTTAAGCGCGCTCACCGGTTGGTCCCGAAATTAACATCACACCTACCCTAACCTCGACTCCATTAACATATGTAAATTTCATGATCGTGCGCCAATTCCTTCTTGGTGTTCTTTTTTCACTTTCCGCCAGTGTATTTTGGTTTTTCCTAGTTTAGGTTTTGTCCAATTTGCATCTTAAAATTATAAATATTGTGAATAAGAATATTGTTGGGCTTCGGCACAAAAGTATATTCTAAGAATCGCTCTTTTCGAAAGAAATGTCGAGAGGAAAGTTTAAAATGTTTCCTTTTCTTTTGAATGACTTAAAGTTATTTACACTTATTCATGATGGTTGACAGTACGGAAGTTCTACTTTTCAAGATATAAAATGCGGTATGATTTCAATAACCCATCAAAATGAATTCCGGGGAGTATTTTACATTTTTAACTTTACGGAATGCCGGTGTTCTAGATTACGTAAAAAATTACGAGGATCGCCAAATGGCTTAAAAGATGTTGAATATTAATATTTCTACATATTCTGTTGTGACCCTCATTCTGTTTTTTTGAAAATATCAGCTGTTACTTCCTTTTCTGGACATGCAGTGTGTAGGTTCTAACATTAATGCTGTATTGGACATGGAAAACTACAAAGAGATACAATTCCTGCACCTTTGGCTGATGAAGTTAATGTTCCGTTATGAGGTTGGTTTTATGTTATAGCCATAAAATTGTTTGTTATGCTATTTTAAATAGTTTTGGAAAGAAAAATCCCGTCCGATTTTCAAGTATGCAATTTGTGTTTCAACAGGTTTAATTTATTCTTCCTCCAGTTTATTTCAACAAAAGAAGAGAAAACGTAACAGGCATTTTGTACTTTAATGTGACATTTGCTAGTACTAGAATGTAAAACATATGAACATAAGTTCATCTGCTGCATTAAAAGAATTACCCGCAGAATTCGGGGTTGGTGGAAGTTACTGTTGTAGTTAAGGATTAGCGAATTTCCCCGAATGCTGTAGATTTAGTAATTGAATATGAAGTTATTTTTTTTTTGGGATCATCCGACTATATATCATAATGATCACGGATTTATTTGTAATCCAAGTCATCGTTCATAAAAGATACACAAGGTATAATACTAAAATCACGCTACTATCCTGAAAAATCAGACTGAAGCCCCTTGTCGGTATATCAGAATATAAACAAAAAACAGATTCTTACTCCAGCCCTGAACGTCCACCTGGTAATCATTACCAACAGCGATGATAGCTCCTCTTTATAGCTGTCAATAATTTGGAAACAATTCTTCAAATAATGCCTTTTTCCTCACAAGATACCGCGTGTCATTAACGTAAGGTCTCATATCTCTAAATGAAATTATATTTGCATTTTTCTGTTTACTGTCTCGTCAAGTCACTGCGTTAAAATGTTGGAAGCTATATTATTCAGATTCCTGTTTTCCATTTTACGTCCCCGAAAACGGCAACTGAGTATATACGAAATTTCGGAAACATACATTTATTCTTTTGCACAAATACACCAGATTACCAATATAGTTTTGTGCAATTAAAGATGATTGTTACAGAAAATCTGGAGTTTCGATTTCGTTCAGTGAAAGACATTACGGTATTATGCTGTATTACGGTATTATGCATGTACCTCAGAAAATGTGTTCACACTTACTGATAAGCTGATCCGGATGTATGCTGTAGATCATTGTTATATCTATAGCATTCCTCGGCTTTCAAGCTAAAATTTATTATATGTGTAGAATGAACAGAAAGATTGGTGTACAAAATCAAAGGGTTACAAAGAATCACATCTTTCGGCGTCTTTAATATTTACCGAACCTGAAAACTAGAGTGAAAAGTTTTGCAATAGGTATGAATAAAAGTAACTGCAGTTGATTTGCTAGATTTTTCAGTCTATAAAAATAAAACGTGGGGAACTTTCATAATCCTAATCAGAATTAATATGTGCAGAGGTCAGTCTATTTCCCATGAACTTGCAAAATCCTCCTGAAGGTATGCATTTTACTTTTTTAATAGTGCTAATTTAAATGGTTGTAAGTTATGAAACACATAGGTTAGACCACCTGTTTAGATGATGTTAATGCACATGCATCCGCATTATACCCGTCTAAAACAAACTGCTGCATAAATTAAGCTGCATATGCCAAATCTGTTGATTATGCTGGAAGCAAAAGTAGTGATACAGAGGCAGAATACGAAAACTGTTATAATAAAGAAATTAAACATCAGCACTAATATAAAATGTTTGAATGCATATGAAAATTTACATTTGATGAAAAAACAAATGTGTTCTTCTGTGGAAGAATAAAGCAAAAAGTAGTTTTATTTATTAAGGGTTTGATGATCTCCGTGAGCAACTAGATGGGACATACGTAAGCAGTCGCTCGTCTTTGATTTTGGGACACTGACTCCACGAAAGGATGAGAACCAGTACCGTAAGACAAACACAACATCCATGCCTCAACGGGATTCTAACTAGGACCGATCTCGGACGAGAGATCAGAAGCCATCGCTTAGACCAGTGGGCCACCGGGGAAGCGTAAAATGTATTCCTTTTATTTTGAGTGAATTCAGCCTTACATTGCGATGAGATTGATGCTTGATGACATTGTTTCTTTCGTGAAATATACACTGCCAACGAGTAAAACAGAACATAAAATATTTTTCAACACGATGTTACAAATTCAAATATGGCGAAAACATTTATGCGATGTTAATGATGTTGAATCTGAAAACAGACTGCACGAAGCAGATACTAATATTAAATTCAGTAGATTTACCTAGAAATATTTTAAACAAGGAGGTAACGCTATGTGGAACATCACAGATTTTCTTTTTTCTTTCCCATTGAAGAAACGGCAATCCGACCCCTAATACATTCTTTACATATATTACATCCAAATGCCACTTTGTCCCCATATAACGAAGTGAATTTCTCCGTCATTTTTATCCGCGCCGGGGTTCGAACCCGGGTCCACTCATTCCGGAATAAGTTGCTCTACCAATTAAGCTACGCGGACATTTGTTCTGATTCCTATCTGCCTTTATGTCGTGTGCGTCCTTCTGGCAGGTACGTCACATCTCCTGGTACGTTACATCATCTCCCCCTTCTTTTTCTTTTTTTCTTTCGAAGTGCTGCTCATATTTTTCCTATCTCGCGGTGTGGAAATAACATCACACCAATGCGAGATTTTGAACGGTCGGGTCATCCGGATAGTTCGGGCGCCATTATAACGAAGGGAATTTCTCCGTCATTTTTATCCGCGCCAGGATTCGAACCCGGGTCCACTCATTCCGGAATAAGTTGCTCTACCAATTAAGCTACGCGGACATTGATTCTAATTGCTATCTGCCTTTATGTCGTGTGCGTCCTGCTGGCAGGTACGTCACATCTCCTGGTACGTTACATCATCTTCCCCTTATTTTTATTTTTTTTTCGAAGTGCTGGAGAAAGGATTCTCTTATTTTTCCTATCTCGCGGTGTGGAAATAACATCACACCAATGCGAGATCTTGAACGGTCGGGTCATCCGGATAGTTCGGGCGCCATGATAACGAAGTGAATTTCTCCGTCATTTTTATCCCGCGCCGGGGTTCGAACCCGGGTCCACTCATTCCGGAATAAGTTGCTCTACCAATTAAGCTACGCGGACGTTTTATTCTGATTCCTATCTGCCTTTATGTCGTGTGCGTCCTGCTGGCAGGTACGTCACATCTCCTGGTACGTTACATCATCTTCCCCTTATTTTTCTTTTTTTTTTCTTTCGAAGTGCTGCTCATATTTTTCCTATCTCGCGGTGTGGAAATAACATCACACCAATGCGAGATTTTGAACGGTCGGGTCATCCGGATAGTTCGGGCGCCATTATAACGAAGTGAATTTCTCCGTCATTTTTATCCGCGCCGGGGTTCGAACCCGGGTCCACTCATTCCGGAATAAGTTGCTCTACCAATTGAGCTACGCGGACGTTTTATTCTGATTCCTATCTGCCTTTATGTCGTGTGCGTCCTGCTGGCAGGTACGTCACATCTCCTGGTACGTTACACCCATATTTGTAACTGTACTGGCCATAGCGTTCTTTGTTTACTGAAATGTTCTCTGCGTTATGTATGAATGAGGAATACAGTGTGTACGGGTTGTACATATTTTCAAAATGTTGTGTACAGTAGGTGACAGAATTCGACCCAAACAACAATGCTTCAACTAGAATATTGCTGCAAAGTAGACGCATTTGTTTAACGTATGAAATAAGTTCCAATAGTAGTTTACCAAGAACGAATAGTACTCGGCAACTTTAAAGGTTTATGTTGCACACCAGTTGAATTTCGCCTACAAAAAATGAACTTTTATATTGAAAAATTTATCATAACATACCATCTTCATTTCCCGCTTTTTTCAATTCCAGGTATTTTTCTATTTCTCGATCTCATTTTCACCCACGTGATGCATCTGTGAAGGAAATGGCCTTTCCTAATATTTATCTCATTTACGCAGAGTGCATGAAGACACCGCTAACGCCCTTAAATAATAATAATAACAGATCCAAAGTGAAAATCCTCCAAATACGTGGCGTCAGTGAATAAACAAAGACATCGCTCTTTACAAGGTTTTAGCAACACGCAGCAACCGAAATATTGTTTACGTGTAAAAAAGCGGTCTTTATTTATTGAATAACAGAACCAGTTGGTTCTCATTGTGCAAAACGAAATCCGTTTTTGGAAAAACATCTGTTACAAACGTATTCTGTTCATTTTTTCTCGAATGGTACTTTTATCATCGTTTCGTAGGTAATGTAAAATGGTGATGGTTGGATCATATAGGGCTAGGACTCCTCCAATCATTTGCTAATACCTCGATGCTCGTGAAAGGTCGAATGTATTCGAACAGTCAGATATATTTTCTCACTTTTGAGGAAAGTCGAGCACCGAAAATTCACTTTGCTATAAATTGATGTAAGTAAAGAAAGACACATTATTTGTTGAGTACGCTCTTTGTCCCTTGCTTTGTTAGATTACCCATATCAATGTTTCAAAAAGATTCAGCATAAACTGATTCAACACTCCGAGCACAACCTACAAAAGGAAATATTACAATATTGTAATGACCACAAGGAATTCTCAAAAAGTCGGTTTTTGTTCCGAAAAAAGAATTACTAAAGAACGGGACATTCGGCTCTGTAATAAATTATCTGCTTCTACAGGAATAGCAGGACACAATAAATAAACGCTCATCAGTAGTGAAAATCGCATTCCAGTTACTATACTATAATATAATAATTAAAATAATGTGAATTCCATGTTATGAATAATAGAAATACATATGATTTTAGCCAGCACTTTAATGAAATTAGATTACTTCTAAGGTATGTTCCAAAAAATGCGATCAGGAGCCATGCCAGAAGGATTTTGCATGCTAAAATTTTTGTAACTAAATTACGTGCGAAGGGAATACAGAATTTGTCATTTAACGTTCGGTTTCTATCAAGTGCAGGATGGTTCATGTGTACAAAATTAAGTAAAAAAATAACTTTTGTGAAAAGCGTTGTAGCATCTTATTCGAAGCTTTACTAGAAAATAAATCTCAAAATTTCAGATTTGGTAAATACTCCTTTACCTCTTACTAGTATGATTGTGGTTCAATGGAGAATGATTTTTTCACTTTCCCTTATTAAATATCACAATCTTATTTATCCACTAGAATGAAGTCATTTGCAGGTATTTTGTTCCTCTAGTGTACTCACACATGGTGATTAACAAATATAAAGGTTTGCTTGTCCTATTTTAAATACATTGAAACTTAATGGAATAACTGACGTGACTTAATTATGCCTTTTGTACGTGCCAGGTGTAGTATTTTTTTAATTAATTTAGTTAAACCCAATTGTTTCATTTGTAAAGTGAAAAATTTCTGCTAATAGTCTTAAACGACTTAAAAGATATAGAAGATAATCAGCATGGGGTCAGATTTTGTGTTGAAGGAATGATCGCCAAACGAGAAAAATAAGTTTTGAGCATAGAAGAATCATTCCGTAATTATTTCTTTTTCTTTCTTTTTTCAAGGATTTAATGTATGTTATAAACAACTCAGTGAACTAACTATAAGCAGTTCCCTGTCCTTGATTTGGAGTCACTTGTTCGACGAAACGGAGGGACACTTTGACGAAAGACCATACAATGTCCACGTATCACTAGGGATCGCAACTCAAAAAAATTTGGGACGATTTGATAGAATCAAAGGTTTGGAAACACTGTGAAAAACGGACGCGGCCTATTCGATTTAACCTGACTTGTGGGGATCTAGTCCCACTCCAAATCGTCGCAAACAAAACCTAAATTAACCACACAGCCTATGTAAACAGTCGAGTAACAATTTTGTGACCATCTCCTACTTTTGAGGTCAACAGCGCGTAGCCAATTAAATAACGCAGCTGGCTTGGAGGGTTCTAATCTGTGCTCCAGGCATTCTTAAAACACATCACTCGTTGCTGTCAAGGATAAAAGGAGCGATTTATCAGATTTGCAAATGGCATGATAATCCGCTTTCGGATCAAGGGTGACAGTACTTTTTAAACAGCGGAGTTTGTGAACTGTTCGCGTGCAGCTGTTGTTAAAACGTATCGTGATTGGTCAAATAGAACAATTACGAATAAGCGATGTGGAAACTGAGGAGCACCACCTACCATTGATGCGAGAGGTGAACGTGGGCTTTGAAGCTGCGTGAGTCTCCGTCCACACGCCACAATGGGGAGACTGACTGGACGAATTGAAACGAGAGTTCAGCAATCACTGTTGTGTATGGGGCTCCGAGGCAGATGGAGGGTCACTGCACTTTGCTAACGAAGGTCCATCGGCCGAGAAGATTTTCATTTGCACTGCAGTAGTGGAGTTGGACCTCCGCTGATTGGCAAAGAATTGCTTTCTACGATGAGTCACATTTTCTGCTTTATCTAACGGATAGACGTTGGCATATAAGTCGAGAAACTTCAGAGAACAAACACTATTCAACCATTACTGCGAGGACACAAGTTGGTGGAGGCAACATTATGATCTAGGGAATGATTTCGTGACATTCCCTGGGTTCACTCATACGTGTGGAGAACTCTATGAACTGAATTCCTTATGAGTTCATTCTTGCAGACTACTTACGCCCATACATGCTGATTGTCTTCCCTGGAGCGGATGAGATCTTACAGCACGACAGGGCGACGTGTCACACAGCTGGAAATGTGAAAGAATGGTTGGAAGAGCACGATGCAGAATTCAAAGTACTTCCCGGAGCCCCTATTTTTCCAGACATAAGCCCAATTGAGCATCTGTGGGACCACTTCCATCATGGTGTTCGCTCTATGGGTCCTCCAACACGCACCATCCAGCAGCTATCAAATACACTGCAGTCATCATGGCTCCACGTACCTGTGAACATATTTTGGCAACTTATTGAGTCCCTCCCAGCACGTCTAGCTGCTGTCCGCGCTGCAGACGGCAGTAACTCTGGATATTCGCTGGTGGTCACAATAATGGGACTCGACAGTGTACGAACAATCCTTATGAAATAAAAATAAATACGGCTCCTCTTTGACGAACGTGTTTTAGTAACCCTTTTCATTTTGAATCTGAGAGTTAATGTTTAATTTCCCAGAAAGGAACAAAAGTTCGGCTTGCATGTCTGATTACATTGAATTAAGGGCACAGAAATAAGCTCCTATTGATTATTTTGCAACCAACTACATCAAAATTCGATTATTCTGCTGCCAATAAAATTCACAAAGAAATTATATCCACCACTCTGCTATTTAGTGTAATGTAAAACAGATGATGTTATAGATATCAATGTTTTACACGCTGCCACATATCAAACATAGTGAATACTCACTACGAATGTCTTTCTGTAAGACTGTCTTCCTATTTCATGACATACTGTTTTCCGAATTGATTTATAAAGTTTTATTATTTCCGGAATTTAAATTTTGTCACAGAAGTTTTACATTTTCCAGTTTAATATTTGTAAAATTAATTATTATATAAAAACAATTTATTCCTAATTTCACTCAATATTCTCCAATCGAAAATTGTACAGAGCGCCTTTAAGAGGCCCATAAAAATCAATCGTGTGGACTATGCTTTATTTTTCTCATTCGATATATACGGTGAGCTTTGCTGTTATATTCACTGATATATATGCACTGTTTGGACGAAATAAATTGGACACTGTAAACAAAGAAAAACAGCACTACATTTACATCAGTAGCCGGTAGATCTATGTGCAGAGATTACACTTGCTATCCGTCGAGGTAAACTGCGCACAAGTCCATGGAGTATGGCGGGTAGTTTTTCCCCCATTCCGCCTTGAATACATTGACTGCTCTGTCGGTGAAGAAGGTCGTATGCGTCTAGACCTTACCCATCGTTTAGGTTCATCCCATAGGTGTCCCACGGGATTGAGGTCAAGGCTCTGAGGAGGCCAGTCCATCCGCCAGACCTGATTTTCCTCATGCCATTCTATTGCAGCCAAGGAAATATCACGAATGGCATCGTCGTATCCGTACAACTGACACAACGGTGGAAGCATTGAGTTATCCACGATTTTTTTGTACAGCAGAGAGTCCCTGCTGCCATGAATAACAACTAGTGGACCCACACTGTACCAGCTGAAACAGCCACATAGTATAATTATACCTCATCGGTGCTTCACAGTCAGTATTCTACACTCAGGAATAAGACGTTGCCCAGGTAACCACTAAACCCACAAACGTCCATCCGTTAGGAACATTGGGGAGCTGGATTTATCCTGACCTCCTTGCTCCAAATTCTTTGTTTGTACTGCTGGTATCATCGTATCCGAGTACAGGAATATTGGTCTTTGTGATGAGAGGTTTATGTGCGGCCTCGTAGGCCAAAATACCCGAGTGCACGGGCCAACTTTTGAAGTGTCTTGCTGGAGAGCTTAATATCTGCAGCTATCTGGAACAAATGTGTTGTAGCATACATTCTTCTCGACCTCGTTTTTGGGGATCTGCCTCTGAAGCACCCATAGGTCCCTGGGTTGCAGTTTCGTCGGCGGTTTCTTGTAATGTCTAGTCTTTTTCCACTTGTTGATCACAAAATCCACAGTCGATTTAACGACCTGCCTGGCATTGCTTCTACCTCGAACCCTTTAGATCTTGATCATACCTCGAACCGAGTAGCCAATTATAATGATTTTTTAGCCACTGAGATCTATCTCCTGCTACCCATTTATCAGCAATTGAAGCGAACGTACTGCCTTTGACACCTTGATAACTTAAAATCCACACGTCTGTTGCAGAGGAGTACACTATTGCGTATGCGTGGTGGAGTCCAATCACTTTTCTTCGGATATTTCACTTCAGCTAATGTCAATTGTTTTACCAATTAGACATATCCATGTAAAAATATACTCTACTCTTGCAGTCTGCCTCATTTTTCACCGTTTATTTCGATTTTTATTCTATTTGTGCAGAAGGGAAACATTCCCTGGCCTCCGCGAGGTGGCCGCCGTCGTTCTAAGCGATTGCTCATGACCATTTGTCCGTGATGGGTCCACATTCGATTCCCGGCATAGCATGGATGCTGTGTTTTGTCCTATGGCACTGGTTCTCTACCTTCCTAGGAGTCAGTGGCCCTAAATTAAGGAAGGGGTTAATTTAGTGCCACTAAATTAAGGACATAACCCGCTAGGTTAAGTTGCTCACAGTGGTAGTTAAAACCCGAATAAAAAAGACCCTGTTGGTATGCTGTACAACACGGAATTCAGTCATCGCATGTCTAAAATTCCTGCATTTAGAGAGGCAAAGAAAAATTGACAAATCCACCAATCATTTCCTCTCATGGTTTCTGAACTCATAGCTAGGTCTATGAGGTATGAAACACCCACAGCATATTGTTTGCAAACTTTGGAAGATGCCTCTTTGCAGTATGAGAAAAGCTGAATTTTTTATTTGTTGCTGAAATCTTTTTTTTTTGTTTTCATTTTAAGAGGAATACTTGTCCTTCATACATGACACTTTCCCACGTTGCCGGCTCGCTAATAATTAGTACACATTACTGAAAAGAATGCCTCTTATGTTTCTTACCCTTTTTTGCACGTTTCACCATTTTCCGCAACCTGACTGCTGAAATTCCGCAGACATAACGGTTGTGGAAGACAGGTAAACGAGCCACGACTGTGATCTAAGTCGCAGTTATGCCAGATTCAATAATCATTACGTGTTGTCAATTAATCATTCAAGATGAATTGTCTCTCATTGTAAAGAGACTTTTAGGTGTGATTCAACGTTAGTGCAACATATAAGGCTTAGCAGTTTTCAGTTCTTTATGACAATAATAATTTATATGTAGAACTACTAATTTCATCTTCACTTTGGGCATAAAACGTATTTCGGCAGCTTATCGAATTTCTACAGCATATGTAACTCTGTGGAAGGTTTTGTGATAAACAGTAGTAACATTACAAATCAACTCACCCCCCCCCCCCCCCCCATTCTGTCCATCTCGTTTCTCTCTCTACATATTGAAAGCCTTTCTGCACTAAACATTTCGCAATGATTGGCGGAATTTTCAATACTAAATAGGAATTTTAATTAGAACAAATGCGATACTGTGTCCCTCTTCGAAGAGCGAAAAGCAAAAACAGTTTAATACAGATAATTATCGCTGTGGATAAATGTGACCTGTAGAAAAAGGGAAGTAAAAATGCTTTTAAAATAAAGCATTAAATACCGCCGAAATAAAAAAAAAGTTAATTAAAAGGGATTCACTAAGCCTAATTAAACATTATATGAA
The DNA here is from genome assembly GCA_039090855.1 of Macrothele yani. NCBI lineage: Eukaryota > Metazoa > Arthropoda > Arachnida > Araneae > Macrothelidae > Macrothele > Macrothele yani. Next base: position 34,080,110 of record CM077034.1, read on the forward strand.
ATTCAGGGGCTTCGAAAAGCTAAAACGAAATTGAGAAAGGAAAACTATATCTTATTTTCGAGAGCAGTGCAATCCCGTTGAGAGCTTTCCTAAAACTAGAAGTTTTCGACCCATAAACATATCTCTCTATTTTAACAAAAAGTAACTGCCGCTACCGCCGCCGCTGTTTCAGAAGTTTCGACCCTTAAACACATCTCTCAATTCTAAAAAAGATTGGACCTGCCACTAACGCCGCCGTTGTTTCAGAAATTTCCCGACATTCGCGCTTTTCTAGCTCGGAGCTAGAAAAGCTCGAAATTTTCATCGTTTGTAGAGAATTGTTCGGAGAACACCTGGAAATAAACCGTTTTTTTAGATTCTGTACATACTTCAAGAGCTATTGTATTTCAAATGTAAGGTAATCAAAAAATTGTCATCAGTTCGCGTTCCGGACACAGTAACAGCAATAGAACCACGAAACATTTTAGGTTTGTAGGGCCATTACAGAATTTTTGCTCCCTCTATTTCCCTTTTTTTTTTTTTTTCGCTTTTGGTTTACGAGAAATTTAATTTTTGAATTACAAAATTCTCTATTTCGCGATGGAGATCCATTTTAAAAAAAGGGATATATTTCAAACTAAAAATCATAACACATTGCAATTTTTACATTTTACAGCTTTAACTCTACCAACTGTTATCCCACTTTTACCAAAAAAAAAGTTTAAGGAAAAGTCATTTTCCAATTTCCTAATCATTTTTTAAAGATGCAAAGAAAGAAATAGGCAACTTACTCCTCCTTCAAGCACAAGTTTCAGCGTAAACCATACAAAGAAGTTTTGGACCCATAGGCTACGGATCATGGTGACGCAGTTAATTTTTGATCCTTTTTCTCGTTGGGTGAAAGGACAGGCTATGGTAATGACGCAATGCTTAATAACGGTGTGATGCTTTTAAAGTTCGACCTTTTCTGCCAGAATACGTGAATACCCACTTAAATATGGGCTTTCGGACTCGTATATAAAATGCGAGTGTGTTCCATAACGAATTGTTCGCCCACTTCTAAATGACCTACAGATCTGAAAATTGGCATGATGATAGATCTAGAGCTCCGTATACCTAGAAGAGTACGAATACAAAAACAAAAAGGAAATCAAAATAGCGGGTTTGGAACATTGTTAGCTTGAATTTTTCGCGAATTATTTGACCACTCCTAAATGACCTAGAGATCTGAAAATTGGCATGCTGGTAGGTTTTAAAGTCCGGATACCTGCAGATGCAAGAAAACAACAACAAAACAGCGCTTTGAAACATTGTCTACTTGAATTTTTGTACCACTTCTACACCTAGAAAAAAGGCTGAAGACCAAAAGGTTCAAAAGGGTGGCTTAGCTTTACTGTTTCACAATGCTGATAGGTTTAAAGATAATTTTGTCAGAACCACTAAAATGAGTTGAAAATTTAAAATTTTGGTTTAAAATTACAGGGCGCCAAAGTCTGCTCCGTTTTACGTCTAACAGTATACATTTACGTCACGACGTTGTCCTAAATCGTAAAAGATTTACCCTATCTCGGAAACGGTAGCGGATTATCATTCCGTTTTGAACGTCCGTCGAATCACGTCCGTCAGATACCTTTGAACGTCCGTCAGATACCTTTGATAATTGTGCTCACGTTACGCACCACGCCTCATCTGTTTTGGTTGGCTGCTTAGTTCTCCGAATGGTAGACCTTGTCACCTGCACTCTGTAACGCAGTGGGGAGGGGGAACACTGTGATTCCGGGTGTGGTCGTATTATTCTGATACGACAGTGTACTTCTTTATTTATAAGACAGGAAAGCGTATTCTATTCCGAAACCCCAACGACCGAACGCCCGAACTGCAAAGTTATGCCTCGCTAGATAGGGAAATATTCTATTTTTAGACCGACCCAGCAGTTCAACTCGCACAAGAGAGGGGAGGTGATAACACAATGCTTAGCAGTCGCGCGCATTAGCAGGAAGAAACTGGATTTTCCAACTAGAGAATGCTGTGTAACCACAAACAATCGCTGCTGAATGCCCGCCTGCTGGATCACGTGTTCGTACGTCCCTCTTATCGGAGCGCGAAATAAATTGTCTTCGCTCTGGGTTATGCTGATTACGTGATGGAGAAGCATGAACCACAAGGTTTTCGTGGACAGAAAGCTTCTGCAACATCAAAAATTGCTGGAAAGATTAAGTTATTGAGAATTAGTCTGTAATGTTAATATGTTTAATTCCATGCAATCAACTTTAGTAACATTTTTCCAACATAAGTCGGCCGGTAGCGATGTAGATGTGTCACGTGATTCATACTATGCGCCATGTGGTTCTATTTTGTTTGAGGCTACAACGCGATTCCGAATCTGGAAAGGATTTACATAAAGGCAAAAATGATGCAAATTATTGGCAAAACCCAGAGTAAAGGAAATTTCAGGAGACACGATTAGATTTCCCTAGGAATATGTTTGAGGCAAGTATTGCAAAATGTGGATATTATTGCAATGCAGATGTGAAAATCAATACATCACAGAAGTTTCAGAGGGATTTAGTGATCCTTTAAAACATGAAACTTTTAAATTGAAAAAATAAATCTGTGAAGCATAGGAAACATTTTGTCATTATTTAAAATTCATCACAGCTTCTGGTTAACACACCTTTGGCCAAATGCATTAAAAAAACGGATGGAAATATGTTCAAGCAGCTCAAAGTATTATCAGCCTGAGCTACTGTATTACAAAAAAAAAAAAAACAATAATATATTTTCTGAAACTCGATCACTCAGAAAGTTATCCAAAGTTGAAAGCTGATAGACAAAACCAGTACAGAAACAGAAATGCTAGAAGGGAATTTATTTCTTATATATCGGAAGTTTCAACCAAATTAGTACTGAGATGAACTGAAGCAGTATCAGTTCATTTGCATTTGCTTTACGCGCCTCTCTACAGACAAAAGCTCATGCATGCAAGATTTTTAAAAAGCGGTAAATTTGAAAAACATTTTTTGGGGCTTCTAGAATTACAAAATAGCACAT